>JAUTXW010000431.1:207500-807500 GCA_030620095.1 Kuschelorhynchus macadamiae
CTTGATGAAGTAAATACTCAATTTCTAGGAGCTACACTTTTACCTGATGAAATTTTGCAACTTGACACTCCCTATAAGTTGTTTTCTTTTTCTATCCGAAGACTTCTTCACGGATAGGAAACTGCTCGTCAAACTTCAGTCTTGAAGTTAGGTTGGGGAAAATATATATTAGAGTGGAGTGTCCTATTGTCAGCATAGCTGCAAACGGGATTGCTGGTAGAGAAAGCGGATCATTGACGTTTTGTTGGAATTATTTATTGGACTTCTCTCGTTCGACAGCCGACGACAAGAAGGCGCCAACCACTTCAAACACTGATTTCCACAAATTCCCAGTACATAGTTTTGGAGGAAGACAATAGGCAAAAAGTTTGTAAAAAAGTGCGTCATGCCAAACTTAATCAAATGCTTTGGATATGATGAGGGCAATAATTTCTGCTTCTCCTTAGAATTCGACAAAATTATTCCAGTTGTGGGACCACAAGGTAAAAACAGATCTGCTGTAAAATCTTTGGTGAGGAAAATTGCCTGTCTTGGGTAAGTTTATACGGCTCAATGAAATTTAAAAGATTATTATTGATATACTTCTCCATTGCCTTACTCATAATTGGTAGAAGGGATATGGGTCTGTAGTTAGAGGGAAAAGTTTTAGATCCCTTTTTGGAAACAGACTAAACACTAAGCAGATTTCCAGCTTCTAGGGAAAAATGCTCTTGCGATAGGACACTTGCAATAACCTGGTAGGAATGGGGGCCAATTCATAAGAGTTTGGGGACCATGGCCTTAATACCATTAAGGCCATTTTAGTAGTAGGTGTTTTGAGAATACCTCATACCTTTTTCACACTGAAGGTAACTTCGTACATATTGTTGTGTTGCAAAAAGCTCGCTTTAGACGTGGAGACGATTTCAAAGACAGAAGTTGGAGGAAAGGAGCTTTTGCAGGAGTTTTGATTAATATTTTTGACAAGCGGTCAAAAGAATTAGATCCCATTTTGACAAGAAAGAACTTTGCGTTTAATGCGTGTATTTGAGGCATTTCTAACATCGAGAATTGTGGGACTGTACTGACTTTGTGTCTCGTTTTTAGCCTGCAGATTTTCTGAAGTAGGGTTCTTAAGAAAATTGTTATGAGTACGGATTTTCTCCAGTCTGGCATTATCGCAGGATTTTGAAAACCAAGGTTTATTGCTGGGAGGTGTGAAAGTCTAAACATAATGTCATATAAAGGCCTATTGACATTTTGCATAGTTGTTCAAGCAATATTTTAAGTTAGCTTAAATTCAACTAAGATTATTTACTAGACATTTTTTTCACAAAATGCGAAACTGACTGGACACACTGTATCTTATATGAGACACTAAATGCAATTCATAGAATGGAATGGGATCACTGTTTACCTTATAGCAACGAGTGTGTGTTGTATATTAATGAAATTTATCAAATGCTTGATAGTTGTTGCACTTAAATGCTTAATAATTTAATTAAATAATAAATGATAACGATGCACACTTATTTTTAAGAAAATATATCTTGGTAAAATTTTAATTTTGAATTTTATTATCTCCACTTTTGACACGTCAAAAAATGTGACAACTGGCCTGATTGCATGCTGTGCAATAGATCCAGTTTTATTATAATTTTACAGGTTTACAAACCAAAATAGTCACAACAAGACATTTAAATTTGATATCAAATTAACTTTTTGTCATTATCTTCGACGAGCAGTTTAGTAATAAATTTATTTAATATTATAATATAAAGCAGATGGGAGGACTAAAAGAAGAAAAATAATGTGGAAATATGTGGTAATTAAGCCAGTTTTATTATAATTTTACATGCCAAGGATGAAGTTAAAAAATATAATTACCTACAAGAATGGTTAGTGCAAGTTCATTTAAAATCCGTGTGTTGATATAAAAAAAAACTGTTTTGTTAAGTTCCAAAAGTCTGGAAAAATTTAAACACATGCATAAAATACTTTTTATTTTTTTACACACCTTTATAAAAATCAGCCTCCAAAGATTTTTTCGCATCTTAACTTTTTCATCAAAAACCAAAAATTTTGAAAAAAAATGTATTTTTAATACCCATAGGTCAAAAAGTACGTGAAATGCCATTAAAAGAGCATTCACTTCAAATTTTTTAATATCATCAATTTTTTTTGGAAATTCATCACAACAAAATAGAGGGTTAAACTAAGAAATTGCTTATCCAGTTTATCTCAAATTCTGAACAAAAAGCAAGTGTTATGTAGGAATCAAATGGTAAAATTCTGGTACGCATCCAAAATGGCAGCATAATAAAATATTTAAAAATTCAGCCTGAAAAAACTACTTAATGAACTGATGTAATATTGTGTGTCATAAGTAAATGTAGTATACAGATGAACTAGTGTGGTACTCATTCAAGATGGCGGAACAAAATGGCGGCCAAATAAAATTTTTGTAATCTGAAATATCATCCTCTCAAGTTTTACATATATTCGCGGTTTGTTGTCTCTAGATGCCAAAAATATGTTTTATCAAATCCGTCGGTCCGTCTATCGATTTGTCTGTCTGTCAGTTAGCGACATAGCTTAAAAACAGACAAAAATTAAGGCTCATATGGTGACCGGGTAATATTTTGGTTAAAATCTGATATGCCGGAACAAGATGGCAGTCTAATGAAATGTTAAAAGAATTATAACTTAAAAAGTAATATCCAATTAGCACAAAAATCAAGCATCATGAAGGAATCAACTAGTAAAATTGTGGTGTCAATACAAGATGGCGGCTTAATAAAATATTTAGAAATTTAGCGTGAAAAAAGTGTGGTACTAGTTCAAGATGGCCGATCAAAATGGCGGCCAAATTAAATTTTTGTAATCTCAAAAAATCGCCTTAGCAGATTTTACATATCTTCGCATTTTCCCGCGTCCCGTCAGTCCACCTGTCGGTTTGTCTGTCTGTATGTCAGTTCGCGGCCAAGCTTAAAACCACTCGTCAGATTGACTTTAAATTTTGGACAAAAATTAAGACTCATATGAGAATGACCTGGTAATATCGTAACAAGATGGCGGCCTAGTGAAACGTCAAAAAAAATATTACTAAAAAAACTACTTATCCAATTTAAATCAAATTTTGCAACAAAAATAAGTGTTACACAAGAATAAACTGGTAATATTTTGGTGTGAATATAAGAAAGCAAAACAATAAAATATCTAAAAAAACATATTGAAAAAACTACTTATTACATTAATTTCAAATTTTGTGCAAGCATTTAGTGTTAAATTATGCTCAAATTCAAGTGTGGAATAGGTCGAAACTGTTAAAATATTAGTAGGGATCCAATATAATGGAACAAAATGGCGTCCAATAAAAATATTTAAAAAGATAGTATATGTATTCCTTAATAACTGTGTACTGAACTAAATCGGTTCACCCTTCACTATTCCCAATAAAAGGAAATATTCATGCTAGTTTAGTTTTGCTGTGTGCCCAATTTCAAATTTTAAGCTCAGCTTACTAAAAGGGAGCGGGGTATTAAAGACCCGCGTTGTATATATTTTTGACCAAGCTGGGTGTATAAAAGAGATGTTCCATCTTTTAAAATTTCGATTCTGGTCAAAATGTTCAAAATATTTCATAATGTAGAACCTATACTCGTATGGACGTGACGTTTGAAAACTGGCATTTCGTATATTAGGAAAGGGGCTAACTAAGGCAAAATCTTGTTCCACCGAACACAAAACTCTAACGAAATTATAGTAGGCGGTGTGAACAAATAGCGCAAGATATTAAAAATTATAATAGCAAAAAGAATAGTTATAACTTTAATATATTTTTATTGGTTTTTATTTTCTATATCAATCCAAAAAAAAGCCTAACTAGGGCTTAGCAAACCGCAGTCTGATATTTAAAACACAACTACATACAAAATTATAGGTTTTGAAAGACATCGCCCGTCGGGGATGGAACACAGAATTTTTGCAATGCTGACTAATGTCTTTATCATCGACAGGGTTGCCAACTTCTCAAATTTGATTTACCGTACCGCGTAGCTTTAATTACCGTACATGACTTCTTTTTACCGTACATTTTTACCTTCAAAAAAAGTGTTTAAAAATATGTTTAATAAATGTTTATATTCATATAATATGTTACGTCCCTCATTGAGGGGGACAGTCCATTTTCACCAGACGTCCAACATTGAAACGTGTCCCCAAAAATGTCCCCTATTGGTCTTTTAAGTTCCCCTTTTCCCGTTAAAACCGGTGTGATAAATCTTAAAATTATGAAATTGCGTCTACTCGTAATTATCTATATTGACGTCAAATCACCGTCGCGGTCGTGATCGATATAGGAAGTACCGCGTAAAGGAAATTTTTCCGATTTTTTCTATCTACGAGGAGGCTACGAATGTCGAAAGCGTAAGAAATAGGTACCGTAATTGCTTTAGATGAAGGGAAGGAAAGTTTATTGATGGGGGGAAATCCTGGCAGGAATTACTAAGGAAGACATTCATGATAGTGATGTTTGTATCATCAGTTAGAAGGGTAGCTCTTCTTTGGACAGTATCAAGGATATTAAGGATTGCTCCCGATACTTAAGTGCGAGCAGACTCAAGGCTGCGTCTGATTTGCGAAATGTAAAGGGGTAGTAAAGTTGGTAGAAGAAAGTATTTTCGACCTCGGAAAAAAATCAATTTTTTCGCGGCTGTTGTTTCAATTGAGGTGATATGATCACGCCAGCGAGGATCTTTCTGAAAAGTAATACCAAATAGGTTAAAGGAATGTTTGACTTGTAAAGCATGTAACTATTTATATGAATGATGTGGGTGCATGATTGTGTTTTAGTGGCGTTAAACTGGACAAGGTTATTTGCTCCCCATTCTTTATTTTAATTTTTTTTACAAATTTAAGGTGCTAAAAGTATATACTTATTTTCGATATGAATGTTAAATCATGCAGTTCCAACTAGCATATCGTCGGAATTTCAATATTCGAAATGCCCCATCGAGCCAGTGATTTGTCTTTTAGTGAGCCATTGGGACAGTCACAGACCTTTTACGCATCGAAAGACCAATGGGAAGAACATATTCAATGTAGTTAGGCGAGTGTTGAAGATACTCCTGAACGTCAACTCGGAGGCGTTCAACTGAGTTCCAGATCCACCTACGATAGTTTCAAAGAAGTTTCTGGAAATATTTGCCTAAGTTTCCAACAAGGTTTGTTAGTGCACGTTTTCAAACTAACGTACCTTCAACAGCGCCTAAATTAATTATTGCTAAGTTTGAGGGATAAAATGTTTTTTAAATTAAATTAATTCATTAACTGGTGAAAATGTGAGGACGCGAAATCCAAAAGTACTTTATCGGCAAAAAATGCATACATTGAAAATATTACAGACGTTTTTGTGCTTTTTATATCTAACAAGAAATGTAAAACACGAGTTTTAAGGTCTTTAAAATCTAGTTGAGTAGAAACTAAATTTACAGGTTACGGTCACACAAAGTTGCATTTTTGTAAATCCAATATATTCCTTGCCATCAAATCAGTCTTTTCTTGCTGATTATAAATATACCTAGTTTGATACCTTTATCTTTAAAGAAAACCGAGAAATTTAGAAAAAACCCTGCTATAAGAGGCAGTGTGTTAGAGAAAGATGGAAAACGTTCTAAGGTTCTATTACAAAATGGAGTCGATGGAAATAGACTGATACAGATTAAACGTAAAAAATATAAATTAAGCAAACAAATATGAGTGCACTAACGAAGTATAATTGAAATTAAATTTATATAAATATATGCTCAGTAGCCGATTTTTTAATTTCTTTTTTAGATTTTTAAGGGAATATTTGCGTAGTTTTCAGCACAAAGTATTAATCACCTAACTAATGAATTGCGCGAAGCAAAATTTTCAAAGTACATTTTACGCGCTTAAAATTTTTAATTGCCTCCAGAACAAATCGCATGGTCCAGCTTCGATTTATTACAACTGGAAAAGAGATATGAAGTAGCCAATAATAGAAATTCAGAGTCATTTCTTTTGACTATGTTCCGATAAAATTTTACTCAGTATTCGTTTAATAGAGCAATCACAAGTTTAATATTTTAGATCTTACAGTATAATTATTATTTTACAAAATAAATTTAAAAAATGTCTACAGTTATCTATTCCGGTACTGAAATGAGCATCTCTGATCCGGGAAGCTCTACCAAAAGCAAACCTGTATTAATTGTAGTAACGCCCTTGGTGAGGCTAAAACATAAATTATAAATTTACAAATGGAAAGGAACATGACACTGAAATCAATTATCTACACTGTAAGTAAAAATGCAGTGTTCACTTAAAGAGAAATTATCTTAAGTATCATTTTCCTGAAATGTGTTCTTTCCGAACAGTTTTGTAAATATGTCTTACGTATTATTTTTTTACTACAATTTCAGCTTTCACATTTAAATTTTGGATGCTGCTATAATATGCGGTCTACCTGTGGTCAACTTTCTACCTACGTTTGGACCTAGGTCTACCTGCATAATAATTGCAGTGTGTTTATAATTTTTCAGGTATTATTGACCAACAATTACAATCGGGGTAAAATGCGTCTAATAAGTATATTTATTTAAGTTTTGAGAAATATAAAGAAAAATAATGGTAAATATCTCTTCAGCAAGTCATATTTAAGCAAAATTATGTTCTGATGGTTATTTGTATATTTTTTACCTTCATCCAAAACAATTAAGACAATACGAAAAAGTTTTGGACGTTGGTCAGGTTAGGTTATATAAAGTTAGTTTAGGTTAACCAATACCTCGAAAATGAAGTATTTACAGCAATTTTAATGGATTATTTTGCTAATTTCTTGAAACGTATAGCAATACAGTATATCGCACTTAATGTTTGCACAAAATTTTAAATTAATCTAGTAAGTATTTTTTTTTCAAACTGATTTTTTAAACATTTTATTAGGCTGCCATTTTGTTATGCTATCTTATATTCATACCAAAATCTTACCAGTTCATTCTTGTGTTATTAATACTAAAATATTAAAAAATCATTACTAAAAAAATTAATATATAATTAATTTTTTTATTAATAATTTTTTAACGTTTTACTAGGCCGCCATCTTGTTCCAGCATATTGGATATTTATCAAAATATTAACAGGTCATCCCCAATGAGCCTTAAATTTTGTCTAAAGTTTGATGTGAATCTGATCAGTAGTTTTTAAGCTATGCCGCGAAATGACAGACAAACCGACAGGCGGACCGACGGAATTATTAAAAAACTTATTTTTTAGCATCTAGGGACTCTAAAACGCGAAGATATGTAAAACCTGTCAGGGTGATTTTTCGAGTTTACAACAATTTTGTTCCGCCATCTTGAATTAGTACCACAGTATTATTAGTTCATCTCTCATATTACAATTAGTTATGGCACACAATTTGAAATCAGTTCATTAAGGAGTTTTTTCAGGCTGAATTTCTAAACATTTTATTAAGACGGCATTTTGAATTCAACTTGTATTGGTACCAAAATTTTACCAGTTGATTTCTACATAATACTTGATTTTTGTGCAAATTGGATAATTGGTTTTTTAAGTAATAATGTTTTTAACATTAGGCCGCCATCTTGACAGACAGATAAACCGACAGATGGACCGACGGACTTGATAAAACAAATTTTAGGCATCTTGGAACGCCAAAACGCAAATATATGTAAAACTTGAGAATAAGCCACCATTTTCTTCCCCCATCTTGGATTCGTACCAAAACTTTACCAATTGATTACTAGATTATACTTGATGTGTGTGCAAAATTTGAGATAAATTGGATTACATTTCATTAGGCCGCCACATTGGATTTTTACCCAAATGTTACCACGTCATCCCCATATGACCCTTAATTTTTGAACATAATTTGAAGTCAATCAGGTAAGCAGTTTTTTAGCTATACCGCGATTAGTCAGACCCACAAACAGACGGAATTGAGAAAACATGTTTATCGTAATCTAGCGACCCTGAAACATAAAGATCTGAAAAAATCTCGGAAGGTGATTTTTTCACGATTACAATACTTCCCTTTTATGAGAGAAATAATAAAGTTAAGCGTAAATAGGAATCAACTTCGGTTTTTTCGATACACTTCCGACATTTCGGTAGGTATTTACATATTGATTTCTAATTTTTTCTGATATTTTCTGCCGATTGGAAGTTTTTTAGTAAATGTAGCCTTTTGGTTTCTTACATTTTTTTTAATTTGCGCCATTTGTAAATTATTTAGCAGAATATCCGTTCACAATTGGCTAAGTTGATGGTCATATGTGGTAAATGGAAAAATGTAAATTTTGCTAAATAACATCTAAACGCTATAAAATATCGAAAAAATGTAAGAGAGCAAAAAGTTACGGAACAAAGTTACGAAATATATATTTATAAAAAGTTGGAGAGTGTTAGAGGGTTACAACCCCAAAAAAAATTAAACGCTGTAGATTTTTTACAACCTAAATTTGATTGAATAATTGTTTGGAAGGTTCGAGGTATATCAAAAAAACTAAAAACATTAATTGTTTTAACACCCTATAATATCTCGATAAAGAAGAGTTTGCAAAAGGTTTTTGTATTTCTATGGGTTAAGCCCACTACCACAATTTTTGAGATATATTAATTTACCCCCTTTAGGAAGCTGTTATCCCAAATGTGGTGTACCGTTATTACAACATAATATTCAAACAAAGGACATCTTTTCAAAAATCTTTTTTTTTTTTGGATTATCCATTAAGTAAAAAACGCGTCTGAAGAAAGTATTGAGAAAATATATCGAAAAAGTATTTATTGCATTTTTATATGGTATTAAAAATGCATAATGTAATAATTGAAATAATTATTAACAATATTAGTATTCTGATATTATATTGTACTCATAATTTCTTGTAATAATATAATGCACTTCGTTCCAAAATTATCGAATATTAAAAAACATAGGTTAAGTTCAATCTTCGATATTTTTTTTACTAATATATCGAATAAAATTTTTTTTGCTGTTTGAAAGATCATTCCTTGGTTAATAATAGGCGCCATTGGCAAGAATAAAAAAAATTATTAAAATACTGGGAAAGTCAATAAGTACGGAGTCATGTCAAATTGACTACTTCTTAACCGAATCTGTGAAAAATGAGAGATGTTGAATTCTGGATTCTCTCTTTGTTTTAGTTACTGCATAACCGGTTAATAAGTTTCAGTAAACACTCCTACAAGGTAAAAAGGAAAAAATGAGAAGCTACAACATTAACTTAAATTTAAATAGACAGTAACAAAATAAAAATGATCAGTGGAGAAAATTGCAACAAACAAATATTAAAAACGCGTTTTTCCCCCTCTTGCATTAATAACTGATCGACAGCGGTCTGGTATACTCATTATAAGATTTCGAATACTGTCCTGGTTAATTTCCCCCCAATTCGGCCAGGATTTGAGGTGGTCGATTTAGAGCTCTGCCCTATCTAATCCCACAAATGCTCTATGGGTTTAAGGTCTGGACTTCGAGCTGGCCAGTCCATCACTGAGACCTCCACCTCTTCTAAGTATTCCTGCACGACTCTTGCAACATATGGCCTTGCATTGTCATGTATCACTAAAAACTCATTGCCTATGGAAGGTACAAATGGTACAACATGTGGTTGGAGGATATCAGTGATGTATTAATCAGCTGTCAACCGTTCAATAAAGATAAGTTCCATTTTTACCTCTAAATTAATTCCGCCCTACACCGTCACGGATCCACCACCGTAACTGACACACGTCTTAAAATTACATTGAGTGTATTGCTCACCAGGCTTGCCAAAAACTTTAAGACGTCTGTCATTACTATAGAGACAAAAACGAGATTTATCGCTAAATAAAACGTTACCTCATTGACCTACACCCCATAGCAAATGCTCTCTAGCGAATTCTAGCGGCTTCAGGCGATCTTCTGCTAATCTCCTTAATACTGTTTATTTACTTAAGCGAATCACACGAACAGCAGCAAATTCAGACTAAATTTTGACACTGGACGTAGATCTACTTCTAAGAGCTTGCACTCTTAAAAATCTGTCCTGTACCGGAGTAGTAACTATTTTTCTTCCTTGTCCCGCTCTTCTCCTATTCGTCCCAGTTTCCCTGTATCTGGCCAGAATTTTTGAAATAGCACTTAGACTTTTTCCCAAAAGTGTGGCAATATCAACCTAGGTTCTTCCTTGCTCATGCGAGCCCCTAGCATAAACACAGTCCTCAGGAGCAATAAATCTATTCATTTTACTTTATCAAACTTTGAAGCTGTCTTATCACCCTGACAGAAATGCTTGTCAAAAGTAAGAAACATAACCACAATGAATCGAAGGTGTTAACGTGTTTTTTACGAGGATGTTATTTTATGACGGTAAGTATATGCAAAAGAAGGATGGAATGTTTTTTCTTTATGATGTATGACCGTTTACCGTGTATACTTATAAGCTTTTATGCGCCTTGCGTGGATACCAAAATATGGGTAATAAGGGGTTAATAAAAACCAAGTTTCTTCTCACAATACGACTAAACTTTACAAAAATCGGGTTTTTTCATAAAGCGTTGTACCAAAATGATTAGACTTATTGATAGGTTATTTACTTAGTAACTAAAACAAAGAGAGAAACCAGATTCAACTTCTCTCCTTTTCCACAGATTCGCTTAAAAAGTAGGCAATTTGATATGACTCCGTACTTATTTACTTTCCCAGTATACTAAAATTTTTTTTTATTCTTTCCAATGTAGCCTATTATTAACCAAGAATTGATCTTTCAAACAGCGAAAAAAAAATCGCTCTATTAATAAAAAAAATATCTTGAACTTTTCTAATATTCCATAATTTTGGAACGAAGTTTAGTATAATAGCACTACGTTGTGTACAGTTTTTTAAAATATACCAAACAGATTTTTAAGAAAATATATGTTCCGTTAGAACCCAACTGCTGTCCCTCAATTCATTTGGCAATAACGTTAACTTCCTCTAGATAAATAAAATTTCGATTATAGTAAAAAGCCATTACCAAAGGAATTGTTAATATAGGCATATTAGGTATTGGAAATCCCAACGGCAGGTACCAACCCTTCAAGTTAATGCCAGAAAAACCTTTAGGTAATAAGATGTATATTATTAAAAATAGGTAGAAACATCTAATAAAATACTATGTTTATTTGTCCAAACATTTGTGTAAAGTTTACAATCGAAATGTCATATAAATAGGCATAAGCACAAACGGTCCGTTCAGTATTGCAAATATCAAAAGCAGGCTAAAAGAATACCTTGTGAAGTAAAAAAATATTAGTGACTGAATGGCATGCTGAATTAGTTAGTTTTCTCAAGATATACTTCATTCGATTCCAAAAATATCTTTTGTGAGTTTTTCAACCAAATTTGAAATCGTTGAGTGAAGAAAATACGGAAAACATCTTAGTGTGTGTTAATATATCCTTATTTAAGTAGTAAGCCATGAATACAGAAAACACGGAGTCTTCAGTAAACCTGCTTAGTTTCAAAATAATTGCAATTAGATCAAATGGCGATATGTGCTGGACGTGTATTTATAAAGGTTGTCCTGCCAGAATCATAACCAAAACCAACACAGATATAATAGAAGAACGACTTATACACAACCACCTAACTATATTAGATAAAACCAGCGCAAAAGAGTATATTTTGTGGTCTTGTAACAAAGGAAGGCACACAACACTCACAGAATACGAAAGACTTCGAAATATAAAAAGAAACATTGCCTCTGAAATGATGAGGATAAGGTTTGATGACTTGAGAACAGCCACGCTAAGGTCGAAATTTCTGGAAAAGCTAACGGATTATGATGCCTCAATCTCACGAGAAGAAAACCAGCTGAAAGTAGATGCAGTGTCTCATCAGAGGGATATTATAAACATATGTTGTGAAAAATGTAGTGTTTTGTGACTCTTTAAGTTGATAAGTGATAAGATTGAAAGCTAACTGTGATTTAGAATTTTTAAGGTAAATACTAATTTTCATATAAGGCTGAACCCCACTATTACTACTATTGCTTTAGTCTCTATTAAATGTGCAAACCTATTTAGAGATATTGTGTTAAAAACTTTTTTATAATAATAAATTTGATCAGTAAACTATATTAGAGGATGTTTTAGTACGTTAAAATTTATTCCAGTAGTTCTTACCAAACGAGTTAGCATTGAATGCAGTGAATTGCTTTGATGGTTTAGTAATCGTTTTGCTTTTTACACAGTATTGTAATCGTCGAAAAATCACCCCCGGAGATTTTTTCAGATCTTCACGTTTCAGATGACGAAAAATATGTTTTCTCGATTCCGTCGTATGTATGTCTGTCTGTCGGTCTGCCTGTTCGCGGCATAGCTAAAAAACTACTTACACGATTGACTTCAAATTTTGGTTAAAAATTGAGGGTCATATGAGGATGACCTGGTAACATTTTGGTAAAAATCCAATGGGGCAAACCAAAATGGCGGCCTAGTGAATGTTAAAAAAATATTACTATAAAAGACAATTTACAAACTGCACAAAAACATTTTGGAATCAACTGATAACATTTTGGTACCAATCCAAGATGGCGGAACAAAACGGCGGCTTAACAAAATAATTAAAGTTTCAGCCTGAAAAACTACTTAATGAACTGATGTCACATTGTATGCTACACTCACTAATTGTAGTATAGAGATGAACTAGTAAAAGTGTGGTACTAATTCAAGATGGCAAAACAAAATGGCGGCCAAATAAAATTTTTGTAATCTGAAACAATAACACACTCAGGTTTTACATATCTACGCATTTTGGCATCTCTAGATGCCAAAAATAAGTTTTATCAAGTCCGTCTGTCGGTTTTTCTGCCTGACTGTCAGTTCGCCGTATAGCTTAAACACTACTCATCAGATTGACTTCAAATTTTAGTCAATAATTAAGACTCATGTGGGGATGGCCTGGTAATATTTTGGTTAAAATCCTGTATGCCGGAACAAAATGGCGGCCTAGTGAAACGTTAAAGAAATTATTACTAAAAAAAATAATTATTAAAATTATCTCAAATTTTGTACGAAAATCAATTATTATGTAGGAATCAACTGGTAAAATTTGTCGGAACAAAATGGCGGTTTAATAAAATATTTAAATATTCAGCATGAAAAAACTACTTAATGAACTGATCTCAAATTGTGTGCCATAACTAATTGTAGTATAGAGATGAACTAGTAAATCTGTGGTATTAATTAAAATGGCAGAACAAAATGGCGCCCAAATCCAATTTTTGTAATCTGAAAAGATCGCCCCCTCAGATTTTACATATGTTCGCGTTTTAGCGTTCTTGGATTCCAAAAAAATATATTTTATAAATTCCGCATGTTCGTTTGTCGGTTTGTCTGCCAAAAATCACCCTAACAGGTTTTACATATCTTCGCGCTTTAGCGTCCCTAAATCACAAAAAATATGTTTTATCAATTCTATCTGTAATATCTTGGCAAAAATCCAATATGTTAGAACAAGATGGCGGCCTAGTAAAACGTTAAAAGAAATATTACTAAAAAAAATTATTATCCAATCCTCAAATTTTGCGAAAAAAAATCCATTTACGTAAGAATGCGCTGGTAATATTTTGGTATGAATATAAGATAGCAAAACAAAATGGCGACCTAATAAAATATTTAAAAAATCAGTCTGAAAAAGTAACATATTAGATTAATCTTAAATTGTGTGCAAGCATTAAGCGCGATAGAGATAAGCTGGTAAAGTTGTGTTAGGAATTCAAGATAGCGGAACGAAATGGCGGCCAAATATCATGTTTAAAAAACTAACGCCAAAAAAAATCTTCATATTCAATTGACTGTAAATTTTGGAGAAAAATTAAATATTATATAAAGAGAAATTAGTGAGAATTTAACATAACACGACTTATCAAAATGGCGGTGTGTGTCAATGTAAAAACTGCGTATTGAATTCATTTTAAATTATTAATAAAAGGAAATATTCATAATGAGGGAAGTTCCGGGTGAAAGAAATTTAACGATTTTTTGGGATTGTTTATTAGATCTATTTTGACATTTTTATATTATTCAAATTATGTATGTTTCACACTGACAAAATAATTTCAGTTGGAAAAACCTATTTTTATCCCTCTATAGGTCTGACAAAAAGGCAATAATTAATTTTGAGCTCTATCTTATTTTGCAAAAAAAATGTATGTCCCATTTACTCTATCCTGCCGCTTTAAGATATTGTACGCATTGACACTCTGTAATGTCCTTCCTTTGATTTTTTGAACAAATCCAGATAAAACTCCGAAAGGCTAACTGGAAAAACTAATTGAAATATTCATAAGAGTGTTTGGGTTAGGTATATTACTTTTTAGTTATAGGGATTTTATAAATGAGAAAATTTAAATTTTATTTATGGCTAAAACACCTTGTAGTGTATAAAAAACTACAGTGTCCCCTTCACTTACAAAAATTCTATCAATTATCACTGAGGAATAAAATACTTGAGTTTTGGAAGTTTAAAGAAATTGCTCCTTAAATATTTAGGTTTTGTCACATTTACAAATGGCTGCAATTTTAAAATCTATAATTCTAATGTCTCCACATTATGAAGATAAGTTAAGGGCGAAACAACCTATCAAATAATGTCTTATCGATTGCCTTTTCAAATTAATTTCTTTCGCCCAGCTTTCTTCAAATTTTCAGTAACAAAACATACACGAACAATTAGTACTTGGTCTGCTATTGATCTTTATCAAATTTTAAATGTTTATCTTCACAACTTAAAAAAATCGGCAAATTTTCTTTACCCGGCACTTCCGACGTTGAAATTGAGTAAGAATATTTACAATGATTTTTTAAGTCCGCCATTTTGTAACGTCATGTTGAATTCGAACCATCACATTTAAGTTTTCTGTAAAATTAAGTTAAGTAAAGTTAATTAAAGAAGTTAATTTTTAAACATTTTATTTAACCGCTATTTTGTTCCATCATCTTGAATTCGTACCAAATTTTTACCAGATTATCTCTGTATCACTTTTAATGCTTACAAATAATTTTAAATTAATCTAACAAGCAGCTTTTATTAGACCGTCATTTTGTTTTGCTACCTTTGATTCGTACGAAAATGATACGATTATTCCTACAAAATTTGACGGAAATTGAATAAATAGTTTTTTAGTAATATTTTTTTTTTATTTCATTAGGCCGCGATTTTGATTTGCATATTGGATTATTACCAAAATGTTACCAGGTCATCCCCATGTAACCCTTAATTTTTGACCAACATTTGAAGTCAATCGGGTAACTAGTTTTTTAATTATGTCGCGAACAGACCGACAGAACCGTTTTTCGGCATCTGGAGATCTTGATATGTGAAGATCTGAAAAAATCTCGGAGGATAATTTTTTCACTTTATTGCAATACTCACTTCCCTTTTACTAGGGATGAAAAATAAAGGAGGCGGGGACTTTATTGAATTGTGGTCAAAATATTTATGTACACATTTTAAAGCGGTAGGGTAAAAGAAAGTGGATTTCGGTGGATATAAAACTATAAACCTAATCAAGGCATAATCAAGGCCAAGGTCGTCTACTTATTTTATTGTCAAGTGTAAGTAATTCAAAGTTGTCTTCAATATTTAAAAAAAATGTAAAAAGAGGATTATCTCAATATTTTTTTATTGTTGTATTATTGGGGTATTTTTACCTACAAACCAATCTGAAGATTTATGATTTACTTAACTATTGGGCTCTTGTTCAGTGGCAGCTTGTGGATTTAAGAACGGGTGAAGCGCAGCGTAGCCAGATGCACAGTAAGCAAAAATAGCGCCTCAGGCTAAAATTTTTCAGGGTGCCACGCTCAAAAGGGCTGTTTTTAACCTTTTTATCATGTTAATTATCCATAGCTTTGCAGAGTTTTAAATACTTGGGGCAAATAATATGGATTTATAAGATTTTAAATATATTTAAAAAAAACAGTTATGTACCTATATCTTAAAGCTAATTCCGATTCGATTCGATCGATGCCAAACTGCTTCAGCCTCCTATGATCCAAAAGCACTAATTTACATTAATTCTATAACAGGCGAAGAAGCGCCTGCAGCAGCAAATGTATGCCGCTCCCATCTCTATTTGACTTATGGATATTCACCATTGCGTTGCCATATCAACTGCCGTAAACAAATATAAGCGCGAAAGCCGGCTTGCGGGGGGAGTCTGATGCGGAATTTGTTACTGCTGATTGTTATTCCTCAACGGGTTGCTCTTATGAAAAGGTGCTCAGCGCGCTACGTTTTTAAGTCAGTATTATTTTTTGGCTATATAACACACAAGTTTTGATATAAAATAATGGTATAATTAAAGAAATAATTTGAATTTATATAAAACATACTACATTTTTATAATAAAATTGTAGATTATAAAATACTTAATATTATAAAAATATTTTTATTTTTAAGTAAATTGATTGGAAAATGTAGGTGAAGCTGTGCCCCTGGTGAGCCGCCACTGGTCTTGTTGTTTCAGTGTCATTGACACTTTTTTTTCTAGTACATTTTTGAGCATTGGTATTTTAAAACCGAAGCCAATTTGTGATCTAAGATAAAAAAATATATTGATGGACAACGGGATAAATTTAAAGATAAAAAAGGTAATATATAAAGTTGTGGAAGAAGGACTGTTTAAAAATTTGTTTCAATATTTTTTTGTATAAAAGTTAAATAAAACGACATAATGATCGTTTGACATTGTTTTCACATGTTACTTCCCCCGTAAAATGGAAGTATTATAATAGTGAAATAATCTTAATCTAATCTACTTAATGAACTGATTTCAAATTGTGGTACCATAACTAACTGTGATATAGAGATGAACTAGTAAAACTGTGGTACTGAAGGTGACCGAACAAAATGGCGTATAAAATTTTTGTATCTGAAAAAATCACCCTCTCAGGTTTTACATATATTAACGTTTTAGCATCCCTAGACGCCAAAAAACATGTTTTATCAATTCCGTCGGTCCGTCTGTAGGTTTGGCTGTCTGTCTGCCAGCTTAAAAACTACTCATTAGATTGACTTCAACTTTCAATACAAAATTAAGGCCCATACGAGTATGGTAATTTTTGGTAAAAATGCAGTATGTCAGAACAAGATGGCGGTTTAGTGAAACGTAAAATTATTACTGAAAAAACTGGTTATCCAATTTACCTCAAATTTTACACACAGATCAAGTGTTACATAAGAATTAATTAGCAACATTTTAGTATGAATATAAGATAGCAAAACAAAATAGCGACCTTATAACATTTTTAAAAAATCAGCCTGAAAAAACTACTTATTAGATTAATGACAAATGTTGTGCAAGCATTAAATGTGATATAGAAATAAACTGGTAAAGTTGTGTTACGAATTCAGAATGGGAGAACATAATGGCGGCCAAATAAAATTTTTAAGAATCAACGTAAAATATTCTTATTCAATTCTGCAGAAAAATTTAAAAAAATTAATATAGGAATAAACTTACTTATTGAATTTATTTTGAAAGTATGCCCGAAAGTCAATGCATGGCATATCTGGTAAAATATTGGTAGGAATCCAATATGATGGAACAAAATGGCGCCAATTCAAATATATAAAAAGACAGTATATATGTGTATATAATAACTATGTTCTGAACTAAATTGGACATACTTCACTGTTCCTAATAAAAGGAAATATTCATAACGTGGGAAGTTCCGGGTAAAGGAAATTTACCGATTTTCTTTCAGATATTATCAAAAAAATTATTATTAACAAACCTTGATGTTGTCGCTTTTTGGAAAATGTATACTATGATATGACATGGCTAACATACAGCAAGAAAATTTCAAGTTCAATAATATAGTGCCATCAAACATACGGCGCACTAATAAAATTTTTTAAAAACATTTAAAATTTATTCTATACAGAAACTGCAAGGAACTTTATTTATATCTAAAAAATGTAAAGTTTCGGAATATTTTACCTCTAAATTAGAAGCAATAAATCAAAAGATAATGAAAGATGAGAAGCTGATAAATCATTATATTGTTACCAGCTATATCACCAAACAAAATTGTTACAAACTTAAAATCTATTTGAAATCTAAATCAAAGTCAAATTCCATAAAATAAAACATCTGAATATATTAAATATTTAATATATCTTCTCATATACTAAGCATTTTAATAAGCCGTCTTCCGAAACCTCGGCCCTAAATCACATCCGAAAAACCAAATTAACTCTGTTTCACAAGCGAACTGTAATTAAAGTCTGATTACCAGCCTGCAGTTACGTGATACGATGCCGAGGTGTGTTTTGAAAACAGGAAAACTATACATCTAATTAAATCTCGTAACATTTGGAAAACTTTTAATTCAGTTTTGTTAAAGATCTTTGTATATATATATATATATATATATATATATATATATATATATATATATACATATGAAGGGGTTAGATGTAAAAGGGTACAAGTAACATAAGAAAGAACGGAGAAAATCGAGGTCAAAGTTATTACATTTTTTGAAAACCTGGGATTGCTACCCAGATTGTTTCTTAGGGTGTTGGTAGAGATCCCGTTTTTATTTTTCAAGTGAGGAATTATAAAATTTAAATAACTGTATAGTTTTCATTTTGAAGTCACTTGTACCTTTTTACTTACATACATTTTGACAATGTTCAGTTGCTGAGATAAATATTTAGTGCAACTGTTCTGGGACCTAGAATAATTACTAGCATATCTTGGAAAGGACTTAATGTGTGTAATAACATCATTATATCGGTTTTCATCAACTTTATTTGACGGGATGTGTTTTCCACGCTGGTCAACTTTCACGAATCTTTCATTGCTCATTTTATTACATACAGTCATGTATGTAATAAATGTCTATGTAAATGTAAAAATGTCTATTTGATATAGACAAAGTGTTCAAGAAAATATGTTTACATACTCTTACTCCCATCAAAAAGATATTGGTTACATTGTCTTTCCTTGATTTATAGGTTATGTTACAAAATTAAAAATGTTATGTCCAAAAAATTACTAGCAACAACAGCAATTATCTACTATCTAATGTAGCCATACCTTTAACAATTCTACATCTATCCTTTGTATACTTTTTATTTATATTTAAATACTTTAAAAAAAAACTGGCACAAATAACATAACCAATTACACATGTTGCGATATCAAACGGTATAAGTACCTAGATACCTAATGTCACGAAATCAGCAATAAAGTTCTGTTTTGCAACTTATATTTTTAATAGTAATGATTCGTACTAAAACGAAACAAATGTACTTGTATTGTTTTACTTCAGAGATCTTCTTCTAGATGCAAGAACATTACTTGTATCCCTTTTCCGCTAACCAAACTGAATATTCATCTACCAGAATATGTGCTTACTTCATTTTTTAAAAAAAGTGTACCTGTACCCTTTTGTCAGTCTGTATTCGGACGCGAGAAAGAAAGCTTCGAAAATGCCAAATGTGATTTTGGCGAAATGTCAGCAAAACTGTTCTTTTCAGAACGACAGTAGTGAACGGATGTACACCCGGAATGAAAACACATTGTATTTTTCCATCCGTGAAGGAGTAAAAATCAACATATATATATATATATATATATATATATATATATATATATATATATATATATATATATATATATATATATATATATATATATATATATATATATATATATATATATGAAGATATATAGAAAAATTGTTTTCTTGGGTCTTAAAATCCTGAAAGCGCTTCTCAAATTCTTTCAGAAGGATTCTCATTTTCTCTGAATATATTTTTACGATATTGGGACATTTGTGCGTTCCTGATATGCCTTACAAGTCAGAAAATGTGACAGATTATCCTCTGCTAACTGTTTCGTATTTAAGTCCGACAACTGTTTTGTGATATCTACCATAAATGAAAGATCTTGTAAAAAAGGTACATTGTATAAAAGCTGACATTTTCTCCTTTTGTTTCCATGAAAACGCGTATTTCTTCTTTGAGTTTCCAAAACCGGTCGAGTACCATAGAACACGAAAGCCATCGCACATCTTCATAATATGGTAAACCAGTGTACTCGCTTTCTAAATCACGTAAAAATGCAGAAAACTGTCGCTGATTAAGGCCTCGTGACCTTATGAAGTTTATAATTTTTTTCACTGACTTTAAAACACTTTCCAACTTGATCACTTTTGAGCATAAGACTTCTTGGTGGATTACACAATGAATATGATGAAAATCTAGTTCACTGTCACTAGTCACTGCCCGTTTCTCTGATCTTTGTCTGTAATATTTTAACGAAGCCATTTTTTACTCCAGTCATTTAAGGAGCTCCGTCTGTTGCAACGGAACACAGTTTTGACAAATCTAAATTGTACTTTGCAGAAGTCCATAAACAGCATTGAAAATATTTTTTCTAGTTATTGTATCACGCAATGGTACTAATTCCAGTAATTCTTCATACACATTGATATCTGTATCAACCGGAAGAAGAAAAACAACGAGTTGCGCCACAACACACACATCCGTACTTTCGTCACAGGCAATAGAAAATGCAATGAAAGAGTCTGATTTTGTTTTTATCTGATCACTTATATTGGCAGCCAACTCAGTAACTCAGCGACAGTATTCCGGGACAAGGATATATTTTGAAATGCCTTCACGCTCCCGGAACTTACAATTTCCACGGCCTTTACAAGGCACTTTTTCATAAATTCACCTTCAACAAATGGTTTTGAGTGTTTCGCGATCAACTCCGACAGTACGTAGCTCTCTTGAAAGACAGATTCATTTGCTTGCTTTGGACGTGTAAACATAAGCTGCTGATCTTTCAACCGTGGTTTTAACTTACTTAACTTTTCGTTTCTGACGATGCCTGTATACTTGTCAAACACTATGTACAATTGTACATTTTATTATACTAATCGTTGTTGCAGCGGCGCGCTCTTTTAAAAACGGTTTTCCACTTGTTCGCGGGCCGCATTATATGGCTATTTTTAAAACTGATTTGGGCCACAGAAAAATGCTCACCGAGCCGCATGTTTGACATGGCTCGGTGAACACAGGTCGACTATAAATAGTAAGTGAAGTGATATATATATATATATATATATATATATATATATATATATATATATATATATAAATATAAATCTAAATTCGGTCAAAAACTGAATAACAAGGCCTACCGACTAAACAATTTTATGCAAACTGATCTTTTTATTTATTCCGCCACCATTCAAATTTAATAAATAAGTCTTTTTTGTTATCCTAATTAATTGCTGCGGTTTCTAATAGACTACTTAGTAGGAATGACCTTGTATATTATTGTTCTTAAGAGAGAGAACTGCGCAGTTAGTTATACAGTGTTTTCTGGGCAAAAGTTTCTAAATAGGGGGTATCCCTAGTGAAGGCCTCCATACAAATTAAGTCTGCCCCAGTGAGAATGAATGCTGTTAGCGTTTTCCTCTGAGAAATGTTATTGTTATTATTATTATTATTATAGATATTAAAGAAATTCGGATTCATATAAAAGAGTTGAGGGCAAAAAGTTAAACCTGCAAAAACTTGTTTTTGGAAGTATGCCTTCAAAACAAAAAGTCGCCTTCTCGAAAACTTCTAATTTTTGCCGAGGTCTCAAAAAAAAAATGTAAATGCAAATAACATTCCTAATATAAATATTAAATTCATCAAAGGCGTACATATGATTAGTACGACCAGCAGCCACTAAAGTAGACCTACCGAATAAATAATTTTATGCAAACTGATCTTTTTAGGCATTCCGCTACCATCGCGTTATATCAATATCTCGAATGGCAACCGCCGAAATTAAATAAGGGCGAACTTCTATCACGGCCGAAGTTGTCATTGTTGTCACGAATATTAATGCGTTAAAGTGTCACCCAAATAATTATTTTGCGGAAACGGGTAACTGTTGAGTCGAATTTCATTACGGAGGGTTCAAGAATATGCATATGGTAGAGTAATATTAACTCAACACAAAGCCTTGAATTTAATTTTAAACTTCTTTTGAAAAATTCATTACTGCATGACGTTATGTGTTTTTTTTATATATAAAATAAAGAGTATAAGAAACTGAGGGAAATATGCGAATAGGCACGGCAACATATCCTTCCCGATTTATGATCCTGGATACGTTATTCTAAAGTATTTAAAAAGTCAGAGCCGTATCTAGGTCAAAATTTCGGGAGGGGCCTAGATAAAAAAAATTGGGAACTAAAAAAACAACACTATTATCCCCAAATGAGTTTTATTGGTCATGTCAATAAAAAGGTTAAACAGATTTATGTAATAAAAAGTAAAAATAAACAAGTTACATTTCTTTTAGACCAAAATTTAACAGAGACAATTATCTAATAGAAATAACTAAATAAAAATAAATATAATTATAATAATAGTTGAACATTTCTATGCTTTTCTCTTGCAAAACGATTTAGCACATCTGCGGTATCAATTTTTATATTTCTTTGCACGGTTAAAAGTACAAGACTCTTTCTTGACCAGTTGAATTTCGAAGATAGTCTTTTAATCGTCTTAATGTTGAAAACGATCTTCCAGACGAAGCTGTGGATACTGGTAATATAGCAAGAATTTTTAAAAGTATATTCGAAAACAACTATTACATGCTGATAATTCAGCTATTCTAGGCATTTTGATGCAAGCACCATTATCCACAGACTTCATAGGCATTTCTGATTTTTTATAAATATTGTTAAATTCGTGATTGATATTAAGTCTATTTTTTTTTAGTATTACCACTTTTTTATCGTGCAGCGGAAAGTAATTGCATTTATGCATCTAACAAGTTGCATTTTAAGAAGTGCATTTTTTTAAATGGTTAATAACTTGGTAAATAATGAATAAAGTGGGCCAAATTGTACCCATACAAAATACCTGGGGAAAACAATATTACACCAATTTAATTTTTTTGCATATTTCGCGTATATACTTCTCAAAATAAGGAAAAAGTGTTATATAAACCCCATTCGACAAATGCTTTATTCGCGAGATATAAGGTGTTATATATTAATCGTTATTCGCCCTATATCTCGGAACTAAAGGGTTTCCACTTCTTTGCTCATATACAACTTTTTTTTATTTTGAGATGTACTATACGCTAAATATATTAGAAAACTAATTTGGTGTAACCTGTTTTCCCCGTGTATTTCAAATGGGAGTTGGGCAAAGTTTAACACCCTGTATATTAACTCATGGCGAGCAGCATTAAATTATCATTATGAACAATGTTAAGTATGCCAAATTTTAAACAAATTTTAGCTAAACGAAAATTGACATAGAAATTTCACGATTCCATGCAAGAAAAACCGTAGGAAATAATAATGAGGACAACAGTAAATTTTATTAAGGTCACTTTGTGTCCTTTGGCTCTTGCAGTAGCGGTTTAATCACCAGTATCTGTTTACACGTTACACAAATATGATTATTACTTAGTATCTGGTAGTCAGCCACTATTAATTATTTTGTAAGTAATGTAACTATACAGCAATGCACAATACATGTATACAGGGGCGTATACAAGGGGGTATAATAGGTGTAATTACTCCCCCCCATACGAATCCATGACAAAATTATTTAAAATCCACAATTCACTTCCGCGGATTCTGAACATTGAAGTTCATGTAACATGATATTGTACGAAGAAGGGTATAAGGCTTGTGTGCTATACGAAAAGTGCTTTTTTTTTTGGTCGTCACTTCCGTTTCATATAAGAAAAACTCTCCCATAGCTCCAAGCTGTATACTCCCCTGCACCTATATATTTATTAGAGACCTTAATGAGTCACTTGCCTCGAATTTCCTTAACGTTAATCTATTCAGTTAACAGACCGGGGAATCTCCTACTCACTGTAAGAGCAGCGCGGCATTGCACAATTGCACGGCGCTAGAAGTGGTCTAGCCCGTTTTCCTGTCTGACCAACGTTACCGGTTGTTTTTTTATTTCTTTTATTTTAGTATTATTTTTTATAATTTTGTTTAATTTCGGGGTGGGGGTTAAACCCCCAAACCCCCCCTAAATACGGCCCTGTAAAAAGTTATCCTAGATAATTTAAAATATGTATGTTATTATACGTAAACCTGCAGTCTACAGTGCGACTGGTTGATATGGGTCACCGAAAAACGGCGCACTAATTTCATATGGCGTTTGACATAGAAAAACCCGCTTAAATAAAAAACCCGCAAGGTTTTTTGAAAAAAGTTGATATAAAATTTGCTTTAGTTTCTAGCAGAAAGTGTTTTGTTTTTTAATAAATAAAAAACCACTTTTTCAAAAAATAAGGTTCGAAATAAAAAAAAGTTGGTAAATTTCCTTTACCCGGAACCACCTTTGTTATGAATCCTTTATTTTATTAGGAATGGTAAAGTGCCGCCCAATTTCATTCAGTACATACTAATTTAGTAACACATATATACTGTTATTTCAAACATTTTTTGGGCGCCATTTTGTTCCATCATACTGCATAAATACAAATATTTTACTAGTTTCTACATATGTCAAATTTGATTTATGAGCATAATTTAAAATAAATTCAATAAGTAGTTTTTACTTGGACACATTTTGTTACATCATCTTGAATTCGTACCATTTTATTTCTACATCACATATATCTTTTCTTTAAAGTTTAAAGTCCATTTAATACGATTTTTTACGTTGATTTTTTTGAAAATTTTATTTAGGCCGCCTATTTGCTCCACAATCTTGAATTCGTACCACAACTTTACCAATTTATCTCTATAGTTCACATACACAAAATTTGAAATGAATGTAATAATCTTTTATTGGGCCGACATTGTTTTGTTATACTCGTACCAAAATCTTACCAGTTCATTCCTATGTAACATTTGATTTTTGTCCAAAATTTGAACTAAATTAGGTAACTAGTTTTTTTAATAATAATTTTTTTAACATTTCACCAGGCCGCCATCTTCTTCCGGCATAATGGATTTTTACCAAACTATTTCCCCCTTATAAAATTTGAAGTCAAACTGATAAGTAGTTTTTAAGCTATCTCGCGAATTGACAGGCAGACAAACAAACTGACAGACGAACCGACGGAAGTGATAAAACGTGAAGATATGTAACACCTGAAAAGGTCTTTTTTTACGAACATTTCATTTGGCTGCCATTTTGTTCTGCCATCTTGAATTAGTACCACAGTTTTACCAGTTCTTCTCTATACCATAATTAGTTATGACACACAATTTGAAATCAGTCCATTAAGAAGTTTTTTCAGGTTGAATTTTTAAATATTTGATTAAGCCGTCATTTTCTTCCGCCACCTTGGATTCATACCAAGTTGATTCCCACATAATACTTGACATTTGTGCAAAATTTGAGATAAATTGGATAAGTAGTTTTTTAGTAATAACTTTTTTATCATTTAACCAGGCCGTCATTTTGTTTTGCTATGTTAGATTTTTCCCAAAATGTTACCAGGTCATCCCCATATGGCCCTTAACTTTTGTCCGAGATTTGAATTCAACCGGATAAATAGGTTTTTAGCTATGCCGAGACATCCCGACAGACAGATCGACGAAATTCAGAGAACATGTTTTCTGGCATCTAGGAACCTGAAACGTAAAGATCTGAAAAAATCTCGGATGGTGATTTTTTAACCCGATACAATACTTTTCTTTTACGAGGGAAGTAATAGTGTCTTCTCAATGAAGTAATAGTGTTTCCCTAATAGTTGTCAGTAAAAAAACATTTACTTAAAAAGAAAAATGCGTTTTGGAGTTACTTCCAAATCCACTTAGATTAGATCACATCAAAAAACTATATATAATTAAGTTACAACAAACAACAGCAATTTTTTTTCCGCATTCTAAGTTGACTACCGAATTTCTCGGTTTTACAGCATACTAGCAGAACATTTCATATGAAATAGCATTAGTTTTAATCGTTTTTTTAAAAATTTAAATCAGGAAAAAAACATTTTTGCAGTTTGCACTGAGATTTTATAATTTTTTTGTTATTTTCGGCATATTATATCTTTTTTTGTTTAAGTTTGCTGCTGCATCCTGGTATTGAATAGCAAAAACTATAAATTGGCATGGGAAGCTTCAAGAATTTCGGACGAACAATTTATTCTATAAACTTGAGACGTTCTTAAAAAACTAATGAGTAGCAATGAATATCTTAAATGAAAATAGAATTTATTAATTAGATTTTAAGGAGTATACGCTTTAACTTAAAATACAGAAAAAAAAAACTGCATATTTATATCTTTATCTTTAAAGGCAATCGATAAAATCTTGCTATATTGCGATATTATTCTGTTGACTTATAGTTACTATTTTTTCAAAGATAAAATAATCAGACCTGGTATATTAATAATCAACTGGAATCGAACTATTTAAAGAAACAATATCACACAGGGTGTTTCATTCCAAAAAATCGGTACCAACCTTTTTACTATCCTACTGTCATTTGTTATTTTTTTAAGACATCCTGGCCGTTTAGATAAAACCACTAAAACCTTAAAACTTTTATATTTAATATTTTCTTCCATCTCCTGAAATTAAACTTGCAGAATCCGTTCAAAATATAAACAGAGACACTGTACTCTGTCATTGATTATAAATTAAAAAATCCCCAAATTTTAATAATTCCAAAAAGTGCCATCAGCATGGAAAACATACAGGATGTTTTACATCAAAATTAAAAGTTAAAGTCAGTTTTCAACCGGAATTTTATTTTCATCCTCTCATAATGGTGGTTCGAAAGTGATCTCTTAATAGTTTTATGTAATTTTTTTAGTTTGTAAGCAACGCGTAAAAGACCTTGCTTATGATATAAAAATTGTTTTCTTGGTCAGTTATTATTCTTATTATTATTATTGTTGCCATTATTAATTTAAATCTCAGTTGTTGCACTGGTTTCTTTTCCGGTTGGAGAAGCTGTTTAGTTTATCCCAACCAAAAACTTTCTGACTGTGTGGACTATGTGTGTTGTCTGGAGTATAGTAGTTCTTGAGACGAAAGGTATAAGGTTTGGAGACAGTCTCGTTCTTTGGAGGTAAATGACAAAATTTCTCGACACGATTCCCTTTAACTGATATTACTATGGGTACTGTCTCGATTTTATTAAGTCTCCAGGTGTGCTGGATTTCCAGAGCCAGGTTCTCATATTTGCTTTTCTTTTAACCTTCTGTTTTGATGACATTATGAGACAGTGGCATACCTATATAATATATGGGCGGTTATAGTCTACTGTTCTCTCCGTTATTAGAGGTCGGTCCTAATACAGAAGGTAAGAGTAATCTTCTAGGATACTAACAGGAACGTATTTTATAGTACGGAACTTGATCTTTTATTAATTTAGTTATCAGTGCTATTTCCTGATGTATACTTTTAGCTATCTGATTGTACCGGTTCAGGTAAAGTGCGGGACACGAAAGAAAACCGGGCGGTCCTTAAAATAAAGGTTCATAGTCTTAAGCAAGCGGAAAAGTAAAATTTGTGTACGCAAATAAATTTTATGTTATTTTATTTCTTGTAATAGTTTGTCGCTTCACCTATAAAGTGCGTCAGCTAAGCGGTACGGAAAATTAATCGATTTAGTAAATTTCGCACTGGTCCATTTGTAATTAGGATGTGCCTAGAGTCTCCATGCACTTGCCGCTAGAAGGCTCTAGCTATTTCCAGTGGCGCCTATACATTCGAGCATTTGTTTTCATTTCTATTTAAATGCGTTGCGTTGAATTTGAATTATTATTTCGAAGTAACGATGGCGAGCAAAAGAGGAAAAACAATTCGAAGCGGTGCACGTGAAGTAATTGCAAGCGTTATAGAGGCCTGTACTAGAGAAACTGAAAACAATAGTTTGATTATTCCAGTTCAAAATCGAACAGAACGGGCTGCATTTTACAATGGTGTTTCGGAAAGTAGTTTAAGAAAAATTCAAAGAGAACATAATGATCGCTCATGTTCTACTTCACCTTTAAAATCTCCTGGTAAAAAAAACCCCGATTATCATACAAAGATAAAATTGACGATGATGATTTTCAAGTAATTCGCCGAACAATAGAGGATTTTTATATAAACTTGAAGAAGGTTTCGACCTGCAAACCCCTACTTCGTGCTGTAAAGAACAAAATAGATTTTCCGTACGGGTATAAAACCTTAAATCGGCTTTTACGATCAAATGGTTTTGTTTGGCGCAAGTGCCAAAATAAACGAAAATTGCTCATTGAGAGACCAAATATTTTTCACTGGCGGGTGAAATATCTATCAACTGTAAGGCAATAAAGGCAAGAAGGACGCAATATTGTGTATCTAGATGAAACCTGGGTAGATAATGATATGACAGCGAACAAATGCTGCCAAAGTGAAAGTGTTATAGGTGTTGTTCAGGGAATCCGCTCTTGTAGTCGCTTTATTATAGTTCATGCTGGTCCAGCCGGATTTGTTCCAAGTGCTGCTTTAGTTTTTCGCTCGGGACTAACAACTGGAGACTATCATGGACAAATGAATAGAGATAATTTGGAAAAGTGGTTCCTGGAGAAGCTTCTACCTAGCATTCCTCCCAAATCAGTCGTGGTAATGGAAAATAAATAAACTGCCAACTAAATACTCTACAAAAGCTCATATGATATCGTGGCTTAAACCGAACAATCTTGTAGGTGATTCAACATGGAGAAAATATCAGTTATATGAAGTAATATCAGCCAACAAGCCTAAAAAAAAATATATAAAATTGACGGTCTTTTACGTAACCTCGGTCATACACCTTTAAGGTTGCCTTCATACATGTGAGATTTCAACCCTATTGAACTTGGATGGGCAGGAGAAAAAAAATATATTCGAGAGCGCAACACCGGTGAACTTTCAATTAAAGATTTAAATAAAATAATATTAGAAGAGATTGACTCAATATCGGCTGAAAATTGGAAATCGTATGTTAAACATGTTCGTTCTATCGAAGATAAATACTGGGAAGTAGATGGCAAAATTGAAACGGTTATTGATGATTTAGTTATCACACTGGGATCTTCAAGTAGTGACGACGAAACCTCATCATTTTCAAAAGAAGACAACGATTTAGAAGGAATCGAACCATTAGAATCACAGCCATCAACCTCAAAAATGGCTTAGTTTTTTTTTTCATAAATTTTGTAAAATTGTTCATAAAGGAGCTGTCAGTAAACTGCTTCAAAAATTAATTTTCTGTTCAATACCGGATGTCAAAAAGTATCTAATATGGCAATTAATATTTGAAAAACTACAGAAATCATATTTTTCCAAAATTAACACATCAATGTAGTTATAGTAGGTGAGTCAGCACTGATTACGGTGAACAAGATTTATCAAAATTTTAACGTATGCAGTTCGACTTTGGGCTACTCGAATATGCCAAAAGTGACCGTTTGTCTCCGTCTATTACTTTGTACAGGGGGCGTCATTGTGAAGAACTATACAGGGCGTTTCCTAATTGCGTGCTAATGTTAAAGGTGGGTGGTTTTTGGACCTTTTTAAGAAAAAAGATTAATATGAACTTAAAAGTCTTAGCTTTGGAGATACAGGGTTTTAAAAAAAAACTTTTTTTTTGAAATCCTAATTCTGATGCTATTATAAATAAATAACTGTGTGAAATTTGATACTCGTCTTTTATGCATAAAAGGACATTTTTTATTAACAATCAATTTTTGAAATTTCTACCAATGGCGTGCATATGTAATTAACCTGGGTAAATCCGTATGCTCCTTAATGTATAGAAGACGTGTATCAAATTTCATGCAGTTATCTACAATAGCATCAGAATTGGGATGAAAAAAAATGTTTCCTTTTTAAACTTTACCATCCTGCATCTCAAAAGCTAAGACTTTTAGGACATAAAAATACCCCCTTTAACATCAGCTTGCAATTAGGAAACGCTCAATACAGTACTTCACAATGACGGCCCCTGTATAAAGTAATATGACAAACGGAGACAGACAGCCACCTTTGGCATACCCGAGTAGCCCAAAGTCGAACTGTATAAATTAAAATATTGATAAATCTCGTTCACTGGATCTGATGCTAGCTGCCCTTGTAAAATCTGGACTTGTAAATCGTGTATATATACTGGGTGGTTCAATAATAGTGGGCGTAGGCAGTAGCCCGGGAACCGTTAATGACAGAACTCAAGAAAAATATATTTATAGGTAAATCGTTCAAGAAAAATCAAAATTAAATCATTTTAAAATGCGAAAGTTTGCCGTTTTTGCAACACAAAAGAGATATAGAAGTGCGGTACACGAAAGAAAACAGACAAATATAGATAAAGGTTCATTAAGCATAGTTACATTTTTTAATTATCTGAAGTGCGTATAGTCCAAAATGAGTGCTATGTTATTTAAAGAACGACGGTACACCACTGGTTTAAAGAGATTTCTTGGCCGACCTTCCTAAACCGATTGACTCCGCCCGGTTTTCTTTCGTGTCCCGCACTTTAAGAGGTCTGGGCTAGTTAAGAGCATCCGGCTGTTATGTGCTCTATAGACTCACCAGATGCGTTACACTTGTCACGATGTTTCCTTTTAGAATGTGTTGTAGTTTTTAGGATGACTTTGTCTTGAACAGCAGAGATGAACCCTTCGGTTTCTAGAAATAGAGATCCAATTTGGAGCCAGCTGAGAGAAATGTTTTAATCTATTCAGGACTCTTAAAGAGTTCCCGAGTTGGGGAATATCATTGATCTGCTTTAGAGACACTTTTTACTATTCTATTATTGGACTGCGCAAAGTATTTTCTCATGTCGTCTCTATTCGTTTGCAAAGGTTGTAGATGTTGACCAACTCTCTGCCTCCATTGTTTCTTTGTATATATAGTCGCTCTGTTGCTGAGTTGGCGTGTAGGCATCTGAATTTCGTGGGGAGTGTTCTAGTTAGTCGGTCCAAAAAATCAATTAAAAAATCCTTTTATTCGACTTATTTTACATTTTGCACAAAAAATTAATTTGATTTAGGGATAAAATGGTAGAAATTAAACATACCGGAACAAAATGGCGGTCTTAAAAGAATCAGTGTAAACACTATTTATTCAATTTATTTCAAATTGTGCTCAGAAATCAAGTGTGATATGGGTAGAAACTGATAAAATATTGGTACGAATCTAATACCGTGGAACAAAACGACGCTCACTAAAATTGTTTAAGTCTGACCAAGGAATTGATTATTTTCGAAATTTGGTTTTGGCCATAGACGAACATAAACATTTTTTTTTAAATAATTTAAATTGTGCGGTGTTACCGCTTCTACCTTAAACCGTGGCAACATCCATTTTCTAAATGAAATGCTCTGTTCGAAATTTGGTTTTGGCCATAGACGAACATAAACATTTTTTTTTAAATAATTTAAATTGTGCGGTGTTACCGCTTCTACCTTAAACGGTGGCAACATCCATTTTCTAAATGAAATGCTCTGTATACTATTGCATTTTCCATATATAGTCCATAATATTCTAAACAGGCTTTGGTTTATGTTTTCTATATCTAAATTAAACTGTTTTAGACAAAATGTCACTTCAAAATTGACATGTGTGACCCAAACGACTTGCAACAAAATGGATGTCACTTTTCAATCCCAGTTTTTAATTATCTATTTCCCCACACCAATTTTTAGTTTGACAGGAGTTGTCAAAATTTGACATTTATTGTGTATTATGTAGAAATTGGTGTCAGGACATAGATAACTGAAAACCAAGATAGGAAAGCGCGATCCATATCGTTGCAAGTTAGGTCGTTTGAGAGTTACAGAGCTTCAAAGAGTCAAACATGTCAATTTTCATGTTCCATTTTCTCGAAAGCAGTTGAATTTAGGTATACGTAACAACACAAAAAGTGTTTAGAATATTCAGGACAATACAAAAATGCAATAATATGCGTGGCATTCCATTTAGAAAACGGATGTTGCCACCAAGGTGGAAACGGCAACACCGCACAATTTAAATTATTTAAAAAAAATGTTTATGTTCATCTATGGCCAAAACCAAATTTTCAAAATAATCATTTCTTCGGTTTTTCAGAAACGTCTAATAGGCCACTGAGTTTGGCGCATGTTGTATATATGTTACTGAATGACTATGTGCTGAACTAAATCGGGCCACACTTCACTATTCCTAATAAAAGTAAAAAAATCATAACGACGGAAGTTCCGGGTAAAGGAAATTTACCGATTTTTAAAATGTTTTCATCATTCTTCTTTAACAAAGGTACTCTATATTTGCTTTGATTAAATTAGCAATTTTCTAGAAAATTTTGTATAACACGTTATTGAAATAATAGAACAGAATAATGCAATTAATCACCAGTCGTTTTAGCTCCTTAACAAGGTTTATTGACAACATTTGTCAAAATTGACTGATTGATTGTGTACACAAGAATTAAGTAATTGGGAAATAATTCTTAAGTGAATATGATGTCATGCATAAAATGTATTTATGATATTCATTATTTTTAAAGAGTACTTAGACTAAGGTACTTTAAAAAACAGTATTCAACTCTCTAAAATGATACTTGTCAAGATTTTCGCCCAACGAGTTTGATGGAAAGTCCGTTTCAGACATTCCTGACGATGTGAAACATCTACTGCAGTATAGTTTCATGAGTCTTTATAGCCTATATAAAATATTAAAATTTCATTAAACTATAAAAGCTTGTTCTCATCTTAGAGCCGCAAAGGTAAATCGGTGTGTGCCCTTTTGGGACCAGTTAAGGGGCATTTTAGAATTTTTATCTATGACAAACTAGGATTATCTTGATCTCCACTCTGCGCTTCCGAGAGTCTGCCATATACTTATCGAACACCCTGTATATTAATTAGATTGAATATAATATCAAATTGATTATGGAAATTTACTTTTAAAATTATAGACCAAATATGTATCACTCAGATATAAACTTCCTACTCTGACAGTCTATTTCCGTACGCCATTGAAGGTAACTATTATATATATATATAATATATATATATATTATATATATATATTGTGATGTAAAAACAAATGAAAACGGGGAAAATTCAGAAAGTCAAACTCTTGTACAGAGGGCCAACTGATGTTGGTATATCTCTGGAAAACTAGTGTCGTTCATCTCCCTGGCTTGATATTACCCTGGGGAGCTCTGAACGTCCCGGAAAAGGTAAAGTGTACTTCTCGCTACACAGGTTAGCTATTAAAATGCTTTTAGAAATTGTATTAGCATAGAAATCTCTCAAGCTTTTAGCGTTTTTAAGGCTAGCGCGTTATAATACTTGTTAGGAATGGCATATAAATATTTCTAGAATATAGAAAATTAAATGTTATTGGATTTCGGAATATAGAGTTAGATTTAGAGGACAAAATATTAAGAATTTTGTTTCTAGTCTTGTAGAATCGAGAATAATTGACAAATTTGCATTTGTGAAAAAATAGTTTTATGAGTAAATAGTACGTAAATTGTATACCTAGTAGGAAAAGTTAAACATTTCCGGAGCACCGTAAAGTACAAAGGATATGGCTTTTCCTACGAGGTATATTTTACATACTATTGTTGCGAAAGTCGGCAATTGTTGATAGGACATAAATTACTACAATCAAAGTGTTAAAACTTTGAAATAAGCATTATTCATTTTATACACAAATAAAGGATGCAATGAAATATTTGTTTTGTAACTATGGTCACAGTAAAATATAGTAGGTATATTACATAACTGTCGAGAGAAAAGGAATGAAACCTTTTCACCGAGGTTTGTATACTATTTTATTTACAATTATACCTTTTAAATGCAAATGACGTTTTTTTGTGACAAATATAACTACGTGAGAAATTAACAAAGTATAACTCCTGTATTACCACAAGTTTCGCCACCATCAACAAATAAAAAGCCAAATTGATATTTTGACAAGGGTTACTATGGTACTAAACAAGCCAAGCATACAAACTTAAATTAGTTCCATTTTTCATAGATTGTCACAAAAAAAGTGTTTCCGAAGACAATGAGCGATTCAGAAGAAAACATTTGTACTAGTTCACAACTGAAAGAAGACAGAAAGTTTGGAAAAAGATTTGTTACCAAAGAAGAGCCGTGCAAGGTACGATAAAGTTTATGATGTTTTCAAGAGTTCGTGTTTGTAAAAAGGTGTTCAAAAAGCTATTTTTACTTCCCTCATATAAGGGAAGTATTGTAATCGTGAAAATATCCCAAAATTTCTTCAGATCTTTACGTTTCAGGGTCCCTAGATGACGAAAAACATGTTTTCTCGATTCCGTCGGTTTGTCTATCTATCTGTCTGTCTGTCTGTCGGTCAGTCGGTCTGTCTGTTCGCGGCATAGCTAAAAAACTACTTATCCAATTGACTTCAAATTTCGGTCAAAAATACTGATGGGGATGACTTGGTAACATTTTGGTAAAAATTCAAAGTAGCAAAACAAAATGGCGGCCTAGTTAAATGTTAAAAAAATGATTACTAAGAAAGTTCTTATCCAATTTATCTTAAATTTTCGCTAAAATCAACTATTATGTAGAGAACAACTAGTAAAATTTTGGTACGAATCCAAGATTGCTGCACAAAATGGCGGCTTAATCAAATATTAAAAAATTCAGCCTGAAAACACTACTAAATAAACTGATTGCAAATTGTGTGCCATAACTAATTGTAAGAGTGGCACTAACTCAAGATGGCGGAATAAAATGGTGGCCAAATAAAATTTTTGTAATCTGAAAAATCACCCACTGAGGTTTTACATATATTCTCGTTTTGGTGTCCACAGATGCCAAAAATATGTTTTATTAAGTCCTTCGGTCCGCCTGTCGGTTTGTCTGTCAGTTTGCGACATAACTTAAAAACTACTCATCAGATTTACTTCGAATTTTGGACAAAAATTAAGACTCATATGATGACTTTGTAATATTTTGGTAAAAATGCAATATTTCCGTACTAGATGGCGGCGTAGTGAAACGTTAAAAAAATATCGCTAAAAAAACTAAATATCCAATTTACCTCAAATTTTGCAAAAAAATCAAATGTTACATCAGAATGAACTGGCAACATTTTGGTACGAATATACAGCAAAACAAAATTGCTGCCTAATAAAATATTTAAAAAATCATTCTGAAAAAAAACTACTTATTAGATTAATTTATGTACAAGCGTTAAGTGTGATATCGAGATAAGTTGGTAAAGTTGTGTTACGAATTTAACATAGCGGAACATAAGATTTACATCGAAATTCCAACATCAACAACTTACTTTCCAGAATATTCATAGTGAATAATGAATAATGGGTAATATTAATTAAAAAATATGCTGCTCTTTGTGTAGACGTTCTAGATAAAAAGTTCTTTTTGCATTTAAGGTTTGGGAAAATTCCTCGCCAGTCATTGGCCACAATTAGATAAGTCAATTTTCTAAAAAAATTGCAGTGTTTTTAAAGCCCCTGCATTGTGAAACATACACCGAACAGTGGTACCGAAGAACAGCAGCCACACTATTGATAAATAACGGTGGTGACATTCTCCAGTTGAAGAGATTAGGGGGGTGGAAATTTTCTACCGTAGCGGAAGGGTACGTTAACTCATTAAAAAAATTAACAAACCAAGAAGTTAACAGCACCATAACTTGACTACCTAGTAATCACTAATGAGTGTAGTAGTAATAATAGGAATAAGAGGAGGTACTGAGTTACTTAAAAAATAAACTCCAAAAAAAGGACTTTAGAACCAAACACATCCTAGCACGGGGTTTTGAAAACTCAACATTTCATAAAATAAAAATACTAATGAAAACGAGAATTATATAAAATACTGACCCAAATCGTATTAATTCACTTCATTGCATAAATCAATTAAAAAGATGACCAAAGATTTGATAATGGATGATGGGTTTAAAGTTCTACCCAGCCACAAAGGTATATCGGAAATAAAACAACCCTTCAGCTGTCTATCAGCTAAAATCGATGCCCTTCAAAAAGGTAAAAGTTAAAGGAAATAACTACCGACGAGGAAAGACGGCCATTTTCACCTCCACTCCCTATAAACGGGAGCTCCAACACTGCAAAAATACTAATTCCCTTAAAGAAAATAGGACACAGACATTTTGGTAAGAAGCATCTCCATCTCACCCCATAAACTACCCCATCTTACCTCATGCCAGGGGCAAGATGGGAAATTTTGTTCTTTTAAACAAAATATTTTTTTTTTAGCCTTTTGTTGTGTCTCACACCGAATATTTTGATATTAAATATGTTCTAGAAGTTAAAAGAACAGTTTCCGGAATAAATCGTATTGTTTTGTTATTTGGCTTTGCTTTTATCAATATAAACTCTTAGCGTCCCCGTCTTACCTCCAGTTTCCCTACCTGTAGTTTTCAAAAAACTGTAGATTATATTATAATATTAATAATTTTTGTAGTAATATTATTGCAATAAAAAATATTTTCGTCTCTTCGCTATTTATTGTTAACAGTTACCTTATTTAAAGTAAATAAAACCAATGTTTTACATATTTGATTAGTCCGTATTAAATATTACATTTATTAAAGTAATTTTTCCGAATTTGCGTCAATGAGGCAATTAGTTGTATGCATCATTTTAAAATGTTAAATATCCTATGAAAATAAAAGCTTTTTATATACGAACTTTTAGTTTCGTTATTCTCATGGTTTTCAAGTAAGAAAATAAGAAATTTATCGAATTAGCCTATATAATTTCATTCCTAAACGTACTTCACTTAATGAAATTTTAATCTATACTTTTATAAAGTTTTGCATTAGCTTGCAATTACTAAATTTTTATATTTAAAGCGACCAAAAGACACTTTTGTTTGTCTTGTAACATAGGTACTATATCTACCACAGGACTCGAAATGACTTTCTCATTTAAAAGCATCCTTTCGTCACAGTATATACGTATGGTTTAATAAAGATAATTTCACTGAAAAGGGGACATTGGTACTACCACATGTCATTGAATTAGTTACTTATTTCTGTATTTTAAACAATGTTTTATTAATGCTATAAATAATACAAATCATTAATTAGAGTATATTTAGTACTTTTACCTACCGTCAAATGGTGTAAAGTGGATCAAAAATTGAGGTTTTTTAAATGTATTGTTGTGAAATATAGATTTAAATCTTTTGAAGACAAAAATTTATGATTATTAGTACCTTCCTTTTAATATCCCCAAAGCTTAGAGTTATTTCAGTTGCATTGTTTAAATTATTGATCACCAAATGTTGATCCACTTTACCCCATACGTGACGGTAAATTAAACTACACATTAATTTTCATTTAAAGTTCATTTTTGAAATTTGTGGGGTGAAGTGGATAATTAAATATCGTTTTAAAAATCAGTTTTTAAAACAAAATGGCAAAAAACGAAAAAAAAAAGTGTTTTAAACTCTTTATTATTAGTAAATCAGCGATTTAATAAAACTTAATCTAGGTTAAGAACATCAAACAAAAAGAAAATAAAACATTTAAAAAATACAAGTAACCTCATCAAAACTAAGCAGTAAATTCAACAAAACTAAGCAATAAATCCGACATATTAGTAGAAAATTATTCTACTGAAGAAAAGTCTTCGTGCAAAAAACAATGCTTCCCGCGATTGACGCTGCTTAAGGTTAATTTCTTTAAAATGTGTTCTCTTGTAACAGTTGTTACGTCAGCAACAACCAGGTATACAAAAAATATGTATTTTTTGCCATTTTGTTTCCTTAATGCATTTACGACAAAGTCATTTTTCTCACCTATATTCTCTATTTTACCAAAAAATTTTCTATCACGTTTATTGGTAATAAATTTCACCATCACGTAATCGCCGATTGCCAAATTTTGGACCAAATGATTAAAGGACGATAGGTCACATTCAGCCCCTTCTTCAATGATATTTCGATCTTCATCCTCTTCGCAGATGGAGAACGGCGTTCCTTCTAATGGATCTTCATTTTCCAGGTTTTCGCCGTTGTCTTCTAATGTGGTTGTTAAATCTTTTGCCGAAATGCTTTTTCCCACAGGAACGTCCATTTCTTTTCACGTTTTGGATTGTCGTCCTTTGGTTGGGTTTTGTAGGATTCTAAATGTCTTACAAGAGCATCGGACCAAGCTTTTCTACCGAGTCTTCCTCCGGGGTTACATTTCTAGGATTTTTTTTAAGGACAACGTTTGGGTTCCAGTGTACTATTCCACAAGCTTTAAATCCTGAAATAGATTTTTTGCGGAATTTACTTCCACTCTCTCGATCGACTCATTCAGAAGCCTTGGAAAGACGGTCTCTGGACGGACCCCTCGATTTTTTTGCTTCCACTTCTCCAATACGCTGCACCATGCTGCCTTCCGTGGACGAAAATACGCCACATCGAATGGTTGTAGAAATATGTCGAGTTTGGAGGCAGCAGTACAAATCTCATTTGATTAGCTTCACGGTTAGAGGCAGGTAGCTACTTCAGTTATCTCCGATTAACACCTTAAACCCCACCAAAATTTTTGTGTGTGGTAGGACTATATTTCTGAACCAGTCTTCAAACATTGTACTATCGAACCATCCAATCAGAGTTCGATTGTACCTGCTTCCTGGGTAGCCTGCCTCTGACCATCCGGGGTAAAGATGTTTGGCTTTGTACACTATATAGCGGCGTAATAATATTCCACTTTCAGTTATTGCGAACATGACGCTGGTGCTCGTCTTAGCCGTGTCCAAAATCCTATGAGCATGCTTGACTTCGCGTTTTACAACCACTCTCGCTGAATCAGGGTTAAATTACTATCATCAGAATTGATGACGTTACATGGAGGTACATCCTTTAACGTTGCTTGAAGCTTGAAAAAATATTTCTCTATCATCTCATAAACGACTGCTGCTCTGACCCATTTAATATTTTCAGCCAGTTTTATGGTCAAATCAGGGTGCCTTCTCATAAAAGCCCTGAACCAGTCTAGACCTAGCAAGTTATCTTTAAATGTTCCTTTTTTACGACCGAGATTGTTCAGATAGTGCTGAACAATCTGCCTAATGGTTGATTTTAAGGGAAATTCGCAATTGGCACATATTATTAAACTATCCGAGAGCAATTTCTCCTCATCTTCGGACAGGACCGGTTGTCTCCCGTATTTAAATGAGTGCTTTCAATGCACCCGGTTATATAATGTTGTATATGGCACTGCATACTGTTCAGCAGCATCAAGAACTTTTAATTTTCTTTTTCTTACCGCCGCCACTGCCCTTATCATAAATTCTTCATTATAATTCTTTTTGCCGGTTGATCCAATTGTTTTTTTATATAGCCGCGGTATACTCTGAAATCACCAAAAGAATAGTGTTCAAATTTGTGAATACAATGTCAACGCTAAGGCTAAATTTGACAACATTGCGCAAGAGGCTACCATCTTTCCAAAAAAGAAGAGTGCCCGAAATTTTGTAGAACGTGAAAGATTTTATTCAGATTTTATATTCAAAAATTCTCACTATTCTTATTTTGTTGGTTTTATTATCATTAAACCGTTATATGGGATCACAGTCTTTTGTTATGAAGGCCCTCTTGCATAAGGCTTTTTCGATTTAAAACATTTAACGCCGAAGTTCCAACATACTAGTATAATAGTACAATTATAAACAAATCTCTATCCATTGATTTCAAAATGTGAATCTACTTTAGCCTACAAGTTACAATTTTTCACAAATCTTCAAAAAAAACAGTCCGAAATATAAAAAAAAAATATTGGGACTGAATAAATGTGATCTAAATACAATATATAGTTACCTCAAATCTTCAAAAAACCCGTAGAGCGTATACTTTTGCCTATGTGGCTGAATGTTTCTAACAAATAACAATTTGACGAAAAATACGGCAATAAACAAACATGCACTGGCGAACGAAACAAGCTTCATACATTCCTTCAAACCGCCGGTGCATATTTGAAAACATTTCTCGAGTCGCCACATGGCAGCATCGGCCTACTATGTACTTGAAGGTCGATCAATGAGGTCAGAGCCTTAGAGTTAACTTTACCCCATAGGATCCACTTTACCCCATTTGACGGTACAGTAAAATTAAATACAAAAATGTTCAGTTGCAACCAATTTCGCCGAGTCCAAATAATGTACGTCTTTTTTTACTTCGTCCAGTTGAATGGGCGAATATTAATTTTCATCCACACTATTCATCAATTTTTATTTAATAGGTACTTTCCAATGGATTTCATGCGTTTCAATGTTTGAAAATATGAAAATAAAAAAAGATTTGATTCGAATGAATGGTGCGCTGAGGTTAAAGCCTACTTGATTATCCGCCCAAAAGGATCGTGTCCTTGCACACGCGTCCTCTTCCCTACTTTACGTATTTGGTTAATCCGTAGCACTGCCTTTATGTGCCCTCTGTGTATACCGTATTGAGAATTACTTCTATTTTTGTTTGATGCTCCAATATTTTCCGAAGGTATTAGTTTATTACATAAAAAGAACGCTAATTCAAAAACGAAACTGAAGAAAACCATTTTAAACTTTTCATTGTTTTCAATCTAATAATAGGGCTTCACAACCATTTAAATACTTTTTAAAAGAATGGATGTGTAATTAGTTTATATAATGCAAAAAAAAAACTAGAAAATAATGTTGCCTTTTCTCGGTAAATTCAGTTAACAAAGATTCATATATTTCTTTGCTATAGAATTCGATGGATATATAAAACATCTTTTCAAAAGTATCAAAATAATACTATAGAGGCAAATAAAACATAACTTCTATTTGACGGAAGTTTTCTGTATAACCCTTCAACAATGGAGCACACAAAACGTTTAAAAAGCACCTAAGCATCAGAATGATAAAAAAATATGAGAGTTTTCAGAGGACTATTGATTCGTGAATATTGAAATTTATTTAAATATAATATTTAATCTTTACTTAATTCAATTTCTGCTACATAGACGCGAAAATTAGTCAACAACGCAACTACACTATTGTGCAATTTTTTAAAATTTAACCTAAACTTAAATGGCTAAACTTGTAAACAAAATGGTAAGTTTTGTTAATATTTTTGTGGAATGTGTGTTTTAAGGGTTGCTTTGGTCTGGTATATACGAGGGATAAAACAAAAGTAGTTTTTACACGAATTTTGTCAAGAGCGAGAAGTTATAAATCTGAAATTATTTTTATGTTATATATATATATATATATATATATATATATATATATATATATATATATATATATATATATATATATATATATATATATATATATATATATATATATATATATATATATATATATATATATATATATATATATATATATATATATATATATATATATATATATATATATATATATATATATATATATATATATATATATATATATATATATATATATATATATATATATATATATATATATATATATATATATATATATATATATATATATATATATATATATATATATATATATATATATATATATATATATATATATATATATATATATATATATATATATATATATATATAGATACGAGGGGTCAACCGCGGTGGCATTGTGGTGTACAAATCCTTGGCATTACTGGCACTACTCCTATATACTTGTGTGTATTCATGGAATTAGTATGGCATTAGTATGGTATTAGTATATATATATATATATATATATATATATATATATATATATATATATATATATATATATATATATATATATATATATATATATATATATATATATAAATATATATATATACATATATGTATATTTAAATATATATATATATATATATTTATATAATATATATATATATATATATATATATATATATTATATATATATATATATATATATATATATATATATATATATATATATATATATATATATATATATATATATATATATATATATATATATATATATATATATATATATATATATATATATATATATATATATATACATATAAAGATACGAGGGGTCAACCGCGGTGGCATTGTGGTGTACAAATCCTTGGCATTACTGGCACTACTCCTATATACTTGTGTGTATTCATGGAATTAGTATGGCATTAGTATGGTATTAGTATGGCATTAGTATGGCATTAGTGTGGCATTAGTATGGCACTAGTTGGCAATCTACACAAAATATTTCCATTATCCATAGTGTATTTGTTTTGACGAGTGTCACCTTACCTTCTTGTATCTAATTATTTTGAATATTCGTTATAGTATAAATCGCAATACAAATCTAAGTGGAACTCTCTGAGTACTGTAAAGATAGACTACATGTTTCTGGAAATTTGCTGTGGAAATTGGCTAGGAGAGATATGAAAGACCTTACCGAAGACAACCCACAGGTATGTACATTCAACCAAATATAGCGATTATTAAATTGGAGTATCAGATGAAAAATGAGTTTAGTCAGACATTAGTTTCCTCATTAATTTATGGAATAGGAATGAATTTGACGACAGATGTTTATCCGTACTTTTTAGATAAATTAAAACTGAATAGTCATGTCACATAATATTCGTGGTCGACCCTTGATATTTAACTTATATAAAAACATCATCTCTGCTCATTTGAAAGGCGAAGCAATTATTATTTAACATATGACATTTTAAAAATGAACCTCACGTACGCGGATCTTGGTACCATACAGTGAAGTTTACACAAAACTGCTACAATAGAATTTACGGGTAGGGGGGCACGGTAGGGTAAATTCGTTTCATGTGATTTGCTATGTAACGAAATTATTCAACGCTGTAAGCATTTCCTTTTATGCTCGTAGCTAGTTGCGCTTGGCTACCTGTCTAGCTACATCGGTTAGCATCTGGCCTTTCAGGCATTGGATCGTAAGGCTCGTGGGCTCAAATCTCGGAAAATCCATTTTTTGAATTGAAAACTTCCTTAGGCGCACCTGAGCATTTTATTTTTTTGGGGAGTGAATGAGATTCACGCGTCACGCTCAGTAAAAAGGGTAACGCTCGTTCGGTTAAAGTCGGCTCGAGTCGACTGGAAGCCGTAGTGGTCTGTGTGTGTGTAATCCAAGGTTGTATACATTGTTTCATAACGCTTGACTGTTACGTCATAATGAAGCCACCAGCAAATCCCGTAAGAATACGCTTGGTGTCATTATGACGTAACAGTCAATAGTTCTGAAACAATAAGTAAGTTGTAAGTGAAGATCGAGGTGAAGATTGACTAGCCTGCCGATGTCCGATTGAGCTGAAATTTTTAACACGAATTTAAGTTGGATGATAAAACGATAATTTGGAATAATGAATAATAATAATAAATGATAAACGGCGGTATCGAGGAGGGTGGGGCCCAATATTACCTCTTCTATGTTCGATCGAGCTGAAATTTTGTACACGTATTTAGTTTGGATAATAATACAATATTATGGAATGATTAATTGATACAGGGATTACAGGGCCGTATTCAGGAGGGCAGGGCCTAAAATTAACTTTTCCATGTTCGATTGAGCTGAAATTTTCTACACGTAGGTTGGATAACAATACGATATTATAGAGTAACTGAACTGGTACAGGGTCGTATTTAGGAGGGCGGGGCTCAAACTTAACTTTTTCATCTTCGATTGAGCTGAAATTTTATACATGTATTAAGGTTGGATAACAATTCAATATTAGGGAATAATTGAATTGGTACAGGGTCGTATTCAGGAGGGCGGGTCCAAAACTTAACTTTTTCATGTTCGATTGAGCTGGAATTTTATACACGTATTAAGGTTCCTTGATGAAGTTTCCACTTCTGTCGGTCGTGTGGTCTTAAGCACACACTATAGTTTTTTTTGTTGGAAAACTATTATTAAATTATTATTTTTGGAAATTCTATATTCGTAAGTCCCATAATAAAATTAGAAGTAGGGACGTTCTTGTTTGGTTGTGGAAGTTTCACTTCAATAGCGTGTTGTATCATAGCGCGTTCTTTTTAATAACGTCGAACTAATTTTTACCGAAAGTCGCAATAGATGAATAGTTTGATATGGTAGAGAACGACGAAGCAGTGATATCTCAGTTATGATATTTGTCACTTTGATGATTTCGCCTTTCAAATATTAATGAATACAGGAGATTAAAATAACAAAAGTTGTTAAAAATCCTGATAAGAAACTTATATATATTATTTTACATGTAATTACCCATTAGGTGTGTTTGTAAATGTATCTTTAAATAAATAAATAAAGATTTTTTCTATTTCAGCCAATAGACCAAATCTCCAATTTTTGGTTAGAGGCTGAAGCTAAACTCAATATTCAAGTACCTGAGTGTGTCAAAAATATGCTAACTATCAATGGATATGAGAATGAAACTTTAATTGGCAAAATTGATGAGGTAGCAATCTCTGAAATGGAAAAGTTTGTCCAAACAGGTCTTATAGATATAGTAGACAAAACTGACTATAAAAAATATTATGGGATTTATTCAAATAAACCTGAAAAGTTTACATTTGTTGTTGGCTATAAACAAATGGTCACTATTGTAGCTGAGTACTTTAGGAGAAAAGAAGAAAATGATGCAACTGATGTATCTGGAAATCCAAAGAAAGTTAACGAGCCTTCAAGAAAATCATTATCTTCATCAATTAAAAAGAATCAAAAAGAATACCTCAACCCACCCAATCAAATTTCTGAGATAAATTTTGTCGAGGAAAAAACAAAAATTATCGCCAGTATTAAAAAATGGGCAGAACCTAGGATTAACTTACAGACGTGGCCATGTTTTCAAAACGATTTTAATCTAATTAATGTAAACATTAATATTTTAAAACAATCTTGTGGTGATACACTCTCATGTACTATTAAATGTTTTTGCGGTAGTACATACAGTTTAAGAAAATGGCAGCGGAAAGGCTATGAGTCAACCAAATGGATATTGTCAAATTTCCAAACTCATTAACTGGAAAAGCATATTAAGGTGGATCAAATATCTAGTAGTTGCAATCCCGCCACTGCAAAGACGACATCAAGGCCAATATTTTCTTATTTTGAAAGAATCCCCGCTCCAAATTCTGCCAAGAAAATTAACATATTGCAAAATATTTCCGTACTACCTAGACTAAGACAAGAAGACACTGAAAACAACCCCCAAGCAAGCACATCCAAAGACGTTCGTGAGCGAGTTGAGGTCGACCAGCATATAAACAATCATGCAATTAATTCTCCAGGATATGACAATAAAGATTCAATTTTAGAAGAGACAAGATCTACACCGAAACCAGTAGCAGACAAAACAAAATGGAAAAGCCCAAAATATCAGAGATCAGAAAGGTCAAAACGTACCAGAGAAAACAGTTTAACAGCCAATCAAACAGTTCTTACAGAATATTATAACTTTATCAATGCCGTTTGTGAATCTATGTCGCCTGATCTAACAGATCAAATTTTAAGCATTATTCCAGAAACTTTGCATTATACCGATGATACATTAAATACCTCAATGCAATCCAAAACACAGGTCTTATCCACCTTTTTACATAAATTAATAGTTAATGCACAAGCAAATTCAAAATACCTACAAAATAATAACACTTTTGATGAAGTGACCAAGAAACTATGTCTTTATATATTTTATACAGCTGGTAGGTTGGAATACGAGACATTACAAGCTAACCTAAGAAATAGTATGCCTTCAATATCCACACTAAATCGCTTTGTCGACCACAAACAAACACGTCTGGAGGAGGGCACATTTGATTTTGCAGGCTTAAACAACTTTCTTGAAAAAAATAAGATTCCGAAAGTTATTTGGATGTCTGAAGACGGAACAAGAGTGAGTGGGAGGATCGAATATGACTCAAATTGCAATAAAATCGTTGGTTTTGTATTACCTTTTAATAAAGGTTTGCCAGAGAAAAATACCTTTATAGCATCGTCATCAACTGCCATACAACAGTACTTCCAAACAGGTATCAAAGCCACGTACGCATATGTTTTTGTAGCACAGCCTTTGACCCAGGGATCACATTCATATTGCGTGGGTTTATTTGGGACCGATAACAGATTTACATATGAAGACGTTTTACGAAGATGGCAACGATTAAGAGAAGAAGTTAGCAAGTTTGGTATAAAAATATTAGGATTTTCATCTGATGGTGATACTCGGTTACTGAAGGCCATGAAAATTGAATCGGGTTTGGGTGGCGAAAGCTCTGTCCTCGGCTCTGTTTATAAATGGTACCATATGGATACAGATGCAACAAATATATGTTACTTCCAAGATTTCATACATATCGTGACAAAGATGAGAGTAAGATTTTTGAAAACAGATATTAAATTGACTCTGGGAAAATTTGAAGCAACTCAGCAACACATTGTCAATATCATAAACACAATACCGAAAGATAAGCATCTCCTAACGGCATCAGACGTGAAAGCTGAGGACAAGATGAATTTTTCGTCAGCCGAAAAATTATGCAGCGATAAAATTATTGATATTTTAAAAATAATGCCTGATACAGATGGAACTCGAATCTACTTAAAAATTATGAATTACATATTATCTGCATTTTTGGGAGACGAGAAAATGGAGAATATTCCACTATGTGAAAGAATATATAGAATTTGGTACGCTGTTTTTTTATTAAGAGTGTGGAGATCATCAATTAAAAAAAGTAAGACTTTAACGTTGAAAGACAACTTTATTTCGGCCAACTGTTATAACTGCATCGAACTTAACGCCCATATCATCATAAAGGTTGTTTTATTATTCAAACACAATAGCGTAGAGTGTGGTTTGAATAGTGACATGCTACATTTTGCTAATATGAGCAGTCAGCCATGCGAAAAGCTATTTCGAGCTGCAAGATCCATGACTTTTACATTTTCAACGATCATAAACTTTAGTATTAAGGATCTATTGTATAAAGTATCTCGAATTCATAGGATAAATAATATCATTGGCGAAATGAAAAGCGATTTTGTGTTTCCACGAGAACTTAAAAAACGAAGAGATCATGAGAACAGTATCAGTCAAGAGGAGATAGTGTGTGTGTAGACGTAGAAGCTGTTATAGAAAGAGCATTGGAAGATGCCAAGAATGATGCAACTTCACTCGGCTTCCATCCAGAAGAAGAAGAGTTTTTAAAAGTAGATCTTGAGCGAGTATATTATGAATGCGATACTATGGAGGATAATATGGAAAGCGAGATGGAAAGTGACATCGATGATTTCACAAATCATACAGAATCTAAAAATCTAAGCAAGAAAGAAAACGACGACAGTATTAATCTAGATATGAATCAAACTACAAATAGATGTTCATTAGATTTGAAAGATTATCGAACGAAGTTAACAACGTTAAAGAGGAGGATGCGTACCTGGAAATTCCATTAAAAGATAAGACAGCAGTGATAAAAAAGTCAACATATTGCTGGTTGCTAAGCGACGCAAACGGGCGCTTATGTAACGACCGACTAAGTCGTTTTATAGTCAATAAGAATGGTAAGCCTACTCTAAAAAGAAAGCTGAAAACCGAACCACTATATTCGAAGAAAACTTTTAAATTGAAAAACAAACGCGACTATGAACAGGAAATATCAAGTAATGAGAGTAGTGTGATTTTGAGTGATCCCCGAAGCGATACAGATGTAGATGAAGATGGAAATATTGATGAAAGTTGTATAACGGACAATGAACCAAATTCAGAGACTGAAGATCTAACAATTAGTGACATTGGCCCAGATAACTACTATACAGTTGCCTACGATAAGCAGTGGTTTCTTGGGAGAGTTATGGACATTTTAGAAGGTGATAAATTCAAAGTGAAATTTTTGAAACAAAGCGGAGATCAGTTTGTTTGGCCTAAAAGGGATGATATTGATACGAATGTCCAATCGAACTGCCGGGCAATGCACCATTCACTTTAAAAAGACTCGATGTTGTGAATATAAAAAGATTATTTAAGAAAATGCTATGATTTTCCATTCAAATAAGGGGTACGGTTAAATATGTACAAGGATTTTTGGATATTTATGCACCCCCCTATCAACTTTTACATTTGTACAAACACCCTGAATAAAACATTTTTCAAACGCCGATTGCAATGGAATAACATTAATTTGCAATGACGCTTGACGCTATCAAAGTCAATATTCAATTTATTGTATTTAAAAAAATACAAATGAATTGAATACTCTCTATATGTCCATCTCTTTTAGCGTCTTTTAGTCATAAAATCATAGTTCAAGTCATTTGTATTCTTCAAGATATGATTTGCGTTGCAAATTGATGTCATTTAAAATAAGAATATCTCAAAAACTACTGAAGCAAACAGGAACAAATCTTATATCGTTGGAATCGGGGTGAGAAAGATAATTAATTCTTGCCGACAATATACAGGGTGTTACATTTGAGAAAACAAAGTTGATGTTAATTTCAGAAAATGAAGCACCCTGTATATTTACAAAGTATTACCAAAACCCCAATGTAGTTAGAAAATTATTTGCTTAGTTGACTTCAGCGGTTTTTTTTGTTGCTAGGGCAATCAAGGCTATGTTTAACTTTGTTTTGAATCCATAACCACTATATACCTACTCGTCCTAACAACCAATAAAAACGCCAAAAATAACTGTTTATTCCTCGTTTTCATGTATTGTCGAAAATATGCACTTGTTCAGAAAACAAAGTGCATTTTATTAATAAGTAATACCCAAAATGTAAAAATTTGCCAAAATGCTGTGCATCAAAATGTTCTCATACAAGATCATTGGCAAAACAAATAAAAATTATGGTTAATAAACCAATATAATAATATGTAGACTACTGCATTTCAAGGGATAATGTAACCTTTTTATATACCTCTTAAAGAAACTTTACTGTCAATATAAGTATATCTATCTAATCTATTGATAGTTTCAATATATTCCTTCTTCCTAAATAATATATTATGAAGAAGTCAGTGTAATAATGGTTCATTAATATTTGTAGACCATTATAGCTATAAGAAATTAGTTGGCAATGGGTACTTCTGTCTAGTCTGATCTATACCTAGAAGTTTTCGGGGAATTCTAACGATAACAATATTATTGCCACGTCTCACTATTTTCCTTGGAAACAATATAAGAATATTACCTACAATATAATATTTTATTAATTTTGGAAATTTGCCGCCCCCTAATCTGTACTGTCCCGTGCAGGTGCACGTGCTGCAACCCCGAAGGTAGGAACGGACTTGAGAGTTTGATTTGTTAATTTTCTTATAGTTTAAAAATATCTTTCTTATAAATGTCCGCGCTGAAATGTAAAATAAGTAAATTAGTTTTACTAAGGAAAAAAATTTAAATAAAATTTAAATATTTATTATATCCCAATCAAATATAATGTTTCGGTTTAATTAAAAATGCTAATACGATACTAAACAGTCTTAGACGCAAGCTTGGTGGGCCAAAGATCCCAATTAGTAGCTTTATCGATTTTACGATATACTATTATCGTTAATTTAGGGTATTTAATGGTAAAATTTTTTACTAGTTTACATAATATGTATGTACAGAAACAAGAATATTAAAATTTTTGGGACTACTGTTTATAACGGATTTTTGGAACTAATGGGGTATGAAACTAACATATGTGTGTGGTATGTCGATTTATAGAAAGATATTTTTTATACACACCAGATATTCAGGACCAGATTAATATTCGCTCCAAAAAAGAAATTATTGATATTTCGAAAAAAGTGTCTGGGGCATCGCTTCTGCGTGTCCAATAACTTATAAATCGATTTTAAAGTGTGACATTTTCTACCCGGCAAGAACTAAACATTTAAAACACATTTTGAACTTGCTAAAAGTAAGGTTAATTAGAGGGGTAAACAACGAGTAAGGAGATATCGAAATATTTTAAAAAAATAGTAAAATTCGATTTAAGATTTCTGTGTAAATTTTTTAGAATTTATTTCAAATATAAAAAATTGATCTCGTTCAGATAAATTCAAGCAAATGTAAATATATTTCTTTGTAATTAATTTATCAAAATAAAAATAGTTTTCCTGATAATTATTTCAACGAGCCTTAATTTTTCGTTGCTGGTAAAATATATAATTTCTAAAATATTATTTTTCTTTTACTTATTAATACATAACGACTTATTACTAACAAATATTTATAGCTTTGTAAAAATTTGCATTGCAAATATTATTTAACATAGGATCTCTAAAAGGACTGAAAACTGAAAATAAGGCTTTTTTGATTTGATAAAAGGATTTATGATATTTTTCTGGCCGGACAACAATAACAGGGGATATAAACTAAAATTCTCCATATTATTAATAAAAATAAGCACATTGAACTCAGCCAAAAAATCTTTTTAAAAATAACGCTTATGTTGTTTTGCGACAGATTCGTTAACTTCAATTGCTTCTTTTTTGATAGACGCCTACTGCATAAAACTAAAAAAAATCCGAATATCCTAAATGATGAATGCAATTTGAATAGGGAGCCGCATTAAGTAATAAAATAGCAAATATCTTGTAAACGGCGAACTTTAGGTAGATTTATAAGGTACAGCTTTTTTGGGAAGAAGAGAACATAAAATATATTTTCTCTATACAAAGTTCCCTAATTTTGTATTCAAAAAACAAATTTTAGGTCTGAAATGTAGCGGTCGTAGCGCCCTCTAAGAGTTACATTTAAACTGAAGCGCATTATCACTCTTCACTATGAAAAATCCCTTATCACCAATTTTCACTGTATTACCTTAAAAACTAAGGATATCATTTAAAAAAAAATTTGAAATTTAAATCTTTCTTAATATAAACTTTTGGACTAATTAAAGTATGGCAGATTCGCAACATTTTAATTGAATCCACTTGTTCTATGTTAATAAAATAATAAAATATGACTAAAATGTTATGTAAACGTATATCGAAAATTGCTTTGTTAGGGGGATACTCCAAGAATGAGCCCACCAAAGATGTTTTTTTTCTAAATATTTTCGAATCATTTAAAGCCAAGTTTATGAAATTTGTGTATTTCGGTAGCTTTTATAAGCTGAGTCGATTCTAAAAATATCTATACTAAATTAGGAGTGTCACGAATGGAAGGGAGAGAGGAAAAACTTGCCTTATTTTTCAGTGGCGGCTCGCGGGTCAAAAGTAAGTGATGTGCAAATGAAGCAAGAAAATATCGCAATAATTTTTTTTCCACAATTTTTTTTATTTGTGGAAAAGGTAGAATATTCTTTTACGACTTTCCTAAATTTTGTATACTAAATTAATTCTCCTGTCCTTCATAGCAGCAAGACAATGGACAAATACAGTCTGCGGCGATTTTTCTTTTTTTTTTGAAGACCATTTAGATGGCCAGACATTACACTTGCGCCATCGTAACATTGCCCTATTAATTTATGTTTATAGTCAAATTAGTCCAAAATTTGATCCAATAGAGAATATAAATTCTCCGACGTTCTATCGGAGCTGAGATTATAAAATCCTAAGAATTTCTCGACTACTGAACCTTCTGGATTAACGTATCTTAAAATTATGGAGCACTGGGAGGTTTGCGTAATATCAGTGGTGTCATCCACTTGCACAGAAAAAAACTGTGTGTTCATTATTTCATTTTTTACATGATCTTTTAAATAATTAGAAATGCATTCAATTATTTCGTTTTGCATGGTTTTCGAGTCACCAGTAAAAACATTTTTAATTTTTTCGTGATAATCTTTTAGTTCTTGGGAACTTCTCGATATTAATAATAATAAAAGCTTTTTAAAATTCCCCCAATTTATTGACTCGCTGCTCTCATCATGTCCGCGAAAGACTAACTCTTGTTTTGTAACGTACAAAACTGCGTCAATTACCAAGCACATAAATAGTCTATTTTAATCGGACGTTTTCGTTAAAATGTATTTTATATACTTTAGCACTTTCTTTTAAAGTGTCAGCTATAGTACTTCGATTTTTTACAAGTGTTTTTAGCATTAATTCGCATTTTAAATGCTCCGCCGAGTCTTCATGTTTATGTAAAGACCTTAATATATTTAACATACCTGCAAATCCTTCCTTATTCTACACCGAATATTTATTGGAAACTAGTAAACAAGGCCAGCAAAATAATTTTTGTAATATTTGACTACTACATAACCATTTGTATGCCGAAAACCAGAATAACGATTAAAACTCTGATCTTGTTCCTTCCATCGATTAAATGGAGTTTCCAACAAAATGCAAACCATATCCGTGATCGGATTCATCAATAATGTAAATTAATAAACCCGACAGCAGTTAAATTTGTAATAACACCATAAATAAATATAACACAAAACAGTCAAGTAAACTGCAAAGGAACTAACCGGTTGCAGCGAAATCCGCGAAAATAAAAGTAAACAACCACCCCAAACTGAACGACACGTGGGTGTAGTGTACTGCGTTAGCAATTCACCGAGAGCGTTGTATGGCGCTGGTTAACATTATTCTTCTATGCGCTCGACGTCATCGAGGACGCGTTGTCATGGCAACGTAGTAGAAAAATCGTAAACTGAACATAGCACCTCCAGCAAAGTCGAAGCGGTTTGCGCCACTGTTATAGTTGTTATAATAAAGTTCGATTAAAAGTTTTAAAAGGACATGCCACCAACGGTCACGAAAAATATTTATTCGAGATGTACAGTTTATTTTTTGCCAATTAGGTAAATAAATTAATGTAAAAACTTAAATTTTAAGAGATATATAATAAATATAGTTAGATGTTTGATTATTTATTTTTCCTGGCGAAGTAGCACTTCACCTATTCCATCTGAATAGCCGCCACTGCTATTTTTTCCTGCGGGGATTTTTTTCAATTTACTATTCGAAATTGTAAAAATCTAGTTTTTTCTAAAGAAGAAAGTTACTTTTGGTTTAATTCGCCAGGATATACCGTTTTCGAGAAAAATTCATTTGTAAATTGTCTTAGATGGCATTGAACACACAATTTGACACTATTTTCGATGAATGTAAATGATTTAATTATTTACTGACCCAAAAAGACGTTTAATTTTTAATGTAAGACAATTTTCAAATCAATTTTTCAGTTTTATTTTATAGAAAACCTTCTTTATAATTTGAAAACAAATTAACGCAGAAAAAAAAGTTATAGTGATTTTTCCCTGTCCCATTCAAGGCGCCGCTGATTTTGTGTTAATATTTTTAAGTTAAAGATTCGACTCAGCGTATAAAAGTTACCAAAATACCTAAATTTTAAAATTTTATAGTCTTTAAACATTTAGAAAATATTTAGAAAAAACATCTTCAGAGGGGCTGATTCTTTTTGCTGTAACCTCCTTGCACAGCAATATTTCATAGATCTCAGTCATTTCAGTCTTCCTTTATGACATATATATATATATATATATATATATATATATATATATATATATATATATATATATATATATATATATATATATATATATATATATATATATATATATATATATATATATATATATATATATATATATATATATATATATATATATATATATATATATATATATATATATATGTCATTACAAATCCTTCTGTCTCTGAGAATAGTTGTCCACCCTTCAGCCCACTGTTCTTCTTTATCGGAGTCTTAAATTGACTTTGCGATGATGTTGTCACTTGCAAGATTGAGAGGAGTATCCTGTATTGTTGAGTAACGTGAAGAGGGAGTTCATCGCTAAGCAGAACCACAGTGGACTTAATGAGTCTCCTTGGTAAATTCCTCTATTGATGTGTATCTCATTGGTGGTAAGAGATTGATCGCCGTTATAGATCCCTATAGCTCTTTAATTTCGGCCGCCAGTAGGAGATATTTGTTAAGTTTCTCATTGTAGTATTGCTCAAGGTTGTGAGTATTGGGGATGCCAATGTCCGTGAGGTAGGTGATTTTATAGAGCTTGTTTACTAGAATGAGATCTGGCCTGTTGCTTGGGATTGCCCTATCGGTGATGACCGAGCGGTTCCAATATACCTTAGGAGTTTCATTCTCAACGACGGGGTTCGGCGTGTATTGGTAATAAGGTATCGATTCCTTAACGAGTAGGTGTCTTTTGGCCGATGCTTAATGAAGAATCTTTGCCACCTGATTATGACACATAAGGTAGTCCGTCGCAGCCAATGTCTGACAGGCTCCCTTGATATACTGGATTGTCTCTGAAGCCTGTTGACATCTACACATGTCATTGTTTATATCGGCTTTGATAATGTATTTAAGACGGTTCTTTGCGGCAATCACCCGGTCTTGAATCGCCATCATAAAACCTTCAGTTTCCATGAATATACCACCATTATACAGCCAGGCATTTAAAGCATCCTCGTCCACTTGGGGCCGATGAAGATCATAGGCGTGCCGCCCGTGAACCTGCTTTTTAGTCCATCGCTGCATGCTGTTAGCTATCCGAGTGTCGTCTGTACCTATTGGTTCTACGCGGGCATGCTGAAGGTCGAGGGGAGTATAGCTGTTGTCGGCCTGAATGGAGACTTGATGCAGGTTAGTATTTTGACTGCGAAAATATTGTTGATGGCTTTAAAAGTATTTTTGCCATTTAAACTGGACCTAAGAATGTCCGTTACTCTTTGCCTATAGATCCCTGCTATCCTGTTCGGTACAGCCTTATGATCTATACATCTTGACTGAAGTAGGCCCAGATACTTATAATAATCACCCTACTCCATGGCCTCAAAGGGACCGCCAGCTTGTAGGTCGAACTCCTGCAGGGTGATCTTCCCTCTTTCAATGCTTAGGGTCTTGCATTTGTCTAGCCCAAATGACATTGGGGCATTGGCAGAAAACTTCTGCGTTATCTTGAGCAGGTTACTTAATTATCTCTCCGTTGAAGCATACAGTTTGATGTCATCCATATACATCAAGTGGCAAAGCGTGGCGTATGCCCCGCCTTCCCCCTTGAGCCTGTATCCATACCCCGTGTTGTTTAGGAGTTCAGACAAAGGATTGAGGGCCAGACAAAACCATAGTGGGCTGAGGCTGTCTGCCTGAAAAATGCCTCTTCGGATTGGGATGGTGTCAGTGGTGATCTGTGTCTCTGCTGAATGGTGAGGCTTAGTACAGTTGCTCATGGTTTCATTAGGTGTTCCATCAGGGTTATAAGTAAGGGGTCGATTCTGTACATGTGTAGTACTTTGATTAGCCATGTATGCGGCGCTGAGTCGAAGGCTTTTCAATAATCGATAAAAGCCATGTAGATGTTTCGTGACTTACTGTTCCATAGCTACGGCATCGATCACAAGAAGCTCCTTACTTCCCTGTGACTGTTTAACGCATCCCCTCTGCTCGATGGCGAGCAAGTTGTTCTGCTCTAGATGAGAGTAGATTTTATCCGCTAAACATGCTGTTAAGATCTTATACACATTGCATAGACAAGTTATCGGCCTGTATTTGGAGGGATAATGAGTGTTCTCATCCTTGGAGAGCAGGTATGTCATACCTCTCGAGAAATAGGATGGTGCACATTCCAGTGTTTGCATCAAGGTAGTGTAGCACTTAGGAAGTTGGGCGTGGGTCGATGTTAGTTTCTTCAGCCAAAAATTATGAACTCCATCAAGTCCGGGGGCCTTCCAATTCTGACTTTTGTTGACTGCTTTAGTGACATCCTCAGTTGTAATAACCACCCTTTCGATTATTGGCCTGTTCACATTTCGCTCGCTTTCTGCAGCGATCCATGGGGAGTCCTCATCATGCGTCACCGCCTTGGACCATAATTCACGCCAGATTACCTCAACCTCCTCCTTCTGTGGTGCACGTCCATTATTCTGGAGGGAAGTTTCTTTTAGGCGACGGTAAAATAATTTCTCGCTTCGTTGAAATGGCGAGTTGCTTTCCTTTCTGCTCCTTGATTCCCTGTATCTCCGCAGCTTACTAGCCTTCGCCGCTAACTTTTGCCGCAACGTGTCTAATATATGCTCTGGGTCTTTCCTGTCATATTTGGTGTGACTGGAGAGTTCTACTTGCAACTTTTCCACTACTCTGATGATCTTATTGCTTCTGTTGCCAATAATGTATTATTATTATTATAATGACTTGTTGTCTCACAGTATTCCTGTGGTTGTATTTTATACTGACGGGTTATACCAAGTACAAAAAATAAAAAATAAATAAAATTGTGTATTAAGAAATAATCTAACTATGCTACATGTTTTCAAAATGCCCGATTTCTGGATGTTCCTGTGAATGTCTATATTAAGTCCTAATTGAGCCAAATGCGGTGTAAACGTTGTTGGGGTGAGACTTGTTACTGATATGACGAGAGGAACAATGGTGACTCTTTCCTGTTTCCACAGCCTTTTTACTTCCATTGCGAAGTCGGTGTATTTGGCGATCTTCTCACTGTATTTCGCTTGGATGTTCTCGTCGTTGGGGACAGACATGTCAATTAAATAAGTGATTTTCTCTTTTTTGGATTGAAAGGTGATATCGGGTCTATTTGCGGGGATTGTTTTATCTGTGTGGATGTCAATGTCCCAGTATAGCTTGTAGTCTTCGTTTTCAAGTACAGATGTTGGTGTATAATGGTATTAAGGGTCTGTGTTCTCTGTTAGTTTGTATGTTGTGGCTAATGCTTGATGAACGGCCTTCGCTGCTGAGTTGTGTCTCGCGGTGTATTCAGTTCCGGCCATTATTCTACATCCACTCGTTATGTGATCGATCATTTCTCTCTGCTGGTGGCATCTCCTACACCTATCTTCTTCAATGGTTGTGTCCTTGATGATGTGCTTTCGGTAATTTCTGGTTGCTATGACTTTGTCCTGGATAGCAAGCAGGAAGCCTTCTGTTTCAGGGAACAGCTGCCCTTCTTGTAACCACGTATATGAAAGCTTTTTATGTATATGGTTTTGCTTTATGTGGTATCTGTGTCTTCCGTGAAGTGTTTTTTCAGACCAGGTGTTCATCTTTTCTAGTCGTGATTGGGTGTGACTGTGTGCGTCTGCTGCGTGGCTCGTTTAAGACAGGTCGAGCGGTGTATAATTCTTGTCTGCCTTCACTATTGCCTTGTGGAGGTTAGTTTGTTTGTTGTGGAAGAATTTTCTGAATTCGTAAATTTATTTTTTATTTAGCGATTGTATATATATAATTCCCCTTCATCCTTCTTTTCTCTCGATAGTGAGTCTTTCCATGCATGCGTTGGGATGTAACTTCCTGTGTTTAGTGAATTCAGAGCGTATGAGAATGTGAATGTTTTCTATGTCTGTGTGTGACCATTTAATGATATCAAACGAATACGTAAGAATTATTATGGCGAAGGTGTTAATAGCTTTCGTTAGATTTTTGGAATTCAGTTTTGTTTTTAGTAGCTTTGTAAGTCTGGTTTTAAATTGCGTCTTGAGCTCTGATTTGATATGAGTGTGGTTAATTTTGGTGCTTTAATGGAAGCCTAGGTATCTGTACGTTTCTTCTTTGAGCATGTTATCTATAGTTTCGTTGTTGATTGTTTCCTCCGTAAGGTGGTCTTTCCACTGTCCCTTGTTGATATGAAGTAGCTTGCATTTACTTATACCAAATTCCATGTTGATGTCCAGGGTAATCGTTTCTGTGATTTTAAGGAGTTCCTTTAGCTGTGCCTTTGTGCTTGCATATAATTTTATGTCATCGATGTACAAGAGATGATTTATTTTGTATAGGTTATTTTTTGGTGTTTAATTTGGAATCCGAAGTTCGTGTTATTCAGTGTGTTTGAGAGTGGATTGAGACAGAGGCAGAACCACAAAGCGCTGAGTGAATCTCGCTGGAACATACCTCGTCTGATATATATCTTTTCTGTTTCGATGTGCTCTTTTTGTGTTCTCAGGTTGATTTTAGTTTTCCACGTACTCATGATTTGCGTAAGAAATTGTCTTAAGTTTTTACTGACTTCATATAAGTCTAGTACTCTGGTTAGCCAACGGTGGGGTATCGAATCAAAGGCTTTTTTATAATCTATGTAATCAGTATGAAGGTTTCTATAATCTTTCCTGGTTTGTTCCATGACGACGCTGTCTATAATGAGCAGCTCCTTGCATCCTCGGCTGTTTTTTCTGCACCCTTTTTGTTCTTCCGTTAGAATGTTTTTGTGTGCTAGATGTTGTTCTATTCTCCTGGTAATTGTGGCTGTGATGATCTTATATAGGGTTGTAGGGCACGTAATAGGTCGGTAATTTGACGGGTCCTTATTGTCTGAATTTTTGGATTTAAGGTATGTTATTTCTTGGGTGAGAAAACTGGGGAGTGTGCTAGGTTTTAAAATAATTTCATTAATTTGGCGAGTGAGAGCTTCATGTGTGGAGGTAAACTGTTTGTACCAGAGGTTATGAATGTTATCTGGAGTGTGATACGTTTTGACTTGTTGCCGTTCATGGATTGGGTAAGATGTCCCAATTCTTTTCTAATTTTGTTAATTTTGTTTTCGATCCTTATCTGCCATTTGAATTTTGGTTTTATGTTGTTGGTGTTTCTGTGTCGTGGCGGGAGTTTCTGATTGTTCTGTGTTATCGTGGTTATAGCTGCTGCGTAGATCACTGTATGAATGTCCTCAATTGTGCTCGCATTCGTTATGTACTCGGGAATTATGTGTTCGTTGATGGTCTTTAGGTTTTTATGTGTGTCCCAACAAACAAACAAACAAAAGTATGCTTTATTGCCGCAGAAAAATTCTACAATTTTATGGACAAAGCAAAATATACCTAAAAATAAGACATATCAAAACATTAATCGAAAATAATTTCGACAAGTCAGTGCTTTTTTTTTTAAAATGTAAATTATCAATTTACCAAATCGTAAAACACACGTTAGAATATAGCATAACATTGCAAACAGTAAATGAATCATGATAACCTTATAAAAGTAAACAAACACACATGTACGAGGTGAATAATTTCGATGACATTGAAATCAAAATTGCAACTATGCGACCTTAAACTCTATGTTATTATAGTTATACAAATAATTGTGATGTTAAACAGAAGGTATATTGAACTAGTGCAGAATGTAGTATACAAAAAGAATTAAATTGTTTTTAATCCAATACCTAACAAAAATAATTAAGTTTTAAGTGAATGTTCGACAGTTCTTTTCCCTATATAATGATTTACAAAATTCTATGCTATGAGTTAGGACATGACTCACAAAAGATTTAAGTAAACAAGCGAGTTTAGTGACAATTTAAAGAGACTTACTCACTGAAAAAAAAATCATTAACGCTGTAAAGTGGTCTCTCAATGAGGTATGCTTTGGTGTTTTTTCGAAATTGTGCAAGCATAGGGATAGATTTTAAATGTACTGGCAGATTGTTGTAAAGTTTTATGGCGTTGTAAATAATTGATTTTTTTATTAATTCTGTGGAAGGAATGGGAAGATAAATATCATGCCTAGAGTTTCTGGTAGGGTATACATGTTGTGGCCTTTCTGGGAGGGTGTTTATATGTTTTCTCAGCAAACATACCGTTTCCAAAATAAATAATGCAGGAAGTGTTAATATTTCATGTTTTTTGAAATAGTATTGGCAGTGAGCTCTATTATTTAGACCAAACAAATAACGAATGGCTCTCTTTTGAAGCATAAAAATACTACGAAATTGCTCGGTGGTACAGCAGCCCCAAAAGGGAAGGCCATAGCGGAGGTGGGATTCAAATAAAGAGAAATAAGTAAGTCTGGCAGAAGGAACGTCTAGTTCTTTTGAAACTGATCGAATGGCGAAGCAGGCGGTAGAAAGTTTTTTAGTTAAGGTGTCAATATGATTAGACCATTTTAGGTTGCTATTTATATTTAAACCCAGGAATTTAACCGACTCTACGTATTCAATATTGCTGTTATGTACCTGAAGTGGTTGTAAAGTTCCCTTATAAGATAACGCCACCGTTTTATCGACGTTAAAACAAAGCATATTGGAATCGGACCAAGCCTTAATTATAACCAAGTCTTTGGAGATACTAGAGTGTAAAGACGTTGTATCAAAATCACTCCATGTTATGCTTGTGTCATCAGCAAAAAGGGAGATTCTTCCATTAATTTTAAGGTTCGTGATATCATTAATGTATAACAAAAAAAGAATAGGTCCCAAGACTGAACCTTGAGGAACTCCACTTGTAATCAACTTACAATCAGAATCGGAACCATTAGCCCTTACAAGTTGTTGCCTTTTTCCAAGATAAGATTTGAACCAATTTAAAGAAGTACCACGAATTCCATAAAAATGTAGTTTGTTTATCAGAATTTCATGACTAACACAATCAAAGGCTTTCGCATAGTCACAAAAAACTGAGGCAGTTGGGTGGTTGTTATTGAGAGATGAGTAGACGCCTCTAAGCAACGTGAACATGGCGTCACTGGTGCACTTGTTGGGTAGAAATCCGAACTGCTCCGGGGATATTATCTGATGTTTCAGGAGAAATGGCATAAGACGGTTCTTCAGTAGCCTTTCGATGATTTTTGATAGCACTGGTAGTAGTGCAATTGGGCGATAATTGCAAGAGTTAGTTTTTTCGCCGCCTTTATGAAGTGGAATAATTATAGCTGTTTTAAGGCAATCAGGGAATACACCTTTTATAAAGGACTCATTTATTAATGTTGTAAGGGCCTCTATGACTGGGAGTGGCAAGTTCAGGAATATTCTAATTGTTAGGCCATCAGTGCTACACGAAGATTTACTTTTAATATTATGTATTACCTTCAATAGTTCAGTGTTGCTAACGGGACTTAAGAAAAAGCTATCAGCTAAATTTTTTGAAGGAGGGAGAAACGAAAGAGGGTCCAAACTTGGCGAGATACTAGAGGTAACATTTTTGCTTACATTAATAAAATAATCATTTAGATCATTAGCCCCTGGCAAGTTCTGAGTCACAGGGTTTGATTTGTTTCTGAGGTTATTGATGATGGACCAGGTTTCTTTTGAAACGTTATTAGAGTTTGTTAGACGTTTTCGGTAGTGTAATTTTTTTGCTGACTTAATAAGAGTAGTGTAGATCCTCCTATAATTAGAGATATAGTCGAGAATAAGAAAGGAGTCGGTGAATTTTTTTATATATGAGAGCGAGCGCATATTTTTAGCAGAAATTCGTATTCCTTTCGTGGTCCACGGTTTATGCCGCTTAGGTTTGATATTCTTAAGCGGGAAGGCCTTCCCTTCCCGTTGGAAGATTACACGAGGAATAGGATCTCTTGTTGTAGGATCAAAGCCTGGCCATTTGTTTAGATGTGACTTCATTTCTACTTTGATTGCTTGTGTAACAGACGGTCCGAGGTGTAGCTGTGTGTATGGTACTTTGGGCGAATGATTCACTTATCCTGAGTGCTGTATGGTGCTTCTCATCTGTCGTGGGTTGTTGCTGGGTGGTACGCCTCTACTGAGCATTGAGTGAGGTTGCAGATCCTCTTGCACAAAGTTGGGCTGGTTTCTGTCTGGGATCGGTTCGGCATCTGCCCCACTGTCCTCAATGTTTGGTTGATGAATGTTTAGTTCAGCAGCTACCATAGCTTTGATTGTTTTTCAATGCGAGTGGGGTGAGCTTACTGGTCTTAGTGATGACTCTTTTTTGATCTATTACTCTCTGTTCTGTGATTGTATTCTGGATATTGTGCTATAAAAAGTGTATGCAGTTTCCGTCCGTATCCTGATGAAATTGTCTTAAGTTTGGTAGCGGTGTAGTAGGAATGCATCACCGTTCGATTCATCTCATCTGTCCATTTTAACCCCATTCTTGGTTTACCTGCCTTGGTAGTCGCAGGTAGTCGTTGCGATATATCCGCTGTTGTAATGGGCTCAAGTTGTTGTGTTTGGTTAGCATCTGTGTCAGATTTATTTATGTATCCATTTGGGCAGCGCATAATCGGTTCGCTCGATTCTGTAATGCGGTTCATGCGTTGCTCTGCCTTTCCCGCCTAGGTGGGTGCCAACTTAGCTGGCAAAACACTTTCGGTGGGTCGATTTTCCTTTGCCTCGTCGTGATCGTTTCGGTCGAGCTATCCTTTCCCGCAGCGTCCTCGACCGTTATGCTGCTCGCCCGATGCTTTGTTGTTTGGATTGATGTTTTGTGGTGTTAAAAGCTCAAAGTGTCCCAACATTGGATCGCCTGTTAGTAAAAGGTAGATCATTTTATTGCGTGTTTGTTTGTTTATTATTGTTGGTCTCTCTTTAATGCGCATCTGTTTTGTTCTTGTTGTTCTTGGTTTTTGAGAAAATATGGAAGATGTGCTTCTAGGTTTCCGAGAGAGCAAATATTTCTAGGCTTGTTCCGTATGTAGTGGTTTTGCTCATGAACTTATAATAGTTGTCGAAGTCTTTCATGTCGTCGTCGTGAAATAACGAAAATATCTGAAGTTCCGACCAGTTTTGTCGTAAGTATTTCAATGTGTCTTTTCGAAGTCAGGGATATTTTGTACTTAATACAGCCGACAGCTGGACGTCACTGACAGTACAGACTACGTTATTATTATTATTATTATTATTATTATTATAAGAAGCACAAGGAAAAGACTTAAAAAAGAATTTTCGTAAAATATGAAATTATTTTAATTTAAAAATTGCATCCTGTGTTAAATTAAACTCCACAGTAACCACCTCAGCGAGATCACAAGCAATTCCAATGTAACCCAACTTCAAGCGAGCAATATTTCTGCATTAGACTCGTCAACTTGTTACCGCACTGCAATTTTTATTCGCTGTCCTACTCATTATTACGGTATTAGGCACTCAACTTTTCATAAAGATTACATCATGTCTCTTTGTAACCTATTCTTAACCATTCCAGCAGCGGCTAAATACTTTCTGACATAAAGGAAGCTTTATTTTAGAGTTGGAGTAGCAATATCGCTTAGGGCTCTTATACCGTAGCAGTAGCGTAAAAATGCGATATTTTAAAATAAAATATATAAATTACTGATGATTTGGTAGGAATAATTTAAATTCTGTTATTTAAATCAGAAAATTTCTATTTTAGTTATAACAAATTGAATATGTATTTTGCGTTGCATATATTATTTTATTGTTTAAATCTAAGTGGCTTTTTGTATAAAAATTATGTCTGATTGTTGCATTATATAGTATCGGACAAATTTTAGATATTTTCTAGTCAACTCCATTTTCTGAAAAGTTTTTTTCTTATTTAACCTACCCTTGTCCTCACCGAAACATGACCCAGTGTTAAGATGTGTTCCTGTGTTATGTAATCCGTAATCCCGTATCTCCAGTTTAATGTTTTAATACTATGCAATCAATAATCTTGAAAATGCGTTGTGAAATCGCAGTTGAAACGTCGGAACATAATAAAATTCTACTTTGACACTATCGAGTCTAAACCCAAGAAGCATCATTTCTTAATAGAATTTTAACCAGTGTGCGTCATTTTGAGAGTTTGACAGAGGTGACTTGAATGAATTTCCATGTATTATAAAAACTACAGTATAGACATGTTCATAAATTTAAAAGTAAAAAAAAATCAAATAAAAGGTGTAAGGAAAATATTCTACATGTTTAAGCTATCTCTATGCAGGTTTTTGCAAAAACCTTAAAAAAGAGGGGAAAAAAGTACAAATAATTTGACACATTGTTAGCAGCCCGAGCAATTAGATTTAAAGATCATTAAAACTTAAAAAGAGATTTGTCTCCTTACATTGTAGTTTGGAATATGCAGCCCAAACAAGTCCGAGTTATCTGGCGAGTTAATCAAATCGTTAAAAACTTCAATTAAAAGCCCTTCTTTCATCTAATAGCGGCAAATTGAAATATCGCAAAAGTTAATTACATCCTTTGAATTTTCGAGATTTTGCTTTTAAGAGATGCGTAATGTGGTGGCCAAGCTACCGAACAATGTCAAGATTCCTCCTTACATAAAAGATGTATAAGAGTGTCAGCGCAGGTATTATTTGTAAAATTGGATGTACTCTTTGAACAAGGCCCAGCATCTAAATTACCTATGCAATTATTGTGTCAGATTGAAAATTAAACGATAGTTTACTATCCAAGATGATACCCAGGTCACGAATCTGTTGAACCATTAATTATATACATGGTGTTAGTAAATAAGTACGACAAACTTCAGGGGATGATTCTCCATGAAAAAAATAATGGCAGTTTGCTGTATAAACGTATGTCCGCAAATAATTCGTTTTCCGAGATACGGGGTGTTAAAGTTTTTGTTAAAATCTGACGATTTATTTATTGCTCTAAAACCGGTCGAGATAAGCCAATGAAATTTGGTGGGTTTTAAGAAAAGTTATTGCGCATTTTTTGTCATGCAATTAAGAATTTTATATTCATCATTGGCGTGCATACGGGTAATGATCTTAATTTTTTTAAAGAAAAAATGGTACGCCAATGAGTTATTTTAAATTAAAAATTATTTTTGATTTCCTCGTTCAATTTATGACAAAAAATCTCACTTGGTTTTTTTTTTCGTATGGAGCACGGTTTTTATACAAAAAAATAAAATGTTCTAACCCGCCTTTTTCATTTCTTTAATACATTATCTAGTAGGCTACTGGCAACATTTATCTGTTAAATACGAATATTTTACCGAAGTTTCAAATTAGCGTTTCTTCATTCTTAAGCTTTTTAGTTTGCAATAACATTATTGTTAATAAGTAATAAATTTTTCTTTTATCGAAAAGAATGGAAAATTTTACAAATGCGGAATTGTCAGATATGCATTTTGTTTATGGTCGAAGTAATGGTAATGGTTGGCAAGCTCGACGATTGTATGATGAGTTGTATCCATCACACAAAATTTGCTTGTATACACCAACGTTTGCGCGAAAATGGTACATTTAAGAAACAAACGGCAGATTTCGGGCGCCCTCTGTGCAACTAGAAGAGGTAGTTCTCGAGTTAATTGCGGAGTTACCTGAAACAAGTACTCGAAAAATTGCCAACATATTGAATGTAAACAACTTTATTGCATTTCAAATAACAGCAATTGTATCCCTTTCTTTTTCATCGGGTGCCAGCTCTACTACCCAGAGAATTTTTTCCGCGCCTATTTTTTGTCAAAGGATTCTTCATCAAATCGCTCAAATTCCAGTTTTTTTAAATGGCGTTTTCTTCACTGACAAGGCTACTTTTGACAGGGACAGTATATATAAAATTTCCATAACAATCACTTATGGGCTGAGGAAAATCCACATGAAATCTTTGAAGCTTATTTTCAGCACCAGTTTTCAATAAATTTATGGCTTAATCGGTTTATATTTCCTCTCACAATGACTAACTGGCAAATCTCACCTTAATTTCTTACAGGAAAAGTTAAATGTTCATCCTGATGTAATTCCTCTGCAGCTGAGACATCACTTATGGTTTATGCATGATGATGCATCAGTTCATTTGAGCATTAATGTACGTAATCACAGATACAGTATATCCAAATCGTTGGATAGGAAGGGGAGGTACGGAAAATTGGCCTGCTCGATCGCCGGATTTAAATCCTCTAGATTTTTCCGTTTGGGGTTTTATTAAGTCATTCAGTTCATTCCATTCCCGTCGAATATGTTGATGACCTGAGGAATCGAATTATAGCCGGCTGTAAAACAATAAGAAATACACGACAATCAATGAGGCGAAGAGTTGAATCTTGTGTTACGTCTCAGGGAGTACACTTTCAGCATTTGCTGTAGCTTTACGCTTATTTAAAATTTTATTAGTGTATTTTTTGTTATTGTTCTGGTTTAATGTATCGTATTGTATTAGATAGTTCTTGATAATGTATTAAAGAAATGAAAACTACGCCTTAAGATGTTTTATTTTTTTGCATAAAAACCGCGCCTTATACGAAAAAAAGGCAAGAGAGATTTTTTGTCACAAATTGAACGTCTTTGAAATGTCTCAGTGACGTGCGTACCATTACTTTCTTTAAAAAATTGAGATCATTACCCGTATACGCACCAATAACTAGCTATTAAAACCATCCAAATTTCATTGTGACATCCTGAACGGTTTTAGAGCAATAAATAAATCGTCAGATTTTAACAAAAACTTTAAGACCCCGTATCTCGGAAAACATAAATTTATCTAGCAAACTGTCATTATTTTTCATGCAGAATCACCCCTAAAGTTTGTCGCACTTATTTACTAACACCCTGTATTTAGATCTTGTTCCTTTTTCTTTTTACAAAAGGCAACAGTTTTAGTGATGTCGCGAGACGAGACAATATATTAACCTATCTGGTTAAAGTTTTTAGCTATAAACACTAACAGTGTATCAGTGAACTCGGCAACGTTAGAACATGCCTTCTAATCTTTAATTGGTCACAATACGTAAGTTTTAAAATAATCGTAATTTTTTATTACAACATTGTAACAGTGCTGATTGTGGACTTTCTGTTTGTTATGTTATTAAAAAAATATTAGTTTACAAAGTGTTACAAATAATTTTTTGACATTCATTTTTGCTACAAGTTTGAACTCCTTCCAAGCTACTTGTTCTTACAATGTGGTGTTTGCTATACTTAGAACTGCATTTTTATTCTGTTAATGGATACTTATATTAATAGTAAAAAGATTGCATTTTATAAATTGACCTCAATTTTTCATGTGGGTATAGGTAATCTTGACCAAAATAGGCCGATACCGAAGAGTAGGGTATGAACTGATACCACAAAAATAGTGTATGTATTTTTGTACCGATACCTTCAATTGTGTAACAAATACAGTAAAGCAATAAATGGCCCTTTTGCAACGAAGACTATAAACTATTATTAGTTGGTTTGTCTTACATTGTATTAGGTTTTTGTATACACCAGAAGACTACCAAAATAATACAGTCACCTGATTACAGATTTCCTTTTGTAATGTTCTTTGATTAAGTTATGACTTATCACCCCCCCAGGTTTGTTGAAAAATAAAGCAAAAATTATATTTTTTTTCCTACAACCGTCGTACAAAGTATTCTACATTTCATTTCATTCAAATCTTATAAGTGGGACACAATGAACTAAAAATACTATTTAGTTTATAAGCAGGTCATTATTTTACGGTTTGCCGCCATTAAGAGCTAGTGCTTTGGGTTTATAGGTGTTTGCGTTTTATTACAGCGAGTTAACATAGTTTATATAAAACCCTATTAAAATTATTAGCAAAAATCATGTACATTTAAAAACCAATATCTACTAGATTGCATCGTGTAAATATCATAATCTTCGGCATGTAAAATTAGATTCTATTAAATTATTATTATACTAAATAATCCACTTCAACACAAAAAATATTAATAATAGGTTTTGCGAAAATACTTTAAATTAAATAAACACTTAAAATACGAATTTTAAAAATGTGTTTGAAATGTTGCTTATATTACGAACTTCTTACAAGAAAAATACCTTCGTGAACAACTAAGAAGTATCTAGCTCATTTTTGAGGCTTTTGATTTATTGCGATCTTTCCGGAAAATATCGACCACTGTGCGGCGCTGGAGGCGGCCGGCCATAGTATCGTTCTGGATAAAAATTATGGCTTTATTTAGTTTATTAGTTATTATACATTTATTGTAGAAAAACTTAGAATTGTTAGTGCACTGGTTCCAGAAATTACTACTGTCGGGCTAGTTAATAAAAATAAGATGGCAACATTTGAAATATTTCGGCTTGGTGCTAGATTTTTTTGTGATTTTTCAACTGTATTTTTAATGTAGAGGATTACAGTGGGAAAAGGGCAGGCAAATAAAACCACTATGGTAATTTATATCCCAACGTTTCGTGGTCAATCACTACTTTCTCAAGGGCCTATAATAAAGAAAAAAAAGAAGACACATTACACTTGGTCGTACTATGATAAATCTATCTAATTGAAATGTCAGAAATTGTACTTAACCCTATTTAAAAAATGATGAGCAACAATAAATTGAACACATTAAGACAAGAATAAATAACATTGTTTACCTTACTAATACCTCACGCGGTCTGGATGCCTTTATAAATCATATTAGTGTATGTAAATTACAAAGCTTTATGAGATAACTGCAAAATCTTAGCAAATACAGCCTTTTTACGTTTTAAGTTATTTTTATAAACAATGTTTTATTTCCGGCTGATATAGGAAATAATATGAAGTTAGATATTAAAGAATTAAGGGTTTATCGCAAATAGTAGAACTACATGAAGACCGCGCAGTATGGCGTATACAAAGTCAACTAATACATAAATCAAACTTAAAAAACATTACGAAACATCTAGTAGGTCACAAATTTAAAATAGAACAAAAACCCAGAAAAATAGTGGAAAAATAGGACAGACGAGGGTAATATTTTTTTTTATATTATTGGTTTAAACCACTCTGGAAATGATCTTTATATTTATTTAGTATTGATGAGTAACAGCAACTTAAATTGTTTGTATCTGTTCTAAAATTAATCGAATTATTCAGGTTAATATATATCATTTCTCCAATATTACGTTTTATATAATTCTGTTCTTTATCAAAAATTATTGTGTTTAAATACTGCCTCGTCTGACCGACGTAAAACGTATTCCGGCACTGGGAACATGGAATTCCATAAATTACGTTTGACTCATATTCAGCAGGCAGTCTATCTTTCAATCTTGTAAACAAATTGTTAACAGTTTTAACATTGTAAAAAGCAAAATTACATTGATTGTTGGCATCCTTAAAACATTTTTGAATCTTAGTGGACAATCCAGGTATAAAAGGAAACTTATAATACAGTTTATTACTGTCCTCATTTTCCTTCAAACTCGTATTACCTTTGTATCTAGTAATTATTTGATTTATGAAATTAAGCTGATAATTATTATTTAGAAAAATATTTTTAATTTTAATTAAATTGTCGTTGTAAAACGATTCATGCGACAGATTGCTTGACCTATATAATAAATTTTTGACTGTCATTATTTTTTGCGAAATTGGGTGGTTAGAATTGAAATTTAATAGTCTACCAGAACTAGTTGGTTTCATGAACCAATTAGTCAAAATCTGCCCATTCGGTTGTCTATAGACCACCGTATCCAGAAACTCAATCTTACCATCAGATTCAGTCTCCATGGTAAACTGAAGTCTCTTATGATAACTGTTGAAAAAGTACAAAATATCATGCAACTTGTCACGTGGTACTAAGGACAAAGTGTCATCCACATATAGCCTTATGAAACCCAGACTAAAAGGCAGACTGTCAGAAACTGTCTCAATCAAGTCATTCATTATAAGGTTTGATATGACCGGGCTTGATGGATTGCCCATGGCACTTCCCTCAATTTGGGAATAAAATTTACCATCGACCAAAAAATAACTTGACTGAAAACAGAAAGTCAACATTCTCATAAACAAGGACCTTGGTATATCTGTATTTTTTAATAATAATATTGCACACTAATTGGTTAGGAATATTAGTAAATAATGATATAACGTCTAGTGAAACCAGTACATGATCTTGAGGTAGAGTCATTGTTTTTGAAAAGGATACAAACTCATGGGAGTTTTTTAAGTTGAACTTAAAAGTTGAAGTCACCAACGGTAATGTGTTGTGGATTAAGACGGCTTAAGACGGCTATATTGTAACTTGATGAAATTGCACAACTAACAACCGGGCACAATTTCGCACAAGGCTTGTGTGTTTTTCTCATTCCATATATACGAGGAAGTACAGAATTGTGTTTTTTTAATTTCTTGGCATCTGTTTCCGATATGATATCACTCTCCTTCAGTTCATCAACTAGAAGATTACCTTGCTTTTGAAATTTATTCGTTGGATCTTTGGGAATTTCGTTATATGTTTCTTGATCTGACAACATAAGTTTCATTGCATCCATATACTGATCTTTCCACATTAGGACTGTAGAGTTACTCTTGGTTTTCTTTTAAATATTTCTTGGTGTGCTGGTACTCTTTAATGGGCCCAATTGTTTGTTGTTAAAACTAGTATTATGAAAATTACTAATAATAGGGTAATTCCGGGATAGATGGCCATACGTTAGAGATGGCCATATCCTAAATTCCCTTATAACGGGCTGCTAGCCACTGCCAAAACTAGTGAGTTGTTAGACGTTAGCAAGTGGTTGTGTTTGCTCCTCATTAGGTCAAAAAAAATCTCGTAAATGTAAGTTAATTTTAAATATTCTAATTTTACGTATTAAAATATTTATATGCATATTTTATTGGTCAATTTTTTTTTATGTTTGCGATATAATTTTTCCTCTGTTTTCGATATAATTAGTTGATACGAACGTGTAAACAGTAACCTAACCTTAAAACAAATCTCTATGAAGGAAATATCCCGTTTAAATTTAGTAGGTCATCTCTCCCTGATAATCGGGAGAGATGGCCTACTATTTTTCGGGTAAGATGGCCTTATCAATGCTTGAATAAATTGTATGCTAATTGGCGGAAGTTTTTAGTTTTTTTTTCTTTTTAAGATGCCGAACAAGTATACACGTAAAGCGATGAATGTTCGTGGTAATTGGACACAGGAGGATCTAACAAATGCAATAAGAAGTGTAATGGATGACAATTTGTCTGTTCGGCGAGCTTCTATTGAATATCACGTGCCACGCAAAACCTTAGAACGCCGAATTAAAACTGGAAATTCGTTAAAAGGCAATATGGGTCCTAGCAGTGCATTTGGCAGTGCTCACGAAAACCGACTATCGCGACATATTTTAGCAATGCAGAAACGAGGTTTCCCGTTAACTAGAGACGACCTAAGAGGAATTGCTTATCAATTTGCTGAGCAGTTAAATTTAAAGCACAGATTTAATAAACAAAAAGAAAAGGCTGGTTATGATTGGTTAACTTTGTTTCTAAGCCGCCATCCTGAAATAAGTGTACGTAAATCCGAAGGAGTGTCTTTGGCTCGAACAAATGCAATGAACCGAAATGAAATTGCTCAATACTTTACTTTACTTGAAGCTACAATGGAACAAAACAATTTATTTGACAAACCTGCCAATATTTTTAACCTTGACGAGACGGGTCTGCAGCTAAACAGCAGACCCGGTGAAGTACTGGCACAGAAAGGATCTAAAGCTGTTTCAACGTTAATTTCCACCGAGAAAGGAGAAACAATTAGCCTTGTTGCATGCTGCAAAGCTGAAGGTAACTTTTTGCCGCCTGCTGTTATCATGAAGGGTAAGAACAAGAAGCAAGAGTGGGAGGACGCACTGCCTCCTGGATCAATTTTGTTCATGTCAGAGAAGTCTGCCTACATTAATTCCAAAATATTTCTACAGTGGCTGCGTCTTCATTTTGTTCCACGAAAACCACAAGGAAAAGTTTTAATAATTCTGGATGGTCATGCTTCTCATGTAAATTCCGTTGAAATGCTAGAGTTTGCTGAGTCAAATGATTTAATCCTTTTATGTTTACCAAGTCATACGACGCACTACCTTCAACCATTAGACAGAAGTTTTTTTAAATCCTTAAAAGGACATTTTTACGAATCTTGTCGTTTGTGGCTTAGGAATCATGCGGGAAGACGCATCACTCGCTATCAATTTGGCGAATTACTTAGTGATAGTTGGGGTAAGGCCGCTACAACACAAAATGGTTCTTCAGGATTTAGATCAACGGGAATCCTACCCTTCAATCGTGACGTAATACCTGATTATGCATTTCATTCCGAGGAGGATAATACAAATCCAAATTTACCGACTAAAGTTCAAACTACTTCTTTGACTTTACCTCGACCAATAGCGAACCATGTAGATTTACATGCCTCTTGCTCAACGGCAATAGCTTCACCAGATGAAATAACTCCCTCCAAAATTCTTCAAGATTTGTCTCCACCGGTTCCAGAAAAATTAAACACCGTTAAGAAAAGAGCCAAACAACTTGCCACAATTTTAACTACACCGGCAAACTTGCAGCTGCGCAAGGAAAAAGAGAAAAAAATGCAAGAAAAAAATGAAAGAGCACTTAAAAGAAAAAAACTACAAAAACCAGAAAAAAACTTAAAAAAAAATAAATTTAACATCTCAAGTAGCGAGGAGGAGGAAGAAATAGAAATCATATTGGAGAGTGACAATGAAAGTGAAGATTTTGACGAAAATCTGTGTGTAGGGTGTGGCGAAAATTACAATGATACTAAAAAACAGGTAGAGTGGATTCAGTGCATAATTTGCCTTAAGTGGTTGCACGAAAACTGTACCTCGTATGACAACTTTTGTCAGAAATGTGGAAAACTTGACAGTAAATCGAAGAAAGGCAAATAGTTGCCATAATTTTGTATGGTCATCTTTCCCAAACTTATATGGCTATCTTATCCGTAACGTTGGGAGAGATGGCCATATAGCTGTTTTATTTAAGAAAAATAATTTATGTTTATATTTTATTATTTTTTCGTTTTGTTAAAAAAAATGTCTATTTAGATACATTTTTTTTGGATTAAGTAACAAATAAAAAACCAAATATTTTTGTATCATATTTTTTTACTATACCGAAAAAATTATGGCCATCTATCCCCGACTTACCCTATTTGTTGTATCAGCCCTTAAAACATTTTGTGTATTTTCATCCAAATGAAGCGTAGAAATGCAATATTCAATATGCTTAATTATGGTGGGAATTGGAATTTCATTTTGCTTTAAAGGTACTCCAAATTTTGGTTCGTAAAATTAAACAAAAAGTTCTATCTAACTTTTGGAAGGCAGTCAACACTTTTTTTGTTTCAAGGCATATAACTTTTTGATGTTCCCTTTTTTTATATTATCGAAATGTCTGTTGTATGCTATTATGTTTTCTCGTTTAAATACATTAAATTCTGATTCATTGACAAGTCCGCTTGCAGTGCTGATGATCGTTTGCAGTTTTTGTTCCAATGAATGTATTTTCCAAATTGTGATTTTAATTTTCAACTTTAAGATGGAACGCTGGACAATCAGGTCGGCATCTTTTCTATAAGGGTGTTCATCTATTTGCAAAGAATAGACTGATCATATATTGTTTATAATATGGCTTGGCAAAATATTACTTCTTCTACATTGCAAAAGAAAAATTCTGCGATTACGTATTGATGACAGTTTTTTGCTTGTGTTAGCCCATTCTTTAAAAATTCTGCATGTGTCCTCCCCGTAAAGCTCTCTGATGTTATTAAATAGATCTCCCTGATTAAGCATAATGGACTTTGTATAGCACCCTTAAAATCGTTCAATGTAGTCTTCTTCTTTTCCTTAATTATAGGCCCTTAAGAAAGTGGTGATTGACCAGGAAGCATTGGGATATAAATTACCATAGTGGTTTTATTTGCCTGCCCTTTTCCCACTATAATCCTCTTGGCCATGGGACCAAAATTTGGAGTACCTTTAAAGCAAAATGAAATTCCAATTCCCACCATAATTAAGAATATTGAATATTGCATTTCTACGCTTCATTTGGATGAAAATACACAAAATGTTTTAAGGGCTGATACGACAAATATTATTAGTAATTTTTATAATACTAGTTTTAACAACAAACAATTAGGCCCATTAAAGAGTACCAGCACACCAAGAAATATTTAAAAGAAAACCAAGAGTTGATTGTCATGAGGTTGGACAAGGGTAACTCTACAGTCCTAATGTGGAAAGATCAGTATATGGATGCAATGAAACTTATGTTGTCAGATCAAGAAATATATAATGAAATTCCCAAAGATCCAACGAATAAATTTCAAAAGCAAGGTAATCTTCTAGTTGATGAACTGAAGGAGAGTGATATCATATCGTAAACAGATGCCAAGAAATTAAAAAAACACAATTCTGTACCTCCTCGAATATATGGAATGAGAAAAAAACACAAGCCTGGTGTGAAATTACGCCCGGTTGTTAGTTGTGTAAATTCACCAAGTTACAATATAGCCGTCTTAATCCACAACACGTTATCGTTGGTGACTTCAACTTTTAAGTTCAACTTAAAAAACTCCTATGAGTTTGTATCCTTTTCAAAAACAATGACTCTATCTGAAGATCATGTACTGGTTTCACTAGACGTTATATCATTATTTACTAATATTCCTAACCAATTAGTGTGCAATATTATTAATAAAAAATGGCCTTATATTCGAGCTCATACAGACATACCAAGATCCTTGTTTATGAGAATGTTGACTTTCTGTTTTCAGTCAAGTTATTTTTTGTTCGATGGTAAATTTTATTCCCAAATTGAGCGAAGTGCCATGGGCAATCCATCAAGCCCGTTCATGCCAAACCTTATAATGAATAACTTGACTGAGACAGTTTCTGACAGTCTGCCTTTTAGTCTGAGTTTCACAAGGCTATATGTGGATGAAACTTTGGCCTCAGTACCACGGGACAGGTTGCATGATATTTTTTACTTTTTCAACAGTTATCATAAGAAACTTCAGTTTACCATGGAGACTGAATCTGATGGTAAGATTGAGTTTCTGGATACGGTAGTCTACAGACAACCGAATGGACAGAGTTTGACTAATTGGTTCATGAAAGCAACTAGTTCTGGTAGACTATTAAATTTCAATTCTAACCACTAATTTTCGCAAAAAATAATGACAGTCAAAAATTTATTATATAGGTCAAGCAACCTGTCGCATGAATCGTTTTACAATGACAATTTAATTAAAATTAAAAATATTCTTCTAAATAATAGTTCTCCGCTTAATTTCATAAATCAAATAATTACTAGATACAAAGGTAATACGAGTTTGAAGAAAAATGAGGACAGTAATAAACTATATTATAAGTTTTCTTTTATACCTGGATTGTCCACTAAGATTCAAAAATGTTTTAAGGATACCAACAATCAATGTAATTTTGCTTTTTACAAACTGTTAACAATTTGTTTACAAGATTGAAAGATAGACTGCCTGCTGAATATGAGTCAAACGTAATTTTTGGAATTCCATGTTCCCAGTGCCGGAATACGTTTTACGTCGGTCAGACGAGGCAGTATTTAAAAGATCGCCTACGACAACATACAAATGACTGTCGCAATCATAATAAAATAGACAGAACTGCTCTCAGTCTTCATCATCGCAACACGGGTCATGAATTTGATTTTTCAAACACAATAATTTTTGATAAAGAACAGAATTATATAAAGCGTAATATTGGAGAAAATATATATATTAACCTGAATAATTCGATTAATTTTAGAACAGATACAAACATTTTAAGTTGCTGTTACTCATCAATACTAAATAAATATAAAGATCATTTCCAGAGTGGTTTAAACCAATAATATAAAAAAAAAATTTACCCTCGTCTGTCCTATTTTTCCACTATTTTTCTGGGTTTTTGTTATATTTTAAATTTGTGACCTACTAGGTTAGATCTTTCGTAATGTTTTTTATGTTTGATTTATGTACTCGTTGACTTTGTATACGCCATACTGCGCGGTCTTGATGTAGTTTTACTATTTGCGATAAACCCCTAATTCTTTAATATCTAACTTCATATCGTTTCCTATATCAGTCGAAAATAACACATTGTTTATAAGAATAACTTAAAACGTAAAAAGGGTGTATTTGCTAAGATTCTGCAGTTACCTCATAAAGCTTTGTAATTTACATACACTAAAATGATTTATAAAGGCATCCAGACCGCGTGAGGTATTGGTAAGTTAAACAATGTTATTTATTCTTGTCTTAATATGTTCAATTTATTGTTGCTCGTCATTTTTTAAATAGGGTTAAGTAGAATTTCTGACATTTCAATTAGATAGATTTATCATAGTATGACCAAATGTAATGTGTTTTCTTCTTTTTTTTTATTATAGGCCCTTGAGAAAGTGATGATTGACCACGAAACGTTGGGATATAAATTACCATAGTGGTTTTATTTGCCTGCCCTTTTCCCACTATAATCCTCTACATTGAACGATTTAAAGGGTGCTATACGAATTCCATTATGTATTTTTAATATTTTAAATAGCTAAATAGTAACTAAATTTCTTAAAATTGTTTAAAATATATATTTTTAAACTTTAATTACAAAATGAATCTCATATAACATAAAAGAGTGACGGTAATTTTTAAACGCTATTTAATTACTACTTTCTGGTTTAAGAGAAATTTAAGTTTTTTTTTGGCCTTGTAAAACTCATTTAGCTACGATTTGTCATGCTATTTTATTAATAAAGTAATTGATCATATTTTGCAGCAATTAAAGCAATTGTAGTAGCATTTATTTAAGATTAACCTAATCTAGCCTCAAATAGATCCCAAAACCCATGAAAATTCAGGGATGGGTAAGCAAGGACATGGCCGTATCTACAAATTTGTTTGGGGAGGGGTCAAGATTTATTAAAAGAATATAAATAAACCTATATAGACCTATATTTTAAGACTCGATATTCTTTGATTTTCTAATAACCAGATAGACAAAAACAGACCCATTACAGATACATTATAAAATGTTAATAATCTGAAAAAGAAATATCATACACAGATTTATTATTATCTACTCAATAATATTTAATCTTTTGGCTTTTTCCCTTGCAAACCGATCTAGAACATCTTCAAGGTCAACTAGAATGTCCTTATGAAGCGAAAGTAATTACAAACCCGTAAGTCGGTCATTAGTCATCGAATTTCTTACCCAATTTTTACTACAATTGAAAAGCTTCTATCTGGTGTGGCTGTTGTAATCGGTAACGTTATTAGAATTCTTAGTAAATAATACACATTGGAAAAAAGATCCGGATTACAATGGTCAATAACTTCTCGTGGAGTAGTTGGAATGAATTGATCAGATTCTTGTTTTTGCGACCAAAAAGTTTGCCAGATGTTGATCTCAGACAACAAGCTATCTTCATTTAACAATGTCTCATAAATGGTCACATTTTTTAGAAATTCTTTAGTGAATTTCATGTTTAAGCACTTTTCGGGAAGCAGGCAACAAAGAGTTGAAATCAGATTTCTGCCGTGTAGAAATCGTGAATTAAGTTGGTCCAAAAAATCGTCAAAGTAGAGAATCGCAATGGAAACTATAATATATTTCCGGAGAACTTGTATAGGTATATCGGCATATTAATAGTACTACCCATAGACTCAAGTAATATTTTCGCTTCTGAAAATATGTTTTTAAAGCAATTTTCTATGTCCTCTCTATGTTTTTGAATAGTACTCCTAATATTTTCCACATACTCCATAGCTTGAAATAGATCATAGCAGCTTGAAATAGATCATAGTTAAGTTTCTTTAACCGTTTACAAATGTTCAATGTATATGAGAAGAGAAATTCGGTGTTGCACAAACTAATAATGAAATCTGTAGTTGTGATACTTCTGAGAAAGTCAGTTTCCTTTGAAGATGTTGATAAATCTGGATCATCTGTGAGCTCTTCTAAAGTTTCTACAATACATCTATAGAGTTCTTTAAAACAGAGAAGACCTTTGTAATTTTCCACCCATCTCGTTTGGCACATACCTATCAATTTACTAAATTTGAAATTTAACGAGTGAGCTCCGCAGTGAAAATATTGAGCCATTGGAAATTCTTCCGTTATACGAGCTTGAACACCTTTAAAATTTCCGGACATTGCCGCAGCTCCATCATATCCTTGCCTCACTAAAAAATGACAGTTAATACCCAATGACTTTAACTCTTTAATTATAGTTTTGGCTAGGTATTCTCCCGTAATTTGCGGAACAGGAATGAAGCCTAGAAAATCTTCTCTGACTATATCCTGTTCAGTTTTACCAATGTATGTTTTGTCCAGATATCGAGCGCACAAGGATATATAAAAAAATTAAAAATTGAAAATTAAAATCAATTCAAGTATCTTTTGTATGTACCCTTTTTTCCTATAGCATACTGTTTCTGAGATTAGGGAGTAGTAAACCTTAGTTCAGACCCATTTTTGACACTTTTGAGGGCTACCTTGGCAAGCATCTGGTGTATGATGTTACACATCTGGTTATGTTTGCTAGGTAAGTGCAGCGAGATGTTATAATGCTGTATAGTCTCTGAACTCTAGCTATATTCTCTACACTTATCACATTCAACGGACGGATCTTTGATGATGAATTTCGTGTAATTCCGTGTGTTGATTCCTTTATTGCTATCACAAATCCTCTGTCTCTGGGAATAGTTCTCTATCCTTCAGCCACCTATTGGATGGTTACTTATGTATGTGTGGCTGATTCAAGTCATTGTGATGTCGGTCGTGCAGTTCCATTTGAGCCGACTTTTCTTGTTTGTTCTAAAAGTGACTTTAGGATGATTTTGTCACTTGCGAGATTGAGGAGAGTATGAATTGTCACTAATAATAATGGAATTCGTATAGTACCCTTTAAATCGTTCAAAGCAGAGTATTATAGTGGGAAGAGGGCAGGCAAATAAAACCACTATGATAATTTATATCCCAACGTTTCGTAGTCAATTTCCACTTTCTCTAGGGCCTATAGTAAAGATAAAGAAGAAGACACATTACATTTGGTCGTACTATGATAAACCTATCTAATTTGAAATGTCAAAAATTGTACTTAACCTTATTTAAAAAATGAAGAGCAACAATAAATTGAACACATTAAGACAAGAATAAATAACATTGTTTAACTTACCAATGCTTCACGTGATCTGGATGCTTTTATAAATCATTTTAGTGTATGTAAATTTATATAGCTTCATGAGATGACTGCAAAATCTTAGCAAATACATACTTTTTACCTTTTTTAGTTGTTCTTATAAACAATGTTTTATTTCCGACTGATATGAAGGAGGATATGAAGTTAGATGTTAAAGAATTAGGGGTTTATCGCAACTAGTGGAACGACATAAAGACCGCGTAGTATGGCGTATACAAAGTCAACTAATAAACAAATTAAACTTAAAAAATCTTTGTTTGCGATGTAATTGTAAACAAGATATATCTGTAAAAACATATTGTACACAACTTGGTACATGGGCTTATAACAGACTTATTACGCTCGCTCGTCTATAATGCCACTCATCTGTAATAAGCTTCTTACTGTGAACCCTTATTATATACCATTAATCTACTTATTTTTTTTTCTTTATTTAATGCTATACTAATTGCTAAATCAAGATATCTTTTTAAACGTATAATAATCGATTTTCAACTACTTCGAGTATTTCTATTCCCATGTTATAATTTGAATTCTCGAATAGAAACCAACAGAACGAATATTCTTATCTTAAATAGACCTGCAATCTGAAGTATATAGATTAAATATTCTTCAATATAAAACATTTTGTAAAAACTTCCCGAAGAAATAAGACTCTCTGTGTCAAATCAGTTATAACGGTGAAATGCAGCATAAAGCGGAAATATTGCCTTGTATATACACCTAAACATCAAATATTGAATAACTTCTTTGGTTCTTTAGTTACAAAAAATTATTTTACTTTAAGTAAAAAAAAATCATTAAATTCTCTTTTCTCTAATATAATGTTAAAAAGATTCATACCCGTTTTTTACCTTATAAGAGTGGGGTATGTATAATAAGTCTATTAAATAAAACACAAAGTCTTGGTCCCAGTCAAACAAATATTTTAAAAAACCTAAGAGTGATAATATATTTAAATTTCTGGTTTAATTTGAACTGTCACAGATTTCATACTTCAAATCAAAACCCATATATTTTTTGCATATAATTTTTTCGTGTAATTTTACTATTTTACAGATAATTTAGCTTAAAATGGAAAAATATTGAAGAAAAACTGGCGGAAACAAGAAAATGGAGACAACTAACCGTAATTTTCGGAAAGACCTAACGTCGAGTTACAACCAGTAATTAAATTCATCTGAATGTCTTTATGTAATAGTGAAAAAATCGCCCATTCAGGTTTTTGCAGATTTTCCCGTTTGAGGATCCCTAGATGACGAAAACACATGTTTTCCCATTTCCCATTGATTTAAAATTTTAAACAAAACTCAAGTCTTTTTCAAGGATGAACTGGTAAAATTGTTGAACGAATCTAATATGATGACACACAATTGCGGCCTAAAAGAATGTTTAAAAGATCTGTGTGAACAATTACTTATTCGAATTGATTTCCCACTTAAAGACATACATCATTTGTGGCGTACAGATGAACTTATAGGATTGACCTAAAAAAAAATGTTAAAATTTTGATACGAATTCAACATGGCGGAACAAAATTGCAGCCTAAAAAACATAGTGTAAAAAACCACTTTATAAATTGAATTTAAAATTTGTCCAAAAATGAAGTGTGACTGGAGAAGCTGGCAAAATATTGGTGCAAATCTAATATGGCCAAACAAAATTTCCACATTATTTGAAAGCTGATTTTAACCTATTATTGATTTACTGATGGAGTGCGCAACCGCCCACCTATCAGATGACGAGCTCATAAAAATATATTTCAAACAGAATTTGTCCCCGGTCGGGATAGAACGGGGACCTTGAGAACCAGAGACAGACAGCTCGTTGTTTGACTAAAATGGATCATCGCAATGCGGCATTGCAGGACATGTTCCAAACAAGGATCGTTGTGTTCTTGTTATGACGATGGTGTAAGGTGGAATAAAATCCAATAACAATGAGAAGTCAAACAGAGTGGGGGGAGCACCAAGCTATTAGGATTTTTTTGGACACGAATCTCTCAAGGGGAGATCATGTAGTCCAACTGAACACCAAGTTGAATTCAGCATGCTTTACCATTAGAGTTCTGATAGATCAGGTAGTAATAAATATTTTGAAACTATTTTTTTTTTTAAATTCCAGTCTAGGATGTCCTATGGGATTACATTTTGGGGCTCATCAATCCCAGCTAACAAGATCTTTTTAACCCAGAAACACATAGTGCGACGAATTAAAAAAAAAAGTCCTACAGAACTTTGTTTCAGAAAATTATAATCTTAACAACATCACCCCTGTACTTTCTACATCTGGTTGTGTATGTGAGGAAACATCGGGAGCTGTTTCGAACTAACAGGGCTCTTATGCCGTGAACGGCAGGCACTTAACTTAAGGACACCTTATCACAGCTCTACATTTTTCTATAAGGGTTCCCATTTTAGGGTTATTAAAGAGCACACTTGCATCCTGAAAGACTGTCTGTCTTTTAGAGGGCAATGTCAAAATATTTGTTAAATAAGGGTTTTTCTAACTTTAATTTTCTCAGTTAAGTTGCGAACAGCCTAAGTTGGTTTTTAAAAAAGGCACAATGTGTCGAAACAACTCTCAAACGGAAATAAATTAGTGGACATTGGTTAGGAATGTCCCTAAACAAATATAGTTTGTTTATTTATTATAATATTGATAATGAATTTCCATCAAGTAACGTCTAACTCGATAAATTATTTATCACATGCTCCAACGAGTTTTTTTAGCCACATGGTATTTTAAACTTATTGTAATCCAAAGTTCGTGGAATTGTGTTGTGTATTGAACAAGATCTGACACCTAAATATATGAAATTGAAGACAAACAACAAAAACAAGCCTGCGGGTGCTGCACAACGACAAGTTTTTTTCGTCTTACGTTGGTTTTTGAACAAGACACAGTGTCTCAAAACAGCTGGAAAACGGAAATAAATTAGTGAAAATTACTAAACAAATATAGTTTATTTATTTATTTTACTAGTAATTTTTAATATTTAATACTAAATATTTTATACCAGCTGCCTATAATACGACCCTGTTATTATTATAGTCAAATATTAACAGTCCGTCCCAGAGATCTAAACCATAATGGCGGCATCAAAGGTCAAATTTAGGTAGTTGGCGACAATAGATTTTCTCGAGAGATATATTGCCTTTTGTTTTATCTGCCGTGATAAAACTTTAAACCCCCTGACGATGCCGCTTCATCCATTCATTGCATTGTTAATTATATTTATGATAATAAAATAATTTTGTATTTTGTAACAATTTGAGTGGCCGCCATTTCGTTCCTCCATGATGAATTTTAACCAAAATGTTAACATTTTATTCTTATATGACCCTTGATCTTTGACCAAAAGTGTGAGGGAAGTAAAATCGTAGGGTTGTCTTTAAAAATTAATGGTAATTCGAACTTAAAAATAGAAACTGCTAGTTTAGTTCACGGTAAATAAATGTACAAATAGACTGACGAGTTTTTGGCTAAGTATTTTGACTTAGACATGAATTTAATTAAGTGCACGCAAATTCCTTGTATCAATTATTTCACATAACCTAATCACAAAATATTTTCTTATAAAGTGAAAAATTATGGTTGTATCCAGTGTTCATTGTTACCTCGAATACTTGCGGGCGTCATAACAGGGGGGCGTCTCTTCCATTCAATTCAAGATACGTCCATTTGTCAAGAAGCCCTCAATATGATTTTTAACAAAATGCATGAATTCTGTCATTATTTAGCCAGAGTTTTCAGTCCGGTAAATCCCCTAAACCTATCATTTCCGCATCGAGACTTTAAGAAATCCCTTTAATATATCAAAGCGGATATAATTGGCGTGCTACTGCTGAAGTGCCGATATAATAATTGGAATTCTGCAGAAAGTTCGCAAAAACTTAGGAAAAGATTTCGTTAAATTAACGAGAATATATAAGGCTTTTGTGGATGAGACCGACCCGAGGTATACGTAAAAGCAATAAATTAATCACCTTATAAGGTATGGGTAATATCAACAGTAATGTTTACTTACTTCCTATATTACCTATCCTTTTTATTTTCAGGTACATTAATGCTAGAAATCGCACATCAAATACTTTTTTAATTGTTTTTTGTCTTTGGATAGATCATTAAGGCGAGAGTCATAAGTATATTTTACCGTTACCCTGTATATTTAATAATTTGTTACCTGACATGCTTGAGCAAGATATATCGCGTCACTTCTTAGATGACGTAGTACCACCGAGAACGTTTTTATATCATAACAGTTAATAGATTTACCATTGAAGCCCATTGAAGCTGCTGATTTTTGAATTAATTTTGTTTTATGGAATGACGTATATTACTTAACCCTATTGCTGCCTATTTAGTTGACCATGAATCTTACCAGGGTCCGATCTAGCTTTTCCCCTGCTCTGAACAACGTCTCTTTTTGCCAGCTCTATTATATGCGCGTGGTGTCAAAATTCCCATGATGATGACTTTTTTTCTGTTTCGTTGGTGCTTTAACAGACAAGATTACAGACAAAATTAATTAAATTAGAATAATTAGTTTTAATATAAATACTTCAATTAAATAAACAAATAGTAGACATGATACAAATCAGTAACAAACAATTGTTAAACCTAATAAATACTCAAAAATTCTAGAATAAAAAAGAAAATATAAAATAAATTAAAAATTACATCCAACGACTATTAAATAGGTTTAAATCTAGTTAAAATCCTAGTACTAAATCTATATTAACAAAAAAATAAAAGACAGTTCAGAAATCAATAATAACGAAAAAATAATAACAACAACTCAAAAATAGAAGAATTGAAAAACAAAACATAAAATAAATTAACAATATATATAAAGATTTTTCATTCCTTTAAATGGGAACTAGTGAAAAACTAAATATTTCGACTAAATAAACTTTACAAACTACAAAAGAATAAAGTAAAAATTAATTTAAGCTAATTTTAGAAATATTTCTTCTTACAGTTGTTTTCTCTATAAATAGGTTCGCAATTATATTCAATTCTTTGTACACGTTAAGTATGGTTACATGGTTTAATCTGTCCTGATTCATACTGGAGTACAACTAGGTATTTAATCCACGTTAATTTTTAAAGGGTCGTTCAGGTGTACAGCTAGTTACCAGTGGAAAATTCTGATATCAAAAGTTTGATTGGTAATGTCAAGAAACATGTCTCTATGCAATTTTAAGAAATCTAAATCGAAATTTTACCTATATACTCTAGCTACTACAGCGAATTTTTCAACCCAAAATTTTCCATTTGATTTAAATAGATAAGTAACAGGTGTATCGAAGCGATTGGCTGTTTGCTGAATAGCAATATCAAGAAGTTCATAATAGATCTTTCTGTAATATTTATTTACTGATGAATATAAAGAAGATACTTCTGTATTATCTAGCCTACGGAATATTTATATATTTAAAACACTAAGTTAGATTTTTCAGTTCGTGAGAAAGTTGCACTGCACCAATTTACATGATTTTTTTTGAAATTATCGTTTTGTTACGGAGACCTTTCAACACTATTTCTTGTCTCGATTTATTGCGTATTTTTTCTATAAAACCAATATGTTTTTTTTCAATGACACTTCTGGACGACTTGGTGAATGTGCTCCATATTCTTATAATTCCACTGGAAGCTCATCGCGCCATCTAACGGAAGACGCAGAACGAGGTCTGCGGGGCCAGCTAGTTTTAATTTATCTCGATAACGTAGGTTAACTTAAACTTAGAAATTTCGCTTCTGAAATACTTTTTTTCCCTCAAAACTGCCTTCATTACGTAATGCCTCTAATGATATTTTTGTACCGTTTATATTAAAATTCGCAGCCTGAAAATTTATAGTTGAACTTTGCAATTGTACTTTAGATTTTTAATTCTGTCATACAATAAAATCATCATAATTAAAAGGAATAATCTTTTGTTCTTTTTCATTTTCTGCAAGGACTAAATTTAATGTGTGTCAGTAGATTCTCTGACTTTTCGTTTATAAAATCTTGGAACCGATGCTAGAACCTCGGTTTCTTTTAGATTTATAATATGGCAAGTGATATGCTACAGGTCAGCTACAGCAGATTGAACAATTTGTTTCTTTTGAGATGGGATAGTTATTGCACGGAAGATATTAGGCGTTCAGTCAAAAGATATATTAATTCGACTCCGCTAAAGGAGTATGTTAAAGAGTCACCGATAGGTAGCGTTGTTCTTCCCTATACGAGTACACAACAGACAAATTAGGATGATTACCTCGGCGATCCTAGAAGAAGGTTGGACAATGCTTGCGATCCCCAAAAGATGTTGTACCTTTTCAAACAGAAGGAGTATATAACATGTGTGGAGAAGTGTAAGTAGAACGGTGTCTTAAAAAGAAACAAATTTTTCAATCTGCTGTAGCTGAGCACCAGCATACCACTGGCTACATTATAAATGTAAAAGAAACCGAGATTCTAGCATCGTTCCTAGTGTTTTATAAACGAAAAATTAGATTTGATGAAAAAGATACAATTTTTAAACATACAAAAACAATAGAGATATAGGTTACGGCTTACATCACAAGTGGAACCCGATCTTAACACAGGGGCACGATTCGGCGAGCACAAGTAGGGTATAAAAGCTCTCCTGAATCTCTCCGAGCTCATTCAGTGTTCAGATCTCGTAGAGTAAAGAGCCCTGAAGATGTCTCGTGTAATCGAAGGCGAAACGTTGGATATTATATATATAATATGACATGATCTAATTCCAAAAACTATAATTTCTTAATTGACCAAAATCGGGAAAGCTTCCTTTATATCTTGTCAATACATCTATAGTTAATAATTATAATGACTTAGAAGTAGTAGACTACGTTTCATAATTCATTTCAGTTTGGATATCCGGAAAAAACAAATTAGTTCATGAATCGTTCATTGCCTCATTTTTTCTAAGCAACTATAACCAAACAAATAAAATATCGTTTTACTCATAATTTTTTACGACTGGAAGGATTAATTTGTCGCCCCTAAGAATGTCGCCCTGGGCACCACTGCCCACCCCTCGATTGGGTCCTGAATCTTAGACACATTGTAGTATTTGAATCCATAAATCACACATCAATTATGGTGTAGGGATAACTTTTATCCTAATTAATTTGGAATGTAATATTAAATTATATATAGAGAGGAAGTTTTACTATCACAATGTTTTGCCAACCTAATATATTTTATAATTATTTAGTGGTATAATTTCCAAAATGAAAACAATTCAAGAGGTTTATTTTATTTCTTATACACATTTACAGCTTTATATGTTTAAGTTTATTAATAATTTACTTGTTACTTTGTCAAATCCAACTACTATATTAAATAAGTATTTTCTTTGCAGTCTCTGGTAGCATGTCCCGTAAATGTTGTTATTAGGGAGAGGGGAATGTTAGGATTTTTTTTTCAAAGAAAGGGAAATATATTCATGCACAAACTATGTATCTACAATACGAGATACTTACAAAAACTTAGCTAAGTAAGTCTTTACATTTCCATAATCTGTACAAACACATGGTATATTAATAGTAGTAATAATAGGATAAAAGAAAAATGAAAAATAATGGAAGATCAGGCGTATTCCCGTGAAACTTTCTGTTTTTCATTTTAAGGGATAACTGCACGGAAAAAGTGAAAAACCAGTCGAGTTGAAAGTAAGATGAAAAGGTACCTACGCATTAAAAAAAACTTCCTGCACGTCCGACCTCAAAAAAATGTGTTATGTATAGGTAATTTAAATTACATTTCGGTTAAAAATGAGTTCAAAAGGGTTCACGCGCTGCAGAAATACAAACACATGAGTACGATTTACCATTTCAAATTTTGCAGTTACGTAGACAAAGGATCAATGTAAGGCGGTAAAGAGCCATTTTGTGGAAAAAAAATTATATGTGAAGGCATGTGCGTTAAAAAGTGGTTAAAAAATGGTCGAAAATGGACAAATCTACTTTTATTTTATAACTCTAGATTTGATTTTTTCATAAAAATTCGCATTTAGCGCCCAACTATACATATTTCCCTATTAAAATCACATTGAAGCTAATACATACCTCTTATAGTTTTAATATAATATTGCAGCAGCGGAAGGCTTGCAAATGATCTATATTACTGCGTGCAGTTCCCCCTTAAGCTAAATTATTTTAGATATAAGGATATCAAGAAAAAACTTGCTACTTATAAAGAATGATGATTATATATATTTTCTTTTAATAGAATAATAGAAAAGTCCAAACCACAGGAGGTGCACCTTTACAACATCAACATACAAAAACAAAACATGTTAAACCAGATAGGTGTTTTTTTTTTTTAAATGGCGGCGTGATGAGCTCTAAAAAGTGAGAAATCGCGATCGTCGTTTAACTAAAATGGACCATTGCGCTTGCGGCACTGCAGAACATGTCCCATACAAAGATCGTAGTATCCTTGTTAGGACGCTGGTGTAACACGAATGAAATAAAATATATTAACAGGTGCTTTGATTTTTCATGGCATAATTTTTTTTAAGCCTTACTTTACTACTTAATATATTAAAATTTTTGCAATTTGGATTGCAAATGATTTTTTGAAAAATGAATGATTGTGAGCGGGAGGATTGAGCCGACCCCTGCAGCTGATAATTTACAGGATATATGATTTCTTCGTCGTATTCTATATAAATGTAAATACAATAGTTTTGGACGACCTGTATTTATTGCAGTCTGCCAACAAAATACCACCAATAGCAGCATTGCTGGCATCGGTGTCTACAATAAACATCTGGGATAGCTCCGGATATGACAACACTGGAGGATTATACAAGGCTTGCTTCAAGTTGTTAAATCCTTCTCCACATTCTTGGGTCCATACATAGTTGTAACTGCGTTCAGTATGTCTATGTAATGGTCTAGCGATATTCGCAAAACCTTTTATCAATCGTCTGTAGTACGTACAAAGTCACAGAAAACTACTTAGTTCATGTCTGTCCTGCAGTATTGCCCAATTTTGAATGGTTTCAGTCTTCTCAGGATCGGCTTTTACGCCATGTTCGGTAATTACATTGTAGTTTGCAACACATAATTTTAAACCTAGAACAAGTATAGGCTACGTGATGCTAAAAATGTGTGAAAGTATCGTCTTTGTGAATTTATTAGCTTTAGTTATGACAATTTTTTTGCCCCGGAAGGTATTTTTAGACAATAATTACGCTGCAAATGAGATCAGATACAGAGTTCTACGAGAGTTCATGTTCTTTACCGTGATTAAGCGCGAGCATAAATGAACTCTCTGATGATACGCCCACGTTTCCTTTAAAGATGGGCACAAAATTTAGTTCTATCTCTATTAGAGCTGAATTTTAAGAAACTTTGGAACTGGGGTATGCACATATTTTTTGGTCGGGTTTTAGCCTTCCTACCGGTTTATCGGTTCCATGGGACATAAACAATTGGGCAGATAATGCTTCATGTTTTTTCACAAGATATATCCTGACATTTTTTGTCTGTAAAATCCAGTTTAGAAAAAAGTATATATTTTTTTCATTTTTAAAAATTATCACTTTTTCGACAATTGCTTTAACAGATAATGCTTTGACTGACGGCAGAATAAAGGCATTTATAGAATGGATTTTTTAACCCAACCAAAGTTTCAAATATCTTCTTGAAAAATAAATATGTATCGAAAAATTCCGTTAAGAACCCAACTGCAGAAAATATACTTGCTAAAAACGAGGTACAAAATCTTTATAATCCCATAATTCTCAACGCCAAAAATAACTTTAATACACACAAAAAAAGCAAAGTCCTTTCTTGCCAAAATTATAACCAATCCTTTTGGTCAGTTGGCAAAAATATTAATCAAAACTTCTGCAAGAGCTCCACTCCACCCCTAGCAATTGGTGATGAAATCGTCTCCACAGCTAAAGCAAAATCTAAGCTTTTTACAAAACAATTCGCCGCAAATTCTAAGTATATCTATAACGAATATTTAATTTACTTTGAAAGGTATAAACTTAACCATGGCAGGCAATACGGCTTCCGCCACCAAATACGTCCATTTAATTCCACGGATAAGCCCATACTCTTGTCCTTGACATATCTAAAGCATTTGATTAAATCTGGCATGACGCATTTCTTAAAAAACTTTCTTCCTCCGAATTTTTGTATTTGGATTGCCAGGCCTCTTTTCAGCAAAAATATTTCTGTAGTGGTTGACGAACATTTATAAAATTATCACTATATCAACACAGGCGTTGTACAAGGTTCAGTGTTGGTACCTACCATACTCATCCTGCACATCAATGATTTGCTTTCTTCTACCGGCAACCCTATCCACAGCTATGCCGACGATAGTGCACTTGACTCCACTATACAATTTGGCAAATCTGCCTACAAGACTGAAATTGATGATGGGTATAGAGTATTGACTTTGTTACTAACTGACGACCTCATTAAAATCGTAAAATGAGGAGCAAAGAATCTTGTCATCTTGAAGCCAAAGATTCCTTTAGTATAGTTGGTATCACGTTTCAGATAGATCTGCGCTGGTATGGTCACATTACCTTAATTGCCACAGCAGCCGCGAAAAAACTGAGTTGTCTTTTCTGAGCTCGACAATACTTTTCTTCTGCAAACTTGTATACCATTTACACTTCACAAATCAGGCCAAGTCGTAAATATTGTTCACACATATGGAGAGCAGTCTTTTCGTCAATCCTTAATATCCTGGATTCTGTCCAAAGAAGGGCTATTCGCCTGATTGATGAACCAAACATAACAATGAAGCTTGCGTCACTAGAACATCATCGAATTGTGGGCGATTTGTTTTACAGATTATACCATGGATTCTGTTCTGATGTGTTATCATCCATTCACCGTCTAACTGCAAAGACCAAGGACCTCCCACTTTGATCGCTCCTTAATTCCCAGAGTGTCCCGATTATCAAATGACTTCTTCTCTTTTTGTAATAACCTATCTTTAAACTCCGCATCCATAAATTTTTCGACTTCGCTTGAGGCAACCAGGGTACCCTGGACTTACCTTTCGGCCTTCGTGGTCTGCTCATAGATAAAAAAATATATTTCACGGATCTTGTCTAAGTTTTAACTAGGTATATAAAAATATTGTAGCTGTTTTTATTTAAAAGCTGTTAAACGGTAAATTTATAAACAAATTATGTTTATTTTTTCAGTTTTCACGACCAACAAAATGAAGTATCGTAGAGCTCTCTGCCTGCACTCGTTTCCCGAATATTGTTGTTTAAACGGTGCTTTGCGGGTTAAACAAATAGGCATAACTCGTTAACAAATGAAGTGATGGTGCCCATATTTTTGCACACATAATTTTGATCACGTAGGCTCCCTTTGTAGATACTTTAATAAAAAAAGTTTATGCGTTTTTCTCGGAAACCAATAAACGATTTTTCACCGGACTTATCTCAAAAGATAGGGTTCTGTAATATCTACAATTTTTGGTTTCATAGCACTATACGTAGCCATAATATTTACGGTTTTACCAATAATCTTGAGGTATTATATACAAATAGCACTCTAAAAATTAATTTATCATGGGATTACAATTTATTTATTTATTCAAATCAAGAAAACACGAAAATATTCCTGAAAATATGCATAATAACCTAAAAAATGTATTATTTGTTTTTGTAAGAAGATGGCATTTCATATGTTAAGTGAAAGCACTGTTGCCAGATTTCAAGAGCATTTTCTTTATCAAATTTATATTGTTAGGTGGATCTGTGCCCTCAGCGTTAGGTTAGCCTAGGTTTATCGATAAAATTATCGTTAAAGCTATAAATTATCATTAACGCCATAAAATCACATTTCAAATCATTGAAAATCAGATCTGGAATACGCGCGCACTCTAAAATGATATAATTGGTGGGAGTCGCGGCGAATTTAAGGTCTTGTTTTGAAAAACGGATCTATAATAAAACAAAGATAAATCCTAGGTTATGCAATCAACTATCCATCTATGCTGTGGTTTTTTTAATCTAAATTTTTAAGTAAATTAGAAGGCATTGGCAATAGTCTAGGAAAATTTTATTCTAGTCATCCTGACGTAATAAAAGAAAGATTTCGCAGTGTACTTCTTGAATATTTATGATTTTCAAAAGGCATTTTCTCAAAAAATACTGGATTTCTCACACTTTTTAAATCTGGAAATTACTACTAAAAATGAACACTTTTTAATAATTTTTGAAAATTTTCAAAATTAGTGGCTACATATAGCGTTATAGAGCCAATTTTTATATGATCGACATATTTTAATCTAGGAGGAACCAATAATTTTCGGTTCTTTAGACACTTATTTAAATATGTTCCCCAAATGGTTTATATCCTATTAGTTTTTTGGTTTTATGAAAAATATCGATACTTAGGTGCGTTTAAACAACTCGTCAGATCATAAAATAAAATGATTTTTGTACGAATTTCCTGATCTGGTTTGACAGTTTTTTGCAGATTAAATGTTATTTAAATGTCATTTTGTACGTACTCAATATAAAATGGTTTTATTGCCACATTAAGTGCAAAACCATTAAACATGTATGATATTTTAACCTATTTTATGTATACTTCTAAGTCGTAAAAAGTGTAAGCGCTACATTTAAATTATACATAATTTACTTTCGCCGCGTTTCCATATTATTCACTTGATCGCAACGCTATTGTTAACGAACGAGATATTATTGAAAATAAGTCAACAAAACTAACGGTCGGCTAGCACTGTTTCGAGTTATTTATTTTCATATAGGACTAAAGCATCCTTTATTTTCACGTCGCACTAGAAATAAATTATACTACCAGGTAGCATAATAGGATATAAATTATTTTCCATCTTCCGTAATTAATGATTTTAATGTTCTTTTTGTAATAAATTCTAGTTTGGTTTAAGTGAAGATCGTCATTAATTATATGATAAATGTCGTTGGTCATAAAACAATTCACTTACATCCATTGAAAATAAAAAATGACAATGTCAGTTTTGTGATTTACAAAAATGGATCGTTTAACTGAACCCAACGAATTGAAATTTTAATTATACTGGGTTATGGGGATAAAACGCGGAACCTGCAAGATGTTTGTAATATTTTTAGTAACAAATATGCTAACAAAAATCCAATAACTAAATCTACCGTAAGTAAAATTAACAAACAATTTTGTGAAACTGGAAAGGTAAAAGATGCTGCACGTTTTGGCAGACCTAAAAGCGCAATAGAGAGCGATAAGGCTCTAAATGTTCTAATCAGTTTAGAAGAAAATCCGCACCTTTCTCCAGAACATTAGGAAGAGAAAATGACGTCTCACACATGTCTATTGACCATCCTCTAAAAACCGAAAAGATTCGTCCATACAAAATAACTTTGGTGCAAGAACTCTCTGAGCATGATGACGTTAGGCACTTGGAATTTTGTGAAATCATGATGGAACGTTGCAACATCAATCTAAATTTTGCCAATCAAATTATTTTTTCTGACGGAGCAACTTTTTTTTTGAATGGAAAAGTTAACAGGCATAATTGTCGATATTGGGCCAGGGAAAATATACATTGGACACGTGAAAATCATACCCAATTTACTCAAGTTATTGCAGAATTATTTCCGAATAACCGTAAGTTCCTTTCCTTACCTAATGGATGAAGTATTTAAACTTGATTTTTTAGGTAAGTGCATCAAATGATGAAATATGGTCTCAGCAGGATGGTACTCCACCGTATTTTGCTCGAAATGTTGGGAAGATTTAAATAATGTTTTTTTTGGAAGATGTATTGGACGTAGGGTTCAATAGACTGGCCACTTTGGAGTCCGGACTTGACTGCCCTCGACTACTTTTTGTGGGAACACCTTGAAAATGTGATATATAAAACTAAGCCCAATAACCTCGAGGATTTGAAGGAGCGAATACAAATTGAATATAGACGAATCGAAGAGGTTGATATTCCGTTTTATGTATTAAATGTTTTCCCACAGTATTTGGCCTACTATTAGGAAGTCAATGTTTTCAATCCAGCTGGAAAGGTGCTCTGGATCCAGTTGCAGATAAGGTTTAATTGACTGACTGGCAGCATGCCCAATCAGTTTTATTAACTCTTGCTCGTTAACACCATGTTTCGCAAGGATTGATACTGCAGAAGAGCGATAAGAGTGGTTAGTGACCTTGTTATTTTTTGTATCAAGACTAATTTTCTCTGCCGAAGTTTTGGTCAATTTTGCGAGATAATTTATACCTGATGGCGTGTTTTGAAAAATTTATCAGTTTTTATATTGTTACTCAGCTTAGACAAAATTTTCTGTAATAGCCTTACTGGACAAATACCAACGTTTTTTTTATTTCGAATTAGCACTGCTTTTCGACCCACCATGATTTCTTTTAGATAAACCATTACAAACATATCTTCGCGCGTCATGAGTTTTTTTTTTAAACGAATCAAAGGAGATTTTGAATTTGTTAAAATATTTTTGAATTCGTCAAAATATTTTTACTGAATCATATTTATAGTGGTCTTTCTTATTGATTTTACACAAATACTCCTTGTAGTCTTCCCCGTTTTTCCATTTCATATTGTCTAGAATAGTCTTCTAGAATGCCGGCAATTTTACTTATATGAGTAGAAGAAAGCAATTCGTACTGCCGTTCTGGACCACAATAAATAGCATGAGCGTTAGTTGGTTCTAAAAAATCGAGTCGAAGATAAGGATTTCCCCCTTATTTATATATATATATATATATATATATATATATATATATATATATATATATATATATATATATATATATATATATATATATATATATATATATATATATATATATATATATATATATATATATATATATATATATATATATATATATATATATATATAGGATTTAAAACAACATTAAGAATAATAATTATTAAACTAAACAACATAATTTTAATATAAGGTCTATATTTACATGTTTTTTGAGTTTAAAAGTTTTATTCTTCAGAATGATTTTAATATACTGTTTCTCACTGAGATGTGGTTTTCTGATAGAGATGATATAGATGATAGGCGTTTCTATTGATGCTGTATATCATAGGGATAAGTTAGGCAGGGGTAGGAGTGTTGGGGTTTATTTTAAAAATATTTTTAATATAGAGATTATGTCACTAGCCTTTAACGGTACACCTTTTTCAGAGGTTTTTATTATTAAGTTAAAAATTAAAAATACATCTTACTGCTTTTGTGTATTTTACAGCCTTCCAAACACTAATTTTAATGCATTAGTAATTAATGGCATGGGTGATTTTAATATCAATTTATTAAATGAAAAAAATTCTTTAGTATTTGATATTTTTAGTTCAAATTATAAATCAACCTACTAGAATTTCTCGTAATAGCGCTTTACTTCTAGATCCTATATTTATATATTAATCATTATCTTTTTCCTTCTTGATAAGCATGCCCTTTCAAAACGGTCAGGGTAGCAAAACCATAAGCACACTGATTAACACCAAATAAATATTAAAGTTTTTGTGAACCAAAGAGACAGGGCACCTTGAGAGTTTAAAGAAACCAGGGAAGCACAGAAGTACGACCATTACAAGAGACTAAGGAATTTTATTTTAACATTGGTAAGAACTGAAAAAAGGCAGTACTTAAACAATACATTTGACCGAAAAAAATTGAAGAAAAACTGGAAAACCGTAAAATCGTTCAGTGTATACTCCAATAAAGATATTAATATTCTTATCTGACCTCAATGATATAAACTTATTTTTTTACTGAATTTTTACAAATATTTCTGATTGTTTCACTAAAATTAACTATTATAATTAATATGTTTTTGATAATAATCTGTTATTGTTTTTAATTTGGCAACTATGGCTGAAATTAATAAAATTATTAATACAAGCGCATCTGGGGTGGATGGAATTAATGCCAAAATGTTAAAAAATTATAGTTCCTTTTTAGATGTATATAGCTAAGTTATTTTCGTGGTCAGTGGAAGCAGACCTTTAAACAAAGTGAAAAATCTAACTAATATTAGTGATGCAAGATAAATTAGTATCTTGCTAAAGTTTTTGAAAAAGCATTATATAACCAGTTAGTTCAATATTGAACTCCAAATAAAATTATTCCAGAAAGACAGTGTAGTTTTAGGAGGGACCTAAGTACTGGGGTTGCCTTAGCTACCGTTACTGCTCATATATTAACTTCAATTGATGGAAAGCTGCGACCTGCATTGATTCGTTTGGACTTTTCTAAGGCGTTTGACACTATTAATCATAAACATTTGAGCTTATCTTCTAAACACATCTCAAAAAATATATTCTAGTAACACTTTTTCTGAAGAGGTGCAGATTTTGTCTGGTGTGCCACAAGATTCTTTTCTTGGATTTTTATTGTTTATTGTCTACACATTTGATATACTTAAGTCATTAAAATACTGTAAAATACAGACTTTTGCGGATGATATCCAGGTTTATTTTCACTTAACCATCAAGATGATTTGAATGCTGCTATCTTAATAAATCATAATATAAATATATTAAAGCAACTTTCTTCTGAACATAACCTGAAACTAAATCCTTTGAGGCCAAATGTTATGATCTTTGATCCTAAAATGGAATTTCTTAAAAACAATTGCTCAAGGCTTCGGATCGTGAAAATATGATTACATTTCATACACATTTAAAAATTTTAGTTGGAAAAAAACAGTCGCAAGGAGTCACATTTGGCAAGCTTTCTAATTAAAGTCTTATTAAACCCGTCTTTCCCATTAGATTTAGGGAATAAAATTATAACTCGTTTAGATATTCATTTCAGAGTCATACGATTTCCAAATAAGATAACAATGCTTCACCATCGGACTGCCACCTTTCAGAGATTATTTACGTATTATGCCACTAAACTTTACAACTCTTCCCAACTAAACTAGCAACTTTTAATGAAAAAAAATTAAGAAAAAGTTTAAATCATATTTATTAAATATATTATAGACCTTTTATTTTATATATTAATTTATTTATTTACTTTTATTGATTTATTTTTATTATTTTTAATACCTTTTTAATATTATTTCTTAAACACGTAATTTTCAAAAGTTTTGTGAGGACTCCATCCACATGTAGTTTTTATTTAGGTATAGTTTAAATTATTTGACTACTTATTTTAGCTTAGTGGGCCGGATAAGGTTCAGTAGAGAAGCTACCTAAGCTAGACTGCGCCTTGACTTCCTGGATTTTTTTTATATGTAATAATTATTTGTAATATCATTGCACACTCTACAAGAAGGCAATATTGAAAAAGCCATTTTATTATAGGAGTGGATTTATCAGAATAAACAAATGAACAACGCAAATCTGTCAAAAAGTACCATTTATTTTTAAAAGTATTTTCATTATTATTATTTTTATTGGAATCACCATCATTTTTCAGCTTCAATAATATATAAATGTTATATATTTGCTCTATCTATTCTTTGAATATTTGGGACCAAACAAAAAGAAAATAGACTTACCTTAAGAATGGATGTGATAATGACTGATTAGCTGTCATTATCAAAACTAAATTTTTATTTTAATTTCTATGTATTATGGAATATTTAACTTAAAAAAAAAGCACCATGGAAGTCTCCTCTAAAAGGTATAGCAGGATACGAGATTAGTTAAATAAGGACAAACTTGGGCAATTTAATGTCCATTAATATGTCGTTCCGAAAAGCCTTTTTACTTTTTTCAGGCGGCATTTGACAAGATATTACAAAATAAATTTTGCAAGCTGGTTTGTTCGGATTTAAAATCAAACGTTTTGTCTTCGAGGTCTCATCATACATTTAACTTTTAACAGACCTTGATTTTTAATTTCAGTTTTAGCGAGCCCTTGACGTCTCAAAACCAATGATGTAATGCACTTCTACATTTAGAGGGTTTAAAAATTCTCCTTTCTAAATTTCCAAGTTTCTGTTTTTCCGTCTCCTTCTAACATATTGTTTCATATCAGAAAATCTTAAATCTTCTGTTCATACATTAAAGGCCGATTGCAGAAAGCTCAATTAAAGGTTAGAATGTTTAACGGAATGTCAAATTTGACAGCGAGTTCCTAGATTTCTATAAGCAGCTTGTGAAATCTGAAAACTCGGTTAAATTTTCTAAACATCAATTAAGTTTGGTTTTGGGAGGTCAAAAAAATCGAGGACGGTATTTAAAAAAAAGTTGAGTATGACACCAAAGATGCAATGTTGGATTTTAAGACTTAGTCTAGTATCTTGTAGAGAAGGAAAATTACTAAAAAGATGTAAAATTTATTTTGTAATATCTCTCCAAATGCAGCCTGAAAAAATATAAAAAGAAAAATGACGATTTTTGACGAATATCTTTTGAAGTAGTCTGGGTTTTCCAACTTTTAACCAACCTCGAATCTCCTATGTTTTTTTTTCACAAATTTAGAGATATAGAGAAGCAATAAGACATTGCAATTAATATCATAGAACTCTTAAATATAGAGATTACAAAGATTTCGAAATCAACTCTGTTCCTAGTAATACATTTAATTGTTTTTATAGCATAATTGGCTTTACTACCAACATAATTACTTGTATCTTGTCATTTAATTGTGTTAAGAAAGATAATTAAAAGTAAATCTGAAATTCTAAACTGTTTTGATAAGTTATAAACAACCGTACTTAAATTTTAATTGGTGAACGTAACTCGACAGGTTTTTGAATTGAATTTATTGCGACACAACATTAACGTATTACTTAGTAAGAAATAACATTTGATTTACTAGAATGATATTTGGAAACGAGAAATTTTATTTTTATTTAAACACTCATTAATTATTTAGTAACATTAGATTTATCCAAACATTAAATCATCTAAATATATTTGACATAAGTACTTAATTATACTTAAAATATTTTCATTGTTTTAATTAAGCAGTGTGTAGATTCGATACTGCTAAAGCGCTTAGTTTGACTTATCCTTTAGTAAAATGAAATCCGTTTTTAAGCAACTATGCAGAGATTCGGGCATATGGTTATATACATGTGTTAAAATTAACTTTACTACATGTATGTCATTAAATTGACAAAGTTTGTTTTAACAGTGTAGTAAAAGACCCCGCACAATCCTTTCGGGAAATGGCTTTTAGTGAACTTTCCTGAAAGTTTGATATGTTGCAGTTTTCAATCTCCTGATCAAAAATTTTCATAGGCACAACTCAATCCTGCGGCTAGACTGCGGTATACAGAGCATCAAAGTTGGAATTTTGCCTGTTTCTTATTTTAAGCATTTTTTTTATTTATTTTTCTTAAATACTTAATACGCGCTCAAATAAGTCAGTAACTTAGAATATCTTAGAAGTTACTGTATGTAATAGTAAAAATAAACTTATACACCACCTGAAACACTAAAATTCCATTTTTTACAAAAAGTTCAATTAAACCAAAACAAAAAGTAAGTTTTGGCTAAATTTTTAATATCTTTATTCAAATTAAATTGAGATTAAAGCTCACTTTACCGTGGCCACGAATTTTAATACACGTAACTTCACGTTTTGTAACCTATTCTTCATCTGAAAATCTAGACCTCTTAGGTTTACTGCTAGGATATTTAAGTAGGTGGCCGGTAAAAGTGAAACATTTTGATTATCAAAAAGAAAATAAAACCATGGAAAGGTAAATAATAACAGATATAATATAAATTGTGGTATAATACAAAGTGTCTCATAAAATGCTGAACAGACCATACAAGTTACGTCAGATTCCACTTGGTTTTAACTAATAATTGTAGTGATAGGATATTATATACAATTAATTCGATAAATATTTGTCTTACTTTGTTTGATAACTATGAGATATTATCGAAAATACCAAATTTAATGGCAAAATAAAAACACCAATTGTAAAAATAGGTCAACAATCTTCTCGTTTTAGACTAGAATGATAAAACGAGTTAAATACATTTTTTTGGATAGAAATTATGTAGTATATAAAAATATATTTTTTTGGATAGAAATTATTTTTAATGAGAAATTCTAATAGATTTTTAAAGTTAAAAAAAATGCTTTTTTATGTAACATAAGAATATAATAGATCATATTTTTAAAAATACTTAATTATTGTACGCTACCTTGGACGTATAGTGAACACATCAAGAGTTTAATATTTATACAAAAGCCAATTAATAAAATTATGATTGTGGTTTTACAGTTAAAAAGTTAAAAAAACGGAGCTCTATAGTATTTTTAATAAGACTTCCTCTTACTAGAGCATTAGAGAATGTCGCCCTGCATAATAATGACTTACTAGTGAACTTTTATCTTAATAATTAAAAAGGCATAATTATATTAAAATAAGTGAAACCTAATGTTACATTAGTCGCATAGTTTGTCTATAATTTTATAGGCCACATTATATATTTTTATTTAAAATACTTATATCCATATGCTCTATTTGCTGACAAGGTTCGTTTTATAATTAATTGGTGTCACTTTTACCGGCTACATAAATATCCCTGCAATATGCTGCTAATACAAAACGTATATTAAAATTCATGGTTACGGTAATATCAGCTATTTGCAAATCATTTTGATATAATTCTTTAATCTTTATTTAATTTTAATAAGCATATTAAAAAATTAGCCAAATCTGTTTGTTTTAGCCTAATTGAACTTTTTGTAAGAATTGAAATTTAAGTATTTCAGGTGCTGTCGAATATGTAACAAAAATCACCGCAATGTGGAAAACAAATATACCCTGTATTAGTTTATTTTTACTAATACGTATAGTAACCTCTAATCTCACATATTCTAAGCAACTGACTTGTTTAAACGCGTTTTAAGTATTTAAAAATATAAAAATAGAAAAATGGCATATAATGAAGAACAGGCAAAATTCCAACTTTGACGCCCTGTATATCAAAAACTAGCCGGAGGATTGAGTTGTGCCTATGAAAGCTTTTGATTATATTCTCGAGAACTGCAACATAGCAAATTTTCGGGAAAATTGACCGAAATATATGCTATGATGTAGGTGTGTTTTCATACCTAGAAACCTGGACCAACATCAGCAAATGAAAATAAATATTCTCTCTATTCAAGTTTCCAAACAGTGTGTTTGACCATAGGCGTTTCGTCAACATTTATATTCATCATATTTAATATACATTTAACCTCAGAGTAAATAATCTTACTCTAAACATTTAACCTTTAACTATAGAGGTGTGTTCACACAGATCTCTAGTGACTAGTGGGATGGATATCAGCAGTGGAATTCTTGTTATTTAACACGTCAAGTCTCGAGTCGGTATTTGCGACGCCGTAGCCAGCAGAAGGTCCATGAGATAACAACATCTTCTACCATCAAAATTTCATATGTAAATCACGCATATTAAATTTTCGAGTCAACAATACAAACTTTGGATTACGTATTTTTAATTTTATTTTTAACAAGCGTTGACGTCTCCAAACCAATGATGTAATGCACTCATACATTTAGAGTGCTTAAAAATTCTCCTTTCTAAATTTCCATATTTTGACGTTGTCTTATGTCACAAAATCTTAAATCTTCTGTTCAAATATTAAGTGTGATGTACCGTAGGTTTTGGGAGGACATCGAAAGGCAACGTCGGATTTTAAGATTTAGTAGATTATCTTGTAGAGAAGGGAAAGTGACTAAAATGATGTAAAAGTTATTTTGTAACATCTCTACAAATGCAGCCTGAATAATATAAAAAGGAAAATTACGAAAAATAGTCGGAATTTCCAACTTTGTCAACGGCATATTATTTGACATTAAGTTGCCCAACTTTCCCTAGTTTGACCAACCTCGTATCTCGTAGGTTTTTCTTTTACAATTTTGGAGGTATAGAGAAGTGAAAGACCTTTGCAATTAATAGTGTAGAACTGAGAAGCGTTGCAAAAATTTTAGGTGGAGGACTTTCGCTATTAAGGATAGATATTACAAAGATTTTGAAATCAACTGTGTTCTTAGTAATACATTTAACTGCTTTTATAATATAATTGGTTTTACTAACAACATATATACTTGTATCTTGTCATTTAATTGTGTTAAGAAAGGTAATTCAAAGTAAATTTAGCAAATAAAAATAAATATTTTCTCCATTTAAGTTTTCAAACAGTGTGTTTGACCTTAGGCAATTTGTCAATATTTATATACATCATATTTAATACACATTTAACCTCAGAGTAATAAATCTTACTCTAAATATTTAACCTTTAATTACAGAGGTGTGTTCACAGGCTTCTAGTGACTAGTAGGCTATATGTGACCAGTGGGATTCTTATTTTTCAACACGTTATGTTTTGATTCGGTAGGTCTCAGTATAGAGATCAGTATAGGTACCGTAAGAAACGTGATTCTCATGTCATAGTATGTATGCGATTATTTATTTGTTTTCGTTTGCAATGACAATTAAAAATAAAACATATCTTTGAATTTTGAATTTTTCAGCTGAAGCAACTTTACACCGATGAGTTTGATTGACATCGCTATGTACACAAGTTTGGGCTTTGACGGGAGCAACCGTGAAAAATGTATTGATGATTGGCGCTCGCCAACTGGAAAAACGATAATCTAGTAGGTGTAATCCTGTGACATCACAGCCAGCCGGAAATCCATGAAATAACAACGACATATTGTAGAATCAAAAGTTCATATATGAATCACGAATATCAAATTTTCGACCCAGCTGGCTCTAAAGTAGCTATAATTGTTTCCACTATATTACTCTTTAAGGGTATTTACGTATTTATTACTAATAATCTTGCTATATATAAATAAACACTTTGGGTTACACGTTTTTAAATAAAGTAAATAAATTATAAAACTTTAAATTGTTTTAGATTTTTCCTTTTTTTCACAACTTGTGACATATTTTTCGCTAGCACTGTCAATCATGTTTTTAAGTATTATGTAAGTATTTGTTACTGCAAATAATACTTAATAGCAATTTTTTAAGTAAAGTAATTATACATATAATTACTACTGCTAAGCAACTACTTACTGAATTGACTCCAACGTCGTCATTTCTTTTCCGTAACATAATACTAATTTTTCAAAGTTACTGTTTCTAATCTGTTTACTAAATTAAAACTTTTAAGTATCTGTACCTTCTTGAATCTTACAGTGACTATTCCATTAAGTACGTCCATATGTACTCTTATAAAGTATTACTATAAAGTAGAACGAGTCGTTGCAGAGTAGAAAGTTATCGTGTAATGTTACTTTAAACTGGCTATTACCAGCCTTTATTCATCGGTTGCAACTTAGAAGTAAGAATTACAATAATTATTTACTACAAGTAAACTATTACCTCTTGTACTTAAGGTTTTGAAGATAGGGGGCGCCTTTACGAGATTCGGTCTATAGTGACAAAGACAGTGGCGACAATAGAAGTCCACCGCCATATTGATGCAAAATGCCTAAAGGTTTAAATGGACGCAGACATATTATTGTTAGTTTTTCCCAAAATATGACTAAATTAATCTACTTGAACACATTAATATAATATGGATCAGTTAAAAGGTTAATTATTATTAATTTCAGTTTACAAAAAGCAATATGTCGCACAAAAATTCGAAATTTACTTTACACTGACAACCTCTGTCAGCGTCGGATGTAAATGTAGGGATATGTTAATGTTTTGCTCTAATAATCTATTCGAACTATCTAGTGCAAATTTACTTTTTCATTTAGATTTTTAACGAATAACAATGTTTGTGCAAGCGATTAATGAATCCCAAGTGAGTTTAGTAATGTAATATGTACTTTAGAACGCCTACAAAATAAAGTTCCTTTTATGCTACTCTTTGAGAGCTTCTACCTCAAATTGGGGTGCTAAATACAACAAAACATACACTAAGACATGAACCAATATTGTCTTTTACACCGAAATGAAACCAAACCATAACAATGTGCAATATTTAACAACTTTTCTTGAAGTAAACTAAATAATACACTAAAACAACAAACATCATAAGAAACACACGTAGACAAAAAGTAAACAAAACGATTTTAGCAGTAATATGGCCGAACCAATCAGAAGATGGTTACCCTATCGTCGCCGCTGTCCTTATAGTCACTGTAATTCGATCTACAGCCATTAAACTCCATTATATTCGGTTCGAATTTGTCAATCTCAGTTCGTTGTGTATGCGTTGTGTTATCGTCTGCAAGTAACAAGTTAAAATGCCAATGGCGTCACGTTCCATAAGCAAAAAAGTAGCTTTCATCTTTCAGCTTTTCATCCACATTTTATAGAAAATTAAAAATATCACAACTTGGTTATGTCATACCTGAACAAAACAACATAAAGCGATATTTTAAGAAAACAAAAAATAGAAACGAAACAAAGGGTTATAGTTATGACGATGGCAGTATTACAGTATTGACTCAAGTACCGCAACTAACTTAAAAGTAAAAGTCCAATAGAACACCATTGTTTATTTTCACCTCCCCTATAAATATTTAGCTATGATGTGCGATTTATGAGTATAAAGATTAAAAATGCATACAAATTAAGCATCACGTTAAAAAAGAATCACTCTTTATAATAAGATATTTAATGATAATTACTATTTAAACCAAAGTCCAAAGTTAAATTTCTGAGATTCAAATTTTTTCATCAGCATATTCACCAGACAAATTAGGTCTTAGCATAGCTAGAAAACCAAGTGACACGCATGTATCCTACCTCACCAACCAATAACGTATCCTATATGCTCTACACCATATTCCCAATTTGAGAGTTTGTAATTGTCATAACTGTTTTGTTTGGATTAAAAGAACCATACAGAGTTTTAAAACGGACTAAATAAAGACGTAACAAATAGGGTGAAATATTACTATTCGGCTACTTAAATGGAACCACACAATTCCGTACTATCTACTTAATAGTCAAAGTCACAGTTACACGAAGTACTTACCCTAAAATTGTTCCCCATTTTAGTAATGACTACGTAGCCTATGCTTAAACGGAACGTGGCGACACCAAGTTCCGGTTACTTCATCGAAAATACTTTTGGTAAAGTGTGGGACACGAAAGAAAACAGGGCAAAGTCAATCGGTTTAGGAAGGTCTGCCAAGAAATCTCTTTAAACCAGTGGTATCCCGTCGTTCTTTAAATAATATAACACTCCCTTTGACTATACGCACTTCAGATAATTAAAAAATGTAACTATGCTTAATAAACCTTTATCTATATTTGTCAATTTTCTTTCGTGTACAGCACTTCTATATCTCTTTTCTAATGCAAAAACGGCGAACTTTCGAATTTTAAAATGATTTAATTTTGATTTTTCTTGATCGATTTACCTATAAATATATTTTTTCTTGAGTTCGGTCATCCACGGTCTCCGGACTACTGCCTACGTCCACTATTATTGGACCAACAGTATAGTGATACACGATTTACAAGTCCAGATTTTACAAGGGCAGCCAGCATCAGATCCAGTGAACGAGATTTATCAAAATTTTAATTTATGCAGTACGACTTTGGGCTACTCGGGTATGCCAAAAGTGGCCGTCTGTCTCCGTTTGTCATGTTACTTTATATAGAAGCCGTCATTGTGAAGTACTATACAGGGCGTTTCCTAATTGCATGCTCATGTCCTTAAAGTCTTAACTTTTGAGATACAGGATGGCAAAGTTAAAAAAGAAAACATTCTTTTTCATCCCAATTCTGATGGTATTGTAGATAACTCCATGCAATTTGATACACGTCTTCCATGCATTAAGGAGCATACGGATTTACCCAGGTTAATTACATATGCACGCCAATGGTAGAAATTTCAAAAATTGGTTGTTAATAAAATATGCCCTTCTATGCATAAAAGACGTGTATCAAATTTCACACAGTTATTTATCTAGAATTAGGATTAAAAAAAATGTTTTTTAAAACCCTGTATCTCCAAAGTTAAGACTTTTAGGTTCATATTAAACTTTTTTCTTAAAAAGGTCCAAGAATCACCCCCCCTTTAACATTAGCACGCAATTAGGAAACGCTCTGTATAGTACTTAACAATGACGCCCCCTGTACAAAGTAATATGACAGACGGAGACAAACGGTCACTTTTGGCATACCCGAATAGCCCAAAGTCGAACTGCATAATTCAAAATTTTGATAAATCTTGTTCACTGGAATCGGTGCTGGCTCCATAACTACATTGATGTGTTCATTTTGGAAAAATATGAGTTCTGTAGTTTTTCAAAAATTAATTACAATATTAGATATTTTTTGACACCCTGTATTGAACAGAAAATTAATTATTTTAAAACAGTTTATTGACAGCTACTTTATGAACAATTTTACAAAATATATGAAAAAAAACTAAGCCATTTTTAAGGTTGACGGCTGTGATTCTAATGGTTCGATTCCTTCTGTTTTCCTCTGAAAATGATGAGGTTTCATCATCACTACTTGAAGATCCCAGTACGATAACTAAATCATCAATAACCGTTTCAATTTTGCCACCTACTTCCCAGTATTTATCTTCAATAGAACGAACATGTTTAACATACGATTTCCAATTTTTAGCCGATATTGAGTCAATCGCTTCTAATGATATTTTATTTAAATCTTTAATTGAAAGTTCACCGGTGTTGCGCTCTCGAATATAATTTTTTACTCCTGCCCATGCAAGTTCAATAGGGTTGAGGTCGCACATGTATGGAGGCAGCCTAAAGGTGTATGACCGAGGTTACGTAAAAGACCGTCAATTCTATCCTTTTTTCTCTAGGATTGTTGGCTGATATTACTTTATATAATTGATATTTTCTCCATGTTAGATCACATACAAGATTGTTCGATTTAAGTCACGATATCATATGAGCTTTTGTAGAGTATTTAGTTGGCGCTTTATCTTCTACGTGAGAATAATAAGACGTATTATCCATTACCACGACTGATTTGGGAGGAATGTTAGGTAGAAGCTTCTCGACCAACCACTTTTCAAAATTATCCCTATTCATCTATCTATGATAGTCTCCAGTTGTTAGTTCCGAGCGAAAAACTAAAGCAGCACCTGGAACAAATTCGGCTTCTGAACCAGCATGAACTATAATAGAGCGACTACTAGAGCGGATTACCTGAACAACACCTGTAACACTTTCACTTTGCCAGCATTTGTTCACTGTCATATCATTATCTACCCAGGTTTCGTCTAGATCTTGCCTATATTGCGTTACAGTTGATAGATATTTCACACGCCAGTGAAAAATATTTGGCCTCTCAATGAGCAATTTTCGTTTATTTTGGCACTTGCGCCAAACAAAAGCACTTGATCGTAAAAGCCGATTTGAGGTTTTATACTCGTACGGAAAATCTATTTTGCTCTTTACAGCACGAAGTAGGGGTTTGCAGGTGCGAACCTTCTTCAAGTTTATATAAAAATCCTCTATTGTTCTTCGAATTACTTGAAAATCACCATCGTCAATTTTATCTTTGTATAATAATCGGGGTCTATTTTTACCAGGAGATTTTAAAGGTGAAGTAGAACATGAGCGATCATTATGTTCTCTTTGAATTTTTCTTACACTACTTTCCGAAACACCATTGGTAAAATGCAGCACGTTCTGTTCGATTTTGAATTGGAATAGTCAAACTATTATTTTCAGCTTCTCTAGTACAGGCCTTTATAACGCTAGCAATAACTTCACGTGCACCGCTTCGAATTCTTTTTCCTCTTTTGCTCGCCATCGTTACTTCGAAATAATAATTCAAATTCAACGCAAAGCATTTATAGAAATGAAAACAAATGCTCCAAATGTATAGGCGCCACTGGAAATAGCTAGAACCTTCTAGCGGCAAGTGCATGGAGACTCTAGGCACATTACAATTACAAGTAGACCAGTGCGAAATTTACTAAATCCTCGATTAATTTTCCGTACCGCTTAGCTGGCGCACTTTATAGGTGAAGCGGCAAACTATTACAACAAATAAAATAACAAAATTTATTTCCGTACACACATTTTACTTTTCCGCTTGCTTAAGACTATGAACCTTTATTTTAAGGACCGCCCGGTTTTCTTTCGTGTCCCGCACTTTAGCAATGACTAAAAGTGGTACTTGGAGAGGTCTCACCACTAACTTAATTTCATTTCTAACAAGCCCTTGAAGTCTCAAAAGCAATTATGTAATGCACTCAAACATTCTCCTTTCTAAATTTCCACAAAAATGTATTTTGTAATATCTCTACAAATACAGCCTGAAAAATATTAAAAGGAAAATGACAATTTTTTACGGATATAGAGTAGTCGAAATTTTCTTAGTCTTACAAGAGCATGTTATTCGAAATTAAGTTGCGCAACTTTACCCTAGTTTGACCAATCTCGTATCACTTTTTTTCCACAATTTTAGAGATATAGAGAAGCGAAAGGCCTTTGCAATTAATAGTGTAGAACAGAGATGAGAAAATTTTAGGTGGAAGACTTTCGCTATTAAATATAGATATTACAACGATTTTGAAATCAACTGTATTTTTAGTAATACATTTAACTGCTTTTATAGCATTATTGGTTTTACTGTCAACATAAATACTTGTATCTTGTCATTTAAATGTGTTAAGAAACATAATTCAAGGTAGATTTGAAATTCTAAACTGTTTTCTGAGTTTTGTAGTTAGTGCGCACACGGAGAAACTTGATAAGTTATAAACAACCGTACTTAAATTTGAATTCGTAAACATAACTTGATAGGCTTTTTAAATAAGTTTATTGCGACACCAATATAACATATTTCCTGGTGAGGATAATATTGATTTACTACAATAAAATACTTGGAAACGAGACTATATATTTTTATTTAAACACTCATTAATTATCTAGTAATATCCGATTTATCCAAACATCAAATCATGTACATATGTTTGAGATAAATTTAAATATACAGAAACCATTTTCATTATTTTAATTAAGCAAGTCGATCAAATAATTTGCTTTTATTGTAATCAGGCTAGTTGCTTAGCCAGGCTGTGTTATAGCAATGTATAGTAATGACAGATATTCCTAAAGCAACTTTCTTTGATTTAATCCTTTAGTGAAACAAAATTTGTATTTAAACAATTATGCGGAGATTCAGACACATGGTTATATTCTTGAGTTAAAATTAACTTTACTACATGTATGTTTTTAACAGTGTCGCAAATTTACTAAATTTTTCAAACATATTTCTATGACCTGATATATGGTATGAAGTAAGTATGTTTTCATACCTAGAAAGCTGGATCACATCAGCAAATGAAAAGAAATAGTCTCTTCAGTCAAGTGTTTTCAAACAGTAATTTGATCTTATGCGCTTTGTCAAGATTTAGATACATTCCATTTAACAAACATTTAACCTCAAAATAAGCAATCTTACTCTAAAGATTTTACAATTAGAGGTGTATCCACATAGACCTCTAGTGACTAGTGGGATTTATATCAGCAGTGGGATTCTTGTTTTTCAACACGTCACATCTCGAGTCAATAGGTCTCGGTCATTAGATCACGTGTCGTAGCAGCTTTGGCGCTCGCCAACTGGAATCTGTGACATCGTAGCCAGCCGGATATCCATGAAATAACAACGACATCTTCCACCCCCAAAAGTTTATAGTTGACTCACGCATATTAAATGCTCTTGTTTTTACAGCTAAATTAGCTAGCATTATTGCTTTGTTTTACGTAAAATTCTAGTAACATTGCACAAAGAGGTCGCTTATCGACTTTATATAAAAATGTTTGTTAACATTTGTTTCTCATTTTTTACTCTTTTGTTCTTTTCTGCTCATATTTTGATACTAAATTAGTTTTGTTACCTATGTTTCATGCGGTTCCTAAATAGTCAATCACTAGGGGCTAAAAAAAAAGAATTTAAAATGAACTGAGTCCTATTATACTATCTGTTTAGCCTAAATAGCAATCTATTTAGGCTAAACAAAGCACTAGTTGAGAGCTCATTTGTTAAAACTTGGCTCGCATATTTGCAAGAATTCCCATATTAAGATTAAGTAAAGATTTTGTCTGTACTTAATATTTTGCCATTGACTGTTACCAACCAAAGAGGTATAGGGAAATATTTAAAATTAGGAATGGTCAAAAAAAAATTACGATGGTCTGAATGTGTTCTTCTCTAATTTTAGACATTTTCAAACAAATAAATAACTACTAGTAACAAAAATAATGTGGCTGTTTTACTTTCGATTGCCTTGAAGGCAACGAGTAAATACTTCACATAGTTTTAAACGATGTGTAACGGGAACTACTTAGATAAGTATTCCAAAATTCACCGAAATGAAAATCTCAGTGCAGCTGCAGCAGCTTATCTCCTCTTATAAAATCGGCAAGCATGCGTGTTCCTGTAACTTGCCCATCAGTGTCGACGCAGTTGTAAAAGTGTGAAGGTGTAGCTAGTTGTTTTGCGCAGTTCACGAGCATTTGATTGACAAGTGCGATCTGGAATACCTCACTTCTGTGTAAGTGTTACTTTTTTTAATATGCAATATTTAGTATATTATGGATCAGGTGTATTTAGTACTTCAAAGTGTGTTCGCTGTAGAGAAAGAAATTTCGAAGGGATATTACTAAAATTGCATGCTGAATGTCATTCTGGCGGTAATGGCAATGTGTCGGACAGGGTGGAAATCGACAGTGACCTAATACAAACTCAAATCCTAGAATGGAAGTACTGCAAAGTATTTATCACTGTTCTATATTAAGAGACCAGTGTGCCTTAAAATGCCCTCAAAATGTGTTCCACAGTTCTTGCTCCTAAGAAAAAAAATTATCAATATCTTTACGTTTACATTTTTTCATCAAAGCAATGTTTTCGTTAAATTTTTTTTTGCCGTTTATTCCTAAAATCATGACAACAGTTGAATTTTTTAACACTTTTTAGACAACTTCCTCAAAACTATCAGTTACATCATTATTAATATAATAATAAAGGTTTCTGTTTAAAAATTAAATCAAAAAAGACCTTTATTTCAAAACGCACAATCCGTCAACACGAAAAGATATCTACTGCCTCTACAGTTGTTTATCGCTAAATTCCTACTGTAAACAGTATTAAATAAAAATAAAACTTATATTTTTACCTATTAATGTTATCAAACTACGTATTTATGTTATGTACATTTCAGACATGGATATTTTATGATAGTCTGTGTGTTATAAATTATATACCACCGTTAAATATGCTTATTTACAGTAAAGCATGACAAGACGCTCATTAAGCTGCAATTCTTCGGAGAAGATTACCAACTAGAACATTTGTGTCATAATCAGTGAATACGAGAAACAGGAACCGTATTTACAGGTAACTATGTTGATTATTTTTTATTTTTGGGGTCATATGAACACATCAGTTATAATGAAATTGTTGAAAAAAACGATATATACAAACAATTTTCCTCCGCAGCGGATATGCTCCAGATGCTCTTTAAGCAGTATGTGTCAACTTGTACAAAAAGCATGCTCGCGACCTTGCTGTGATGATGTAGCCAATTATTAATACTTACTTTTAAAATATGAATGTGTTGTGTCTGATGCAAGATTACAAAAAAAATGTGTTGGCAGTTGATTGCCAACTGCCCGCGATATTGAGGGGGCACCGACCCTCAAATAGTGATTCCCCTGAAAATCTGTATTCTGCTGTTTCACACATATCACAAGCGGCGTTTAACCTTAAAAATGCATCGACATTTCAAGGTCTTATTTTTCGACGAAAAACAACTAGAGTAAAAATATGTTCGTTAAGATTATTGTAAAGTCTACAGATTTTATATTAACAAAAACAAACTTGGACAAATTTAAAAAAACTTTTATTACAAAGCCAGCGTTTGGGCAACAATTTGTGCCATCATCAGTGCTAGTAAATTCAAATTCGGTAGGTACTCCACAGTAACATAAGTGATGTTGACAATCAACAAAAAAACAAACGAAAAACATGCGACAATAATTTAGCTGCAGGACTATGATGCTGCTGAGAAGGTCGAAGGTTATAATTGATAAATTATATTGTAATAATATATAGGGTGCCCTGTTTAAAATAAGAAAGTTCATATCAGCACAGGAAAAATGAAACATCCTGTATAAATAAAAAAAAAAAAAAACTTAAAAAAGGAATTATATTTATGGTCTTCCAGACAACAGTATAGAATATCTTATTTTAGACATTCTGTATGTACATCTGTTTCACCATGTCACAATCAATATTGTTCGAAGTAAACCCGACACTTTTTCTCTACATAAGTCCGTATGTTATCTAAATGGATACAACTTTATCAACAGACCGAAAATCTATTCGTAAATTATCGCCTCCTTTAAACATGGCTCGACAGTTGTCGACACGTTCCTTTTTAAATTCGAGAGGTAATTTTAGGAGTCGTTTTCTCCTTTCGATAAGCTTTATTTTGTAAATTGAGAGCGATTTTATACGCCATAAGATTTATACGATTTCAGGTCAGGCAATAGAGCAAATTAAAAATCATTTCTTATTCCCTTCACCGAAATATTACTTGAAATTTAGTGACGAGACTGCTACTTCACTATTATTTGGCTTGGTCTCATAGATGAAACATTACATACTTATCGATAGATGGATCTTATTAATGAACAGATAATTCGAAATAATACGATTTTTCACTTTTTGTGCTGCACCACTATAACTGTACCAAAATTTGCTACAATTGTACAGATTAATACCGGATACAGACAAATTCTACTTTATTCATTAAATTTTAGCCAGGCGTTTAGTCTATAGGGGGTAATACATTATGTATTATAACATAAATGACTACTATGTTTACTAGGAAACTTGTCTACAGTTTTCGAAAATTTTTGAATTATTTTTCAGCTATTTTTGAATGTTTTACCTTTTAAACTCGTTCAAGCATTTGAGATTATTTTAATTTCCACCTAAGTTCAGTTTACAGTTCCTCTATCACAGACTGGGTAATATATGGTCAATTTAAATTTTTGTCTCTTTGAGGCATATATATATATATATATATATATATATATATATATATATTAATATATATATATATATATATATATATATACATATATTTGATTTGGTAAGTTTCTTGACCTTCCTTTTATATTGTTAATATACATATATAATTTTCTTGGGTATAGGTCCGAAAAAAGAAAGTAATTGTGACTGAGGTTTTATTAGTGTCACATATATTGTCAATTTTAAAAAAATATCATTTTTGACGTTTCGGCACAAACACCCTTGCCTTTCTCAAAAAATTTTTATCCATGAAACGTAATTAATCATTTAAGATTAAAATCTTAATAAAGAACAAATTTCACTTATTTTTACGAACATACGAAAATAACAAAAAAGACGACAACATATCGTTTGCTGCTCGCTCTTGGGCGATATCACACTGTACCCAAGAAAATATATATATATATATATATATATATATATATATATATATATATATATATATATATCTATATATAATACAATACAATACAATAATATATTACAGTTTACAAATAACAATAAGTTTTTAGAGACAATTCAATTATTCTAGATATCGATAATATAAACTGTTAAATGCACACACGTAATATTGTCTACCACGGAATGGAAAATTTCGCTAGACCATTTATTGGCCTGTATTGAAATTTTTCATTCCTTAGACCTGTATGGCAGTAAACCTAAATGTTTTACAATTTAATATTTGATTAATATATGTTTATTAGAAAATAACAAATATTCTATAGGAACATATGAGAGGTAAATAAAAAAACAAAGAAACGACGAAAACAACAGACTGGGGTTGTGGCTGAATGAATCAAAAGGAAATTAAAAAGAGAAAATAGGTTTAGTTTTAATAAAGGTTAACTTATCTAAGCAATATGTAAAAATGTTTACTAGCGTTTCATTAATTTTTTGAAATTGTAATAGTTGTGGAAGATAAAATTTTTTATTTCGAAATTTACCACTTTTTTGTACTAATTTTTTCCGATTTTTAAAAAAGTGTGACTGTAAATCTTTATTTCTTTTAGAGCGAGTACTGTAATGATCATCTAGTTCTCCAAAGATGTGCTCAATTTTTTTATAGAAAAAAGGCTTGCACTTACAAAAAACCCTCTAAAATTTAAGACATTAAATTTAGAATAAAGACCAACTGTAGGATATTGATTATTTTTATTTAGTATTATTTTTGTTTTTACATACATTGTTTTGACATACCTTTAAAAATTGCAGTGCGTTATCATGAAGACTTCTCCAAATTACTATATAGTACCTTAAAATTGATTCGACTAGTGAGTTTATTGTTTTTTCATCCAAGATATTCCGAAACTGATAAAATGTATAGCAGAAGTTTTTTGGCAGTTTCAATAGCATGTTTATTCCAGCGAAGATGCTGATCAATGTATAGGCCTAAATATTTAATTTTATTAGTTTTTTGAATATACGGACAGATACAGTTATTACATAATAATTTACATGATGGATCGTGAATTTTAATGTCATTTTTTTTGTTGATCGGCAGCTGTCAAAGAGAATGTTATAAATTGTGTTTTTAGTATATTTAGACTAATTTTATTATCACATATCCAGTTATGAATTACTCTAAGACATTGTTCTGTTTTTAAGAATACACCCTCCCAACTGTCGTCCGTAAATATCACTGCAGTATTATCGACATAGCAAATAACCCATCCTTGACTAGTGTTCCTAATTCATTTATATCAACTAAAAATAGAATAGGTCCTAAGGCTGGCCCTTGAGGAAGTCCAGAACTAGCACATCTCACCTTTTGTATTCTATTTTCTAAATAGAACTTAAAAAAATCTAGCACGTGTCCTCTCATTCCGACCCTTTCCAATTTCCTCGGCAGCAAAGAATGGGAAACTGTGTCAGAGGCTTTAGCAAAGTCCATATAGACTGTAAGACATTTTTTGTTTTGTTGCATTTTTGACATAATCTCAGGAAACCAAAAAAATATAGTATTCTCCTTGCTTCTATACCGCCTAAATCCAAATTGTTCAGTAAAAAGGACTTTCTGAGAATCAAAAAAATCAACTAAGTGTGTTGTTTCCCATAATTTTGAAAAGTTGCTTAAAAGAGATATTAGTCTGTATTTTTGTCATTTGGTATGGGTCTCCACTTTTAAAAATAGGAACAACTATAGCGGTTTTCCATTCTACATGTATCCGGGAACTTGTAAAGGTTAAATTAATTATTTGGACTAAAGGCTTTAAGATATACATATGGATTGTTTTAATTAATCTTACAGTTATACGATCCTCACCAGGGGAAGAGTCCGATTTTAAGGATTTGATGTGTAAAATAAGTTCTTTTTCATTTACTGGTTTTAAAAAATGGGTTTTGTTTTATATTGCTAGTTTTTAGAAATAACTTTGTTTGCCATTGTCTCTCCTATTTTTGTAAAAAAGTTATTAAAAAGTTCAGATATTTTTCATTATTTTTATTTACTATGTAACCCTGGATTTTCTCAAAACCAAGATACAAGAATGCTACGCTCTTATTTAATAATAATTATTATTACTGTTTTATTTTAAATTATTTCGATCACAAAAAGGTATCAAGATTACAGCTCGTGGTCAACAGAGCGTGCAATGTAGATGCCCTAGCTCAATTAACCCGGAGAGTAGGGCGTGGGAGAACGTAAGAAGTCTTAAAGAAAGAAAAAGAGAGGAAAAAAAATGAGCGCCACCACCGCCGTTATAACGACTTAAAATGGAAAGCCCCTTGATCTTCGCGGCACTTGCTTCCTCTTGATACTTTAAAAGAAAAAGAGTGAGCTAAATAAAACACACAAATGAAGTTAAGAAAAAAAAATCTCTTTATCCGTTACTGTATAAAAGAAAAAAATATAAACAATAAGTATGTTATCAGTTACGGTATAAAGAAAAAAAGTAAACAATAAGTGTCAACAAATCCAGCAGCACCTGGAGGTTATGAAGCGCTCTTAACTTCAAACTAGGCCCGTGACATGGGATTAGTGCCGAGTCTTGAAGTTAAGTCCGTGACTTGAAATTGTCTGTGACTTGCTGTTGCAATTAGCCCCTGACTTGAACCCTATGAAAACAAAGATTTTCTAGAATTTTTCATAGTGATTCAAAGTCTATAACGAAAACCCAAATAATTTTAATTAATTCAAAAAAATCCCCAAAAGGTTTCTACTGATTCAAAATTAACTGAACAGTCAGAACAATAATTTAATTTTAAAAATTTAGTACTACCGAGAAGTATAAAAAAAATATTTAATTAATTTCAAGACACTAATCAGAACTTTTCTTTAAATAAATTAAAACCGCAATCAACAAAATAAAAAAATAAAATTAAATAATTTAAAATGAAGTCACTAAAGATACCATCAATAAGCACAAAATGCCCTGATGGGTATCGAAAATTCAGTCGAAACGTTGTGTCAATAAATCCAACAAATCCACAAATACAAACTAAGATCGAAAAGGAAAATTCTAAAATTTACTTTATCAAATACAATCTCAATAACCAGCGTTAACACTAAAATAAATACAAGGTTTCGACTGAATCCGAATGATTTAAATTAATAATACGTAATAAAGTAGAAATATTCTAATACAAAAAAACAATAAAAAAAATTAGACCCTGATCATGACCTAAAATTAACCGAAACGTTGGGTAAGAAAAATACAAGCACATTATTATAACTGACTCCAATAACTAAATTCAATTTACAATAAATAAATTTGTAACAAAGTCAATTACTATAACAATTTCCCGTATAAAATAAATAGAAAATTTAGACTGACCTCGGCCAATTTAAATAGAAATGAGAATAAAATGAAACAAAAAAAATAGCAAAATCTTAACAAAAGAAGGTATGTATAGATCTGAAGAATAGCAAATATTTAAGCGAAACGTTGTGAGAATACTTACAAAAAATATGGATATAATAAGGCAGCAATAAGAAAAATCAAAAGGCACAAATATATTTAAATTTTAATATAACCAGCTTAAAAAAAAGGGTTTTATTTAACTAATTATTTTCCAGCGGCAAATCAAAATGCAAAAAAAATACCATAAATTAAAAGAAAAGCAATTTACGTCATACTTAATTGTTACTGAAAATCTCTGCAAGCCATTTATTAATCTGTTTATTATCTATTAAAAAGAACGAATGCAGTAATCAAATCACACTATGCAAGCTGCCTAAATATTGTGGTTTTATTTTAAAATAAAATAGAGCCAATTTATGATCCACAAAATATGGTTAATATAATAGGAATATGAATCAAATTACTGAGGTAAAAGATGTTCGACGAAATTCAAACTAAAAATGTATCTTCGCATGAATTCGTTACACTTGCATTTAATTTTTAAGATTTCAAAAAAATATATAAAAACTAGCCCCTGTTTCATCAAAAAAATAATCGTCTCACCCGAGCAAAAGTTAATTCCAAAAAAAAAATGAGAAGTTACCAAATTACGAAAAGCAAAATTTAAGAAAAAAAAAGATACCCTTTTCAGGATAAATGATATTAAAGCAAATTACCTATCCAATAGGGTCACTCAGTTCTAGTCAAAAAGTGGTTTCACGTGCCAAGTACAAGGGCATGGAAAATGGCGGTCTGGTCCAATCTTCAGTTAAAATCCTCTCTTAGAGAGATTTTCTAGCACGAAAAATAACACTCACAGTGCAAACTATAATGTGCCCGAAAAACTACTGCGGTGTTGAGGAAAAATCCCGCTAACGGATTTCCAAGATTTTCCGGATTATTTCCTCAGATTCGCGCTGAAGACTGCAGGTGACCAGAAAAGTGAAAAATGTGTTCCCCAGCTTCCTTTCCATCTAGAACTTTGGTTAACTAAGGTGGCGGAATACCATTGGCTAGAATATGTCAGGTGCTAACAACCTTGCCAAAAGAGCACATAGACGGAATAAAACAAGGATATGATTAACATGTTAGACAAGAAAAACGACTCTCTATTGGTTGAGAAAGATACAGGAAATAATACAGGAATACACTTGGCAACAGCGAAAAAGACGCCTGCGCTCTTGATATGAGGAAGTACCGGATGGTGGGTTTCGAGAACAAGTGAATATGGAAGTCTTAGCCGAATAGATCCGAAAGGTTCCGAGACGAAGCAATAATAACATTGACAGAAACAACTAACCTGAAATTTAAAAGCAACGCCAAGGCGAAATGGAAATGTAAATAAACAAATAATATTTAATTAATTACTCTAGCACTAATGGAAAAGGACCACTCAGAAAAGTCAAATATTAGTCCGGAGTAGAGTACCAAAGAGTCAAAAAAAATGATGTGCTAATGCAGGAGTAGTTAAATACCATAAAAATGAAACGTAAGTTGAGTTTAATTTAATAGAATTTTCCCAACTGTATAAACTCATTATTTAACCATAAAACAGGAATTTATTCACACAATTATTAACTATTTATTTTAGGAAATGCATCAGACGCAGATGTAACGAAATTTCAGTTTATAATAGGCTCCAAGTAATTATGCAACTATGGACAAAACAAAAGTCGATCTGAATTTCGGAACATCAAACATTGATAGAAATTATAAGAAGGCTGTAGTTTATATAGTCTCAGGAAAAAAAAAGGTAAGAATATTAATATTGAATCGAGAAATACCTTTGGTTTATTTATGTCTAACTTAAATGAAAATACCTTTATATGTTACATATTCACAGCAAAAGGGAACACGAATAATAAATTGCAGATTTAAGAGAAAGTATGAAGTGGTGTGTATATATAGTATTTATAGTCTAAAAATAATCCTAGGTATATCTGAAAAGAAATATTTATCAAGGCAACCTTTTTTTTTAGTACAAGTATTTACAGTTCAATATTAATACATGATATGGACTTTATATCAAAGAATTTATTGGGGTACTAATGATTTGGTTTTTTTTTACAGCGACAGAAGAGTTATAGAAAATATACGCTCGAATCTAAAAATGCAGCATATCTAGCCAAGGAAAACGAAAATCCCAAGACTTGTAGAAAGGACTCGAAAAACAGGTTTTCAAAATTAATAAAATTTAATTTATATCTACTCTGTAAAATATATGGGAAATAAATAGTTTGTCTAAAGTGCTATTTGAAGTTTTTCTTATACAGTATATAATTATTAAATTCGGCAAAATTAAATAAATCCAACAATTATATTTGAACTGATCTTTTTTGGCGAAATCTATGAACGAACGCTAAACTTATACCATTTACTGAAAATTATTCCTTTATATCTTGAGTTCAGATATAGGTACAAAATTAACTACTTATGGAGAGGTGACACTGTGTGTATCGAAATTTGCTGCAAAAGGTGTTGAATTTATATTTCGCCTTAATATGAACAATGTAACCGCTTCTAATAAGAAAACTACTAAAATCTAAGTAAATCAAACCAACAAGGCGTACATATTAATCACTAAACTTAATACTAAAGTAGTAGATTATAGTATTAAATTAATCATACAATGAAATGCATTTATAACAAAATTAAACTGTTACAACTCCTCCTCTCCAAGGAAAGGAGGGAAACTTATAAGAAAAGTTGACCGACGATCAGAGCTAAATTAAAAAAAAAAAGTAAAATAAAATATATTTTCTCAGTCTTTTGCCATACTATGCTTCGAAGCTCACTGAGAAAGATTTTCAAACCAACTACTCTCCTATAAAAACTGTCGAGTAAGATAGGCTACGAAGGAAATGACTAAGAAGGGAAACTAGTATAGAGAAAAATAAAAAAACTTCTTTTAGAAACTAATTTAAACCAATTAGAAATGGTACTACTTAAATCAAATCATAACGCCAATAACCACTGATGGCACACTAATATATAAAAAAATAATTAACTAACAACCATAACTCAAAAAAAATATACGGGAATCGCGACAAATTGCCTATTCAACCATAAAGGTAATAGATCAGATTACAAATTTCAAGTACAAAAACAGGACCAATATCGATATAACAACGCTAATAAAACTAAGAAATTTTAATCAAAAGGAAGCGGAACAAATAAGAAATTCCTGGCCACTTCGCCTTTCAGAGTTTCGGAATTCCCCAAGAAGAGCGGTCAAAACAATTTCTACTCCATTAAAGTTGTTGGATTGGAGTGAGGCCAGAGTTGCGTGACACCCAAATAAGTGTGGGGCAACTCGTTCACTGGCTTGCATCGAGCACACCCTCAGGTCACTCTTCAACTCTGTCTGATTAGGCAACCAGGAGGCAGGAAAAACAAAAAGCGTAAATATTAAATTAAATTCACAAATAAAAAAAGTGTTGTTACCCAAAAGTCCCACCAAACAAAAGGGAGTTCGATATAGCTCGACCAAGCTGAAAGATACACTAGCCGCAGCGACTATGTACCGTGCAGACCAAAAAAACTAAACAAAAAAGCTAATAGGGTGTTCCGAATGTTGCCACTGCCACCAACTGGCTGAATTCTAATAGGTCAACTGGAGCTCAGGAAAATATACACGGGGTAATATGTGAACAAGATGTTAGGTGATAACATCCAGATGTCAATTAATTATCCACATTATACTTTTTGCATATTCTAGCCGACGCACGTGGTGGTATCCTCCCTGGGCTCTATGGCCGCTCATTAAGACTGCCAGGGGCCAAACACCAGCCACCTCTAACTAGCCCTTCTAGGTGATCTGTCTCCTTCTGCACTGAATAGCACACAAGAAAACGTCGAAATCAGAATTTGATAGCACCCAACAACACTCAACAACGCCCCACGTTGGGCGCCAAATTGTAACCCTGGATTTTCTCAAAACCAAGGTACAAGATTGCTACGCTCTTATTTAATAATAATTATTATTACTGTTTTATTCTAAATTATTTCGTTCACAAAAAGGTATCAAGATTACAGCTCGTGGTCAACAGAGCGTGCAATGTAGATGCCCTAGCTCAATTAACCCGGAGAGTAGGGCGTGGGAAAACGTAAGAAGTCTTAAAGAAAGAAAAAGAGAAGAAAAAAAAAATGAGGGCCACCAATTTATAACGACTTAAATTGGAAAGCCCCTTGATCTTCGCTGCACTTGCTTCCTCTTGATACTTTAAAAGAAAAAGAGTGAGCTAAATAAAACACACAAACGATGTTAAGAAAAAAAAATCTATTTATCCGTTACTGTATAAAAGAAAAAAATATAAACAATAAGTATGTTATCAGTTACGGTATAAAGAAAAAAAGTAAACAATAAGTGTCACCAAATCCAGCAGCACCTGGAAGTTCTGAAGCGCTCCTAACTTCAAACTAGGCCCGTGACATGGGATTAGTGCCGAGTCTTGAAGTTAAGTCCGTGACTTGAAATTGTCTGTGACTTGCAGTTGCAATTAGCCCCTGATTTGAAATTAGGACTGTGACTTACAGTTGGCCCCTGACTTGAAATTAGGACCGTGACTTACAGTTGGCCCCTGACTTGAAATTAGGACCGTGACTTACAGTTGGCCCCTGACTTGAACCCTATGAAAACAAAAATTTTCTAGAATTTTTCATAGTGTCTATAACGAAAACCCAAATAATTTTAATTAATTCAAAAAAATCCCCAAAAGGTTTCTACTGATTCAAAATTAACTGAACAGTCAGAACAATAATTTAATTTTAAAAATTTAGTACTACCGAGAAGTATAAAAAAAATATTTAATTAATTTCAAGACACTAATCAGAACTTTTCTTTAAATAAATTAAAACCGCAAGCAACAAAATAAAAAAAATACAATTAAACAATTTAAAATGAAGTCACTAAAGATACCATCAATAAGCGCAAAATACCCTGATGGGTATCGAAAATCCAGTCGAAACGTTGTGTCAATAAATCCAACAAATCCACAAATACAAACTAAGATCGAAAAGGAAAATTCTAAAATTTACTTTATCAAATACAATCTCAATAACCAGCGTTAACACTAAAATAAATACAAGGTTTCGACTGAATCCGAATGATTTAAATTAACAATGCGTAATAAAGTAGAAATATTCTAATACTTTAAAAAAATAGGCCCTTATGATGATTTAAAATTAATCGAAACGTTGGGTAAGAAACATAGAAGCATATTATTATAACTGACTCCAGTAACTAAATTCAATTTACAATAAATAAATTTGTAACAAAATCGATTACTATAACAATTGCCCGTATAAAATAAATAGAAAATTTAGACTGACCTCGGCCAATTTAAATAGAAATGAGTATAAAATAAAAAAAGCAAAATCTTAACAAAAGAAGGTATGTATAGACCTGAAGAATAGCAAATATTTAAGCGAAACGTTGTGAGAATACTTACAAAAAATATAGATATAATAAGACAGCAATAAGAAAAATCGAAAGGCACAAATATATTTAAATTATAATATAACCAGCTTAAAAAAAAGGTTTTATTTAACTAATTATTTTCCAGCGGCAAACGAAAAGGCAAAAAAAATACCATAAACTAAAAGAAAAGCAATTTACGTCATACTTAATTGTTACTGAAAACCTTTGCAAGCCATTTATTAATCTGTTTATTAAAAAGAACGAATGTAGTAATCAAATCACACTATGCAAGCTGCTTAAATATTGTGGTTTTATTTTAAAATAAAATAGAGCCAATTTACGATCCACAAAATATGGTTAATATAAGGAAATAAATCAAATTACTGAGGTAAAAGATGTTCGACGAAATTCAAACTAAAAATGTGTCTTCGTATGAATTCGTTACACTTCACTTGCATTTAGAACTTAAGATTTCAAAAAAAAAATATATAAAAACTAGCCTCTGTTGTTAAGTTGTAAGTTAATTCCAAAAAAAAAAATGAGAAAGTTACCAAATTACCAAAATATCCCCTTTTCAGGATAAATGATATTAAAGCAAATTACCTATCCAATAGAGTCACTCAGTTCTAGTCAAAAAGTGGTTTTACGTGCCAAGTACAAGGTCATGGAAAATGGCGGTCTGGTCCAATCTTCAGGTAAAATCCTCTCTTAGAGAGATTTTCTAGCACGAAAAATAACACTCACAGTGCAAACTATAATGTGCCCGAAAAACTATTGCGGTGTTGAGGAAAAATCCCGCTAACGGATTTCCAAGATTTTCCTGGATTATTTCCTCAGACTCGCGCTGAAGACCTGTTAGTTATCTGCAGGTGACCAGAAAAGTGAAAAATGTGTTCCCCCAGCTTCCTTTCCATCTAGAACTTTGGTTAACTAAGGTGGCGGAATACCATTGGCTAGAATAAGTCAGGTGCTAACAACCTTGCCAAAAGAGCACATACACGGAATAAAACAAGGATATGATTAACATGTTAGACAAGAAAAACGACTCTCCATTGGTTGAGAAAGGTACAGGAAATAATGCAGGAATACACTTGGCAACAGCGAAAAAGATGCCTGCGCTCTTGATATGAGGAAGTACCGGATGGAGGGTTTCGAGAATAAGTTAATATGGAAGTCTTAGCCGAATAGATCCGAAAAGTTCCAAGACTACGCAATAATAACATTGACAGAAACAACTAACCTGAAATTTAGGTTGTATAAAGGACTCGAAAACAGGTTTTCAAAATTAATAAAATTTAATTTGTATCTACTCTGTAAAATATATGGGAAATAAATAGTTTGTCTAAAGTGTTATTTGAAGTTTTTCTTATACAGTATATAATTATTAAATTCGGCAAAATTAAATAAATCCAACAATTATATTTGAACTGATTTTTTTTGGCGACATCTATGAACGAACGCTAAACTTATACCATTTACTGAAAATTATTCCTTTATATCTTGAGTTCAGATATAGGTACAAAATTAACTACTTATCGAGAGGTGACACTGTGTGTACCGAAATTTGTTGCAAAAGGTGTTGAATTTATATTTCGCTTAAATATCAACAATGTAACCGCTTCTAATAAGAAAACTACTAAAATCTAAGTAAATCAAACCAACAAGGCGTACATATTAATCACTAAACTTAATACTAAAGTAGTAGATTATAATATTAAATTAATCATACAATGAAATGCACTTATAACAAAATTAAACTGTTAAATGAAATGCACTTATAACAAAATTAAACTGTTACAACTGCTTGGTTAATGACTTCCCATACCTTTTTATAGTTTTTACCTGCATCCTGAATTTTTGTTTTATAATATTGGAATTTAGTTTTACGGATTAATTTTTGTAAGTAGTTTATATTGTTTCTCTTTTTCAACAGTAAAGTTCTTTAACAATTTTTGTTTTAAATTATCCATATGTTGAATAGAATTTATTATGCGGTACCTTTATGGAGAACGCGATAGAACTGCTATGGTCGATGCTGCATCGGTACAACAACTTCTACCTATTGTTTATAATATATCTGACGACAGAGCAGTAGGTGTTTAAAGACGTTTAAATAATGAGCTGCAGTCATCCCTGTAACCAACCCCAATTATTAACCTCAAAGCCTCCTACTGCAGTCCAACTAGCCTGTGAACTTCTGCTTAGTGATTCCTTACAAGAACTACATAAGACAAATGGGTGTGAAATAATACAAATTATGCAGTTCTTAGGGCATCATTTGAAATATTGGCTGCCAGATTGTGAATCACGGAAAGACTCCTACACCTTTTAGGCTTTTCTGTAGAGCTAGAAAACGAGACACTTAATCGCTGTCCTCGTTACCAATATCAAGGTATCGTCGCGTCGAAAAGACCATCCTATTTTTTTTAATTGTTAAGAAACAGTTTAATAATATTTTAGCTTTAAATTCTACAACACAAAACTAAAAGACTATCTCCACAGTGGGATACTATGGTGTCATCAGCAAAGAGCGTATAACCTTCCGGGTCTTTAGTGCAAGGCAAATCATTTGTATAAATTAAAAAAGCGTATCGGGCCCGGGATTAAACTCTGAGGAATTATAACAGCAAGTAAGCTCTGTGCTGAGGTCTTCTCTGTGAGATCTATCCCCAAGGTAAGATTTCAATATATTAATGCTGCTCGTAAATAAATGATAGGTCTCTGGCTCTATCAAAAGAACTCTTATGTAGGCTAAGTGAAATATGTGTTTTGTACCATCCTGGGATTAGATACAGTTTTTTGTCCGTATAGATTTTTAGTGGTTGAGAACTGTGGTTTCAGATCTACATTAAGCTATAGGGTCTGTCGCAAGTAACATATCAACTGGTCCACTATCGTTCACAACCTTTTCCCCTTTCACTCTTACAGCGCAGTCTTTAATACTTTAAAGTAAACTAACCTAACTTAAAACGAATCTCTAATAATTTAATAAAATATTTTTTATTAAGAAGCAAAAATACTTCCTGTATTTTAGTAAAGCCTTAGCCACTCCATTGCATGGAAGAATGTTGTTATACTGGTGTTGAACTTTTCTTATGTCTGATTATTAATAAGCTTAAATCCCTGACGTTTAACAAAATAAAACAGAAGCTCACGCCCATATTTACTACGTTTAACAGAAGTAAGACATTCCAACGCCTACTTCACAGAGTCTTGCAGAGCAATAAACGTATGCAAAACATAATCATCCATACCTGTTGTCTGACCTGATCTCGTTTAGATTTATTTCATGGCCGTTTTTAGCCGTGATTCCATGCTACTGTCAACACCCCTTTAAGTTAGATTATTTTAGGCTTGGTTGCGTCTGAAATAATAGTTTTACAGTATGCCTTTGATTATCTATATATTAGCCAAATTGATTTAAAAGTAAAAGTAAAATATGATTCTGGACTCAATTTCGACGTCTAAAAGTATAGAAGGAACGACAATTTTATAACAGTTCTTACTAAAAAGCACTTAAAAAGCACTGGACCAAGTCTCCTTATGCCACTTTTATGTAGTAGAGAATTGAAATATGAGAATTTATATAACTGCGTTTATTGAATTAAGAATTCTACAAATAAAATAACTATAAATGGCTGAATCTAACCTATACCTCTTTTATATTTATCGAACTAAATAACTTCTAATAATATTAAAATAACCTTATTTCGACGGAAAAGAAATACATTCTTACTAATAAATGGTGCAAGTAAATTTAAAAGGAACACCTAAAATGGTGCTGTAACAATCAGTTTGAGCCGCCTTTGGCTACAGCCTCACAGCACATGACGTTAATATGAAGGACAACATGCAATTAATGCTATGTTGCATGTTGCAATGCAGTACTATGAGCAATTTGAGATAAAAAATTGGGGTAAGGCCAAATTCTTAATGTTATTTCTGTTGGTCAGATTAGTAAAATCTCAGTAATATATAGAGAAAACACCCTATATAAAATGTATTGTATCAAATTCAACTTGTTGCAATAATGGGCAACCACGCAATAACCTGTTTTGCTATGTCAGCAGGTCAACCACCTTCCCGAGCGTATATGGCAATTAGATTGCATTTTAAAAAAGATTGAGAATATACTTTGGATAATGTTAAGGTGAACATGTAGTTTCATTTTGCTACCCTTTGTTTCAACCCTAAGTATTACATGGCGATCCTGCCACTTGACGATTTTTTTGTGAAGTTATTAAGATGGGTAATGCCAAGTCCAAAGAAGAGATTGTAATTAATCAGGCCTCCAATGGCGATGCAAGGGGTGAAATAGTTGACCAAAATAAGGGATTAAGCTTAGCAGAGATTTTGCTTATAATTTTGGTTGTGGCAACGGCAATTGTTGCAGTAGTATGGGCCATTAGACATGTTCAAAGGAAACTAAGGCAGACAATTAGAAGAGAAATTTATAAAAATGAGCTGCGAAAATCCAAGGATGATTTAAAGATGGAAGAAACTTAAATTTTTTTTTAGGGCGGTATTTTTCTTGTAGGAAAAAAAAAAAAAAGAAGAAAGAAAAAGTAAAGACAATTATAAATGGAGTTAGAAAATTTGTTATGTGTTAATGTAACTGAAAATGTAAATAATAATGCAGGCATGTAAGTTTAATTATTATAATATTATGTTTTTATTTTATAATTATAATCGCAAAAATATGGACCCAATTAGCAAGTTTAATAAGTGAATTAAATTTTTAATTTCATGGGAGACAAACTTATTGAAATTTTACATTCATTTAAATATATTCGAACAAATTTGGTAAAATTAAATAGCGAAAGACGAAAAAGCCCTATTGTCGAATCAAAAGTTAAAGTGGCAAAAACTTTATATTCTCAGTTAGGTAAGGAAATTACTGATTTAAACGTAAAAATAGAAAAGTCTGAAATAGACAAAGAAGATATTTTGACTTTTAATAACATAATAACAGAAATTAAAAAACTTTATAAGGAAATTTTAGAGTTTGGAAATAAAAATATTAATAAAGATAAATTAAAAATGTCTTCTTTTGATCTAAAAATAGCTACAAACCTTTTACCGGTCATGGATGATACAGAATCTACAACTTCTAAATTAATAGAGGCTTTAGATTTTTATTCGTCAACGCTTGATAATGATAGTCAACCTTCTTTAATTAAATTTGTTTTGAAAACGCGTATTTCTAACAACGCCAAATTACGATTAGGTTTGACTTATAATTCTGTAAATAATTTAATTCTAGATATGAAAAAACATCTCTTAACTAAAAAATCAGATACGGCCCTTCAGGCACGCTTGTTCTCTGCTAAACAGGGTGAAAAATGTATAACGGATTTTGGTAAAGAGTTAGAGGATATTTTTGTAAATTTAACCATTACGCAAGCAGACGGAAATGCCAATGCTTTTGATATTCTAAGACCTATTAACGAAAAGGTTGCAATAAAAAGGTTTGCATGCGGACTTAAAAATCAAAGGCTGGGCACAATTATATCTTCCAGAAATTTTGAATTCTTAAAGGACGCAATAAGGGCAGCTCAAGATGAAGAGCTGGGTAATCAAAATAATTCAGGACACATTTTTAATTTTTCTCACAGAGGAAGGGGAAATTTTAGAAATTTTTCCAGAAGACCAAATAATAGAACAGGAAATTCTGGTAGATATAATAATTATCAGAATTTTAATAACGGAGGAAATAACAATTCAAATTGTCGACGAAACGCTTCGACTAATCAAGGTAATTTTAATAATCAGCGGTTTTCTAGAAATCACGGTGGTCGTACATTTACGAGCGGTAATAGGAGAGGATCTCGGGCAGTAGGTCACCGAATGCATTTTGCGGAGCACACCGGAAATTCAGAACAATCCTCAGCTGATATACAAGATTCAACATTTTTTCGTGCCTAAAAAGACTAAAAATAAACAGTTTAATAATATTTTTACCTATTCAAAAAACTACTCGAATGCTGTTTCTTTTTGTGTCAATGGTAAAAGCTTAAAATTTTTGGTAGATACGGGTGCATCATTAAGTGCCCTTAAATTAAGTTGTTTAAATTCAAAAATACAGTTACACAAAGAAAATATTGAAATTAAAGGCATAGGAGGTAATTTAATATCTGTGGGATATGTTTATTTAGATCTTTGTATAGAAAATGCGATATTTAAGCAAAAATTTTATATTTTTAATAATTTACCATGTCAAAGTGATGGCATAATTGGAGAAAATTTTTTGAAAACTTTTAAGGCTAAATTAGATTACGAAGAAAATACCTTAAATATTTTAAATCAGTATAATAAAATAAATACATTAAAATTAAATGCGGATAGTGAGAATATATTAAGTGTTCCCCCTAGGTGCGAAATTATACAGTATGTTCCTACAGGGTTAGAGGATGAATGTGTACTTATGCAAGGTGAATTATGTGAGGGTGTGTTCATGGCTGGTGTAATTGCACAACCGATAAATGGTAAAGTACCAATTAAAATTTTGAATACAAGAGAGACAAAAGCGGAAAGTTTAAGCAATTATGAGTGTCATCAATTTAACAGCCAAGAAAATTCGGCTACTCGAGTTAAAGAACTATTTAAAATTCTTAAGCTTAATCATCTAAACCGCGAGGAACGAGATTCTATAGAGCAAATTTGTGCCAAATTCTCAAATATATTTCATATGCCAGGAGATAAGCTTACAGTTACTAATTTATATAAACAGTCAATTCAAGTTAAACCAGATACTCAGCCGGTCTATAGAAAGCCATATAGGTTACCTCAAGTACATAAAGAGGAAATAAATAGGCAAATTTCTCAAATGTGTCAGGATGGAATAATTGAGAGTGCGCAGAGTGAGTGGTCTTCACCTTTGTTGCTTGTACCAAAGAAAAACGATACGAATGAGGGAAGAGCTAGGTTAGTATTGGACTACAGATTTTTGAACCCATATATATTAGATATCAAATTTCCGATTGCGAGTGTAGTCGATATTTTAGACTCCCTAGCAGGTGCACTTTATTTTTCACATCTAGATCTTAGCCAGGGCTATTATCAGGTCGAATTAGAGGAAGAAAGCAGAAAATACACAGCTTTCACTACAGATCGCGGTCAGTGGCAAATGCGAAGGTTACCAATGGGGTTAAAAATTAGCCCTAGTGCCTTTTCAAGGTTAATGACCATAGCGATGGCGGGCTTAAATTACGAAAAGTGCTTTGATGATCTTATAGTATTTGGCAGAAACCTTAATGAACACAATAAAAATCTAATAGATATTTTTTCTAGATTGCGAAAAGTAAACCTAAAATTAAATCCTGCTAAATGCGATTTTTTGAAAAAAGAAATTCTGTATCTGGGTCATATAATAAGTTCTGAAGGAATATCACCTGACCCTGATAAAATAAAAGCTTTAAAAGATTATCCTATTCCAAAAAAGGCAGATGAAGTTAAACGCTTCGTGGCTTTTGCCAATTATTATCGAAAATTTATACCACATTTTTCAGAAATTACAGTTCCTCTAAATAAATTATGTAAAAAATACGCTAGGTTTGAGTGGACGGACGAATGTGATAAAGCTTTTAATTGTCTTAAAAATTCGCTGATTAAGCATCCGGTGTTAGATTATCCCGATTTTTCGAATGAAAATGAATTTATTTTGCAAACAGATGCGTCTGCTTTTGCTATAGGAGCAGTGTTATCAAATAAAAATAATAAACCAGTGGCGTTCACTAGTCGTAGTTTAAATAAAGCAGAAATTAACTACCCTACTATACATAAAGAACTTTTAGCAATTTATTGGGCTGTAAAGCATTTTCGACCATATCTGTATGGCCGTCGTTTCAAAATTTTAACCGATCACAAACCATTAATTTATCTTTTTACGCAAAAAGACCCTGGTAGCAGATTGACAAAATTTCGTTTGTGTCTAGAAGAATATGACTTTTATATCGAATATATCAAAGGAAAAGATAATGTTACAGCCGATGCTTTATCGAGAATAATCTTGTCCTCAAACGAATTAAAAGATATGAATGAAGGTATGATTGCAGTTTTAACCAGAGCACAGAGTAAACGTAGAGACGGACAGGAAGACGAGTTAATTAAGAAAAGTACTGAAAATATTTGGCTTGTTCACCCGAATATTGTGGAAATTCTTAAGCAACCCACTAACTGTACCGAATTAATTATAATACCATCCTTAAAAATTAAAAAATTGTCAAAAGATGTCACTCAACAAGTGGGAGACTTTTATTATATTCCATTACATTTTACCTTATACTTAGACCAAAAAGCTTTATCACCATTGGCGCGAGACGAAATGGTGAAAGATTTGGTAGAAATAAGTAAAAAGGCTGAAATTAAAGAATTAGTTATTAATAAAAATAATGATAATACAGAGTTTATTAAATTTATTGGTAGTAAAATAAAAAATTATACTAATTGGAGGGGCCCCCGTATAAATGTTGTAAAAGGTATTAAAAAAGTAATGGGCAAAGACGAAAAAAGAGTAATCCTTAATGATTTTCATTTACTACCAACCAGTGGTCACGCTGGAATAAATAGAATGACAAATAATATTAAAAAGTATTATTTTTGGCCAGGTCTGGATAGTGATGTTCGAAATTTTGTAAAAAGGTGTGACATGTGTCAAAGACAAAAACATTCGAATCATTATACTAGAGAGTCAATGGTAATAACTACTACAGCTGAAACAGCTTTTCAAAAAATATATTTAGATATTGTTGGTCCACTTCCGGTAGACGTAAATGGATTTGTTTATATTTTAACACTTCAGTGTGAGTTAACAAAATATGTAGAGGCCTACCCTCTTAAAAACAAGGATTCCGTATCTGTGGCAAGATCTTTGGTGGATAACTTTATCTTAAGATATGGTATCCCTCAGGAAATTGCTTCAGATAGGGGTACCGAGTTTATTTCTCACACTATGGCAGAAACATGTAACTTGTTAGGTATAAAACAGATTCATTCTACGGCGTATCATCACGAGAGTATCGGGAGTTTAGAGGCCTCTCACAAAGTTCTAGGTGCTTATTTGAGAATTCAAACTCAAAACCATGATTCTGCATGGAGCACATGGCTTCCGTACTGGTGTTTTTCTTATAATACTGCAGTACATACGGAAACCAAATACTCTCCCTTTGAACTAGTTTTTGGAAAAAAATGCCAATTACCAAATAATTTAAATAATGAAGTTGATCCTATTTATAATTTTGATAACTACCCCATTGAATTAAAATATAGGTTACAAACAGCTCAAAATGATGCAAGAAATAACTTAATACTTTCTAAATCTAAAAGAAAAGAAAATTTTGATTTAAAAGTAAACCCCATTCAGTATAAAAAGGGCGATAGAGTTTTAATCAAAAACGAAACTGGTGATAAAATTACCAGCCCTTGCTTCCTGGGGCCATATTTAGTGGTAGAAGATGTTGCACCAAATGTAAAAATAATTAAAGATAAGAAACATATTTTAGTCCATAAAAATAGAACTAAGTTGTATAATAGCTAATTAAAATTAAGTTATAATAATAAGGGCTCCATATTACTATAATATTGCATGTATTTTCTAATAACCTTTTTCTAAAATACCTATCTATTTTCTTTCCTACTTTCACTATATGACGCTATTTTCCTTCTCTTATATCTGAGTTTTTATTTTTCTTTTCATATATTTAGATAAATAAGATAATATTAAAAAAAAAAAAAAAAAAAAAATGGTTTAAATAGTGTATTGTAACATTTGTCTCTAGTAATTGTATTTTATTTACGAATTTCAAATTTTGAAAATAAATTGAAATTCTTTTAATTGCCCGGGGAGGTGTAATATATAGAGAAAACACCCTATATAAAATGTATTGTATCAAATTCAACTTGTTGCAATAATGGGCAACCACGCAATAACCTGTTTTGCTATGTCAGCAGGTCAACCACCTTCCCGAGCGTATATGGCAATTAGATTGCATTTTACAAAAGATTGAGAATATACTTTGGGTAATGTTAAGGTGAACATGTAGTTTCATTTTACTACCCTTTGTTTCAACCCTAAGTATTACAGTGGGTCGCCACCTGTCTACCGTCACGAACATTTTGAAAAAAAAATAGGGATCGGGTTATTTCGTATCCAGTTTGTAGAAGAAAAAAAGCGTAAGGCCAAAAATTGTAAAGTTCGAAATTTTCAATATTTTTGTCTGAATCCGAACTCTCTGTAGTTCGTTCCCAAAAACACAAAGGGCGGCAAAGTTGTAAAACTTGTAGATCTGCAAAAAATCAATTAAAATGTATATTTTTTATAACTATTTTCAACAGTCTTTGGGTCCCAACGACTAAAAGTTCGATATGTATTCAATATTCGGTAAAATTTCTGTAAGTTAACAGCGAATTAGATACAAGAACAAAATGATAAATCAAAAAAAATATTTAACATTTTTATATTACCAAAACATTAATGAATTAATACGTAAAAATAAAAATACTGGTTTTTGGAAACTTTGACGCCCTCTAACCTTCTTGGGAACGACCTATAAAGAGTTCCTACTATCACAAAAACATGTTGAAAATTTTGAGCTCTACAATTTTTGTCCTTATACCTTTTCCTTCTGACGAAAGGGAAACGAAATAAATCGATTCCATTTTTTTTTTCAAATTGACGGTCAAGGAAGCCAGACATATGCCAACTTGGGAACTTACCTTTTTAACCACCAGAAATAACTTGTTTAAAATTCAGCATGACTGAAAGACATTTTCTTAAAAATATGATAATTGTAAGATTATTTTCTTAAAAATATGGCAATTGAACTTGTTCATATTTTTGAATGCTCTAACCCACGTTTGTGTGTTTGAAAATTAAATCAGATTTGTTTTGCCACATTGCCCAATTCTCAAGTTATTCCGTTGATCTTAATATCGATACAACCACGGGCCTATTGCTCGAAGAATATATCCCTAATAGTTCAGAAATGTTGTTATCTGTTATTGGCAACATTGCTAATTGATGATGAAATTACAGCAATGATCACTAGCTTGTTGAATTAAAGGATTGTATAAATAAGAAGAAAAAGGGCAACACAGGTCATTTTAAAATCATCAGACAAATAGCCAACAAATGAGTTTCTTTCTGGTACTAAACCTTGGAGATTTTATTTTCATATATTTGAGAGATTCTTTCTGGTAGTTCTTACATAATGGAATCACATAAAAGTACTCATCTAGCTAATATGTCGCAGCAACGTCGTAACAAGGATACTTTAACCTGTGACTGGAAGATCTCCTGCAATGCCGCAGATACTATGATGATTCTTTTTGATGTTACCTCGTTGTTATGACTTTGGTGTAATATAAAGAAAAGCTACATTAACATTATTGCTCACTAAAATCGTTCTGTGAGGCTTGCATTGTGTTTATTACATTGGTTTTAGAACGTTTTGGAATGGTAATTATCTCCAATCGTTTTTAAGTGTGTTTTCAAGTTTACACTTGAAAAAGATTCGAGATTACCACTCGAAAGGTTGTGAGACTAATGTAATAAAGACAATGCAAGCCCGACAGAACGATTTTAGTGAACATTCCACATTGTCTACTACCTTCAAATAAACTCGTCCTTTGGAGTCGTTGAATTTGCAGCTCGATTTCACTCGTAAGTATCCACGATAATATCGCTTGTTATATTGTATTAGAAAATTTTATATTTGTTGAATTTAAATTAGTCATATCATTTCTTATTTGAGTGTTTATCCCATATTTTTGGTCTTTGTAAATACCTGAATTGCCACTGACAAATATTTTAAATAAATTTAAAGGATTTGGCTATGGCTATTACGCCCGTAGGTAAGAAATCCTTAACAGGCATATAATAACAACAAACGACCCAATTAGCTCCTTTGAAATAACATCTGTTTAGTGGAGGTCTTAGTAGAACGTAAAAAGGTCGGGCAAGATACGTAGTAATAGAAACTTTCCCCAACTTTCTCAGCGAAATTGCTACGATATTCAAACTCAAAATTCGTCTGTATTTTCATTCAAGAGCGGAATCTCGAGCGAAAAAAATATAAGAGCTACGGATAGTTACATTTAACCAGAAATAAATGATTTACTATTTACGTAATGTATAAAATTGTTTACTTCTTTTAATTGTTACTTCGTTAATTGCGTTTTTGTTTAATTTCTTTGCAAAAAAAAACATTGGTTAAAGACAGTATTGATTTTTTATTCCTATTCAATTGAAGTTAAAAACGCTTAAGTATTAGTCCTAGGAACATTTTATCAAGGTGGCTAGTATTGTCACCTCGTGAAGGGAAAAGGCTTAATGCAATTGAATGCGAAACGTTGGAAAGTAGACTATTTTATTAAAGTTAAAATAGCTCTGCTTACCTGAAAAAGAGCAATTTTATGAATTGACTCAATTTGCTAGACACTAATTTTTCTCTATCCACAATTTATTTCGAAATGCGTTTGTTATTATACCATATCGAATTTTCAGCGGTGGTTCACAAATTTGACCGAAATAATAAATACGCTTTCAAAGCCGATGAATTATTGCATTGAACTTTTGGCAGTATAATTTGCAGTTTAATGCCAACAGGTTAATTTCAATGAAAAATTGGGTTGCGTAGGTTAAAACTTTTTTGTGTTTAATTTAACCTTTTTGACGTTTAGGGGCAATTTGAATATTATCTTGTTACAACAAATAAGTACCAAAAAATGTCAAACGGTTAATCGTGGTGGCTAAAAGCTGCATGCTAAATATGTACAAAGCCATTATTGGTTATAAATGCACTAGCCCCTTAATAAAATTAAATTTAGAACAGAATGTTTATAAAAAAGTTGTAGCTAGTAAAATAATTTTTGTGTGGAAACTGTTTGCATACAGTTATGTTATTATATTTTATTTTGGGTTCCATCAACCTCATATCATGGACACTATGATTTTTGTCTGGAACATGTCCTACAATGCTCTTTTTGGAGGGCGCCATGCAGCAGCCAAATTGGAATCATAGAAACAACTACTATGCCTTCTAATAGTCTACGGCGGCATGATGACCTCTAAAAAGAGTGAAACTGCGATAGTCGTTTGACAGATGTGGATCATTGCGCCCGTGGCTTTGTAGTACATGTTCCAGACAGAGATAATAGTACCCTATTTATGAGTTGGTGTAACTGTGTAATTCAATGCCGGTGATTTAATTTTGTAATCCAAAGTTATGTTTTTTCTATATTATATATAGAATATATCTATAGAAAATTAAAAAACCACTGGAGTGTACTGCTGCTTAAATCAAACGAAGTTTATGCTGCTACAACTTGCTTCTGATAAAATAAACCACAAAGAAGATTAAAACGTTTTATTATTAATTTATCTCTGGAAATACTTTGGCAACATTTAGAAAATATACCGGGTGACACAGAACATAGGGTACACGCAATAATTTTATTACCTTTTCAGATACCGCTTTGAAACTTAGGTACAGTTTAGTAACTTATTAAAATGCATATTTTGACGGATAATTGGATTATACATCAGTTCCGGTTGAACCGGAAGTGAACTAAATTTCAATATATTAAAGGGAACCCTGTATTTCTTTTTTTCGTAGTCGCATAGTTTTATGTGCAAAATATTTCGATTTTTCCTCCGAGTTGCATAATTTTTTATCGGGTAAACTACTAAATCAAAATTTACCATTTTTATTGGTTAAACTATGTTAGATTTATTTACCCATCATTTTTAGTAGACAATAACTAAGTATTTTATTTAGTCTCAACATGTATCAGATTTGTTTATAACATTTAAACTTAAATAACCAGGCTTAGGATGGCTATTTTATACCCATACCTGTGTAAGCAGTGTTAGCGATTCTAATATTCTAATCTCAATATTCCAGTTTATAGAAATAGGTAAACTGGCCATTTTATTTTTGTAAAAACGTGACAGTTGATTAATATAAGCATTTTAAAATAATTTTCGCTTAAATTAATTTTAAGTTTAATTATTTCTAGACGGTTGCTTGCGATCGTTCAACGTAAATACAGCTTAAATCGCATACTACAACTGCCAATATCCAGACAATGCTATTTTGTTTTTCATAGCCTACTACTTTTTCTCAGTGTATGCGATTTAAGATGCATTTAAGTTGAACGATCGTAAGCATTCATCTAGAAACAATTAAACTTAAAATTAATATAAGGGACAATTATTTTAATATGCTTATATTATTCAACTGTCACGTTATTATAAAAATAAAATGGCCAGTTTACCAATTTCTATAAACTGAAATATAGACATTAGATTAATAGAATCGCTAACGCTGCTTATACCGGTATGGGTATAAAATGGACAACCTAGGCCTGGTCATTTAAGTTTAAATGTTATAAACAAATCTGACACATATTGAGACTAAATAGAAGACTTAGTTATGTCAACTAAAAATGATGGGTAAATAAATCTAACATAGTTTAACTAATAAAAATAGTAAATTTTGATTTATTATTTCCCCGATAAAAAATTATGTAGCTCGGAGGAAAAATCGAAATATTGTTGTAATTTGACGACAAAAGTACTAACTTGTGGCACATTACTGGAAACGTAATTTGACGTGAAATTAAACGGATAAATAAAATATACAAGGTCCACTTTAAATTTTGGCAGAAAATTTACATTAAAAGTAGACAATTTTATTTTTTTTTCGAAAAGGCGTAATATCTTGAAAAAAACACAATAATATGCTTTCATGGTTTTTCTAACCTAAGAACTTTCATTTTAATCAGGTCACCTCAGAAGTTTGACACTGTCTTTTGTTTTATATGTTAAATGGTGAATATAACGTTTTTCAGAAAACCGGCTTTAGTGCCGTCATTTTGGAAAGTAAATACGACTTCTGACATATCAATAGAAAGAGAATTTTACACAAAATACGACTATGAAAAAAATATACAGGGTTCTATTTAATATATTAAGGTTTAGGTCACTCCCGGTTAAATCGGAATTGATAAATAATGCAATTACCTGTCAAAATATGCAACTTAATACGTTACTAAACGTACCCAAGTTTCAAAGCGATATCTGAAAAGGTAAAAAAATTAGAGCGTGTACCCTATGTTCTGTGTCACCCGGTATTTTGCTGTTTTCATTATTTATACGTAAATGACTTGGTATATTAAAAGTTAAACAAAGATATAATTAAGACAGTGATTTTTGGCCAGATTCCTTGGTAGGGGAATTTTCTTCTGTATTCCTAAATTTCTGTACAGGGTGTCCGGATTTGGTTGCAAAAGCAGGGTATCTCGCTTATTTTTAAAGATAGAACCTTGCGGTTTTCACGAACCTGAGCTAATTTTTTGTGAAACTCATGAAGCCGTTAACAAAATTTTCATAGCCTTCTTCGTTTATGAGATAGAGTTGTTATTTTTTAGATATGACCCAAAGTTTTGTTTTTTTAAATGGGACAACCTGTAAAATTTTCCAGAAATTGATTTGTACTCTTAAAAGCTTCTCAAAAATATAAAATAGTATGGGTCTATTTTAATAAACAACAACAAAAATCCTAATCTTTATAATTATCATCCCAAATTTTGCAGTAGGCCATGCAAAACAATGCTGCCTTTTATTTAAAGTCATTAACAATATCTACATCCTAACAATAAATCAAAATAAATATGTAATTAAATCCATTTATCAAAATATGTATTGATAATTTCGCACCAAAAAAGTACCACCTACCTAGATTTATGTAACACAAGAACAAAACAGTAATAAATTATTATGTAACAAGCCTTTCAGCAAAAATCAACTGTCGTATAAAAACTACAGTAACCAAGGAAATCAAAAGAACTGTTCAAGCTGATTTCCATTTTGTTCTATGCATGCTTCGCACAATTTTCGTATTCGTTTTAGGGAATTAAGCAAAATAACGGGATGATTTTGTAAATAGCGAAAATTTTCTCTTATTGCATTTCCTAAATCTTGGACATTATCATAGTGGTCTAAGTAAATTCTATTTTCCAGAAATCCCGAGAGAACGAAATCTAAAATCGACAAATCTGGGGACCTAGGGGGCCATCTTATAGGTCCATTTGTTCCGATCCATTGATTGGTAAAATTATTGTCCAGAAATAATCTCGTCATTCCAGAATTGTGTGCAGGAGCACCGTCCTGTTGAAAATAAATTTCGTTAATTTGCGCTAGAGGAACATCGTCAAGTAATTCAGGTATAGCTGCCTCTAAAATTTCTATATAGCGATTGGCTGTTAGATTTCCCTCAAATATATAAAATTTTATATGTGTTCCTAATATGAAGCAGGACACATTTAGACCAAACCTGCCCTGCTGTCTTCTGGGAAATATTTGGTGTTGATTTTCCTGGGACCAGAATCTACTATTGTGCCTATTGAGTATACCAGAATTACTGAAATGTGCTTCGTCTGACCACATAACCTTCCTTTCAAAATATCTAACCATATCGCATCTTTCTCGAAACCAATTGCAGAAGACTACCCGACGCTCTGCATCCCCTGGCTGTAAGTGCTGCACGAGCCTAAATTTGTATGGGTGGCATTTGTGCTTTTTTAGAATTTCTTGAACTCTAGTTTTTGGAATCCCTATGCTCTTTTCACTGGCCCTACAAGAGTTTGTAGGGTAAGCTTCTGCATTAGCCAAAACCGTAATTTCCTCAGCCTCCCGATTTTCTTTATTATATGTTTTCGTACGAGGTTTGATAAATGATCCGTGATTAAGTAAATTCTTTTTTATCCGATAAAAAGTGGATATATTAGGTTGCCTCCTTTCTGGATATCTAAATAAAAATTAAGCAATAGTATTTCAACATACCTAAAAATTAACTATTTATCTGTTAAAATACATCTCAGAAGCCGCTTCAACATTTTCATTACCTAATATAAAACAAGCTAACATATCGTACTTTTCATAATGTTCGAAAGTTTGGTTTTCTTCCATAATAATATAAATATATTTTTACACAATAAATAAATACAAAAAACTAGCGCTATATTTTATATACTCGTACAAAATTGGGAAATGTCATTTGCTTCCTAGAAAACAAAAGAAAGCGGCATCGTTTTGCATGGCCTATTGCAAAATTTGGGATGATAATTATAAAAATTAGGATTTTTGTTGTGGTTTATTAAAATAGACCCATACTATTATATATTTTTGAGAAGCTTTTAAAAGGACAAATCAATTTCTGGACAAATATATAGGGTGTTCCATTTAAAAAAACACAAATTTGGGTCATATCTAAAAAATAACAACTCAAATGAAAAATATGACTACGCCACTGGATCCAGCGTAAAAACTGCATAAGCAGCAATTTTTCCCGTTGCGTTAAGTTAAAGGATAACCGACATACAAGGGGGGGGTCCCAAAATGCAAAATTTTCTATTTCGCCCTGTATCTCATAAACGAAGAAGGCTATGAAAATTTTGTTTAGGGCTTTTTGTTCTATCTTTAAACATAAGCGAGATACCCTGCTTTTGCAACCAAATTTGGACACCCTGTACAGGTTGTATTCGGATTGCACATTTACGTTATTCTTTTTAAAAAAACATTTTAAAAGATATATTCTAATTTCGATCAGGTTGCTAGCTATAATTAGTTGCAGGTTGTAAATTTATATAAACTTGCCTTACTGGTGGTTCCAAAGATGGCAACGCGGGTGACATATTGCCTCTATATATCCGCTAGTTTATTTGTTTTTCGTCGGAAGAGCAAATTAAAGATTCAATCTCCTAAAAAATCACATCATCTCTTCCTCGTTTCTACTCAAGGAAGCTAATAACTCAACCGTAGATAGAGAAGCTTTTAAAAACTTTTCGATTTTTCTTTGAATCCTCTAGTAATATCTTTCCCTGCTACAACAGGGAGTTCTTGCATAGCGGAGAGTGAAAAATAATATTTTACTCCATTCTGAAAATTTTACTCTGTGAGTGGGCTCGAAACCTATTCTTAGTTACTTAATCCCAAAAATATATTTATGTACTGAGTATTTTAATGTTTAGTACCACGAGTATAATGTCTCACTGTCTTTATTAGTTTGACGCTGACTTTACAGACTAAAATTACCAAGATGGAATAAAATATTGTTTTTCAATTTTTAGTTTATTTCTTTGAAGTTGGCTTTATATTTTTTTATAAAAATTTTTGATTTCATTCATTTCAGTTCTATTTATACTAGTTTTATTGTAAAAGTTAGATTAAATAAATAGCGACTAGGGCCATTGCATACGTAACATGCATACTTTTTTCAAGATAATATGGCGAATGCAATATTCTAGCAACTTCGCGTCGCGTAAACAACACAAAATGGCGCCATTCCGCCATTTTAAATTTTTTTTCAATATTCTTGCTTTGGGACCACTCGGGCAATATCCTGAATACTACCCGAAATTCTCACCCAAATTGGTCAAACCATCGCGGACTAATCGATGTACAGGTTTTTCTTTATATTTTGTGCCCTACCTATAGACTTTATTTTGGGAGCTACAAAAAAAGCCTTAAAAACAAAAGTTTTTGCTTTTTATCTTTTTTAAATGTCGCAAAAAATAAATGCGCATCGTAAAGTGCCGAAAATTGTGACACTTATGTTTTTTTTTAATAGAACACCCTGCCTATTATCTCAAATGAAATATATTTTCTTTCTGATTTTAAAAATATATACATTGTTGATATCTGGATGAGCCGTTTCCGAAATATTTTAGTTTAAAGCATTAATGCATTAATCATTCATTCAGGCGGCCGGCGCGCGCCTGAATGAATGATTTGATTTTGATATTGTCGTTGTGACATTTCAATATAGGTAAACTCATATTGTTATTACTAATTAAAACAGCAATTTAGCCTTTTTTTTTCTATAATAGGGGATATACCGAAGAACAGAAATACCAAATTATTCGACTCTTTTATTCCAATAATAATAGCAAATATTACAAAAAGATTTTACATATTTTCTATGTATCCTACTTCGCTGTTTAAACAAATAAAAATATTTCTCCTTTATTTACTGTTAATAGAGTTGGAAATAAAATCTGGGTGTTCCCTGTTAAGTAAAAATATTTCATTTTTAACTCATTGCCTTAATTCTAGTATATTTTGGGGCCTGTCCTAGTTGACTTTGTTTTTTAAAGATTCTCACAAAGAAGATCTGTCTTATTATATCTTAATTTAGTAACATGTTTAGCAAAAGGGTGGAATTTTATTTAATCTGAGTTGGGCCCCCTTAGGCCGCCACTGATAATTATAATTATCTTAATGCCGAAAGACCTCATTACACGAACTGTGCAAAGAGTAAAGTTGATTTTTCAACTGGATAAAATTTGCGTTGACTTTGCCACTGTTTAATTTTAGATTTTCATCTTATTTCTAATAAGGCTTCTTTATAATCCAAAGATTTTAAAATAAGATACAAACTTAAGTCAAATTTTTGGTGATGTTAAAGGATATACGGAAAAATGTTGTTAAAATATCCTTCAGCAATCTTCCTTGACATGTTTTTTTGTAGTTACAGGTTAGCTTGTTCGGAATAATTTATATTTCTATTTTTCATAATTTAAAATATTTTATTATGAAACACTGTATTGGTTTATTACCAGAAAAAATGTTTCATGTGGGCACGGTTATTACCCCATGAAAATCTATGTATATCTAACATAAAATATGACGATGGCAGTCTATAGTCGAAATAGTTACCTTTTGATTTTCCAATTGAATCTATAGGGTGTTTAGATTTTCTCAAATGGAACATCATGTATATTATCTTTTTATTCAATTCATATGAAAATCAAAGCTAATTTTGTCTAGCATTTCCGTTGTCTAAGACAGAATATTAATGCGTTTTTATGCATTTTTTAAAGCCCTACCTTAAAAAAGGCGGGAAACTAATATCTAAATCACTTTTGTAAAGAAAAACAACGCGGAACTTGTGAAATAAAAAACAGAAACCTAAGTTCGGCTTTCTAAATTATTAGTAGGCATGCCAAAATAATACTTTTTCTATATTTAAGGTACAAAATAAAAAAAATGCAAACCTAATATTTAGTTTGTTTAAATTTTATACAAAATATAAACTATTAATTAAGATTATTATTCGTCGTACTTTGGTTTTTGTTCAAAGATATTACCATTCACCTCTAAACATTTGTAAATCCTTTTAAAAGATTATTATGAGTGGCTTCGCTGATAGTTCCTGGTTGTAGTGAAAGAAGGGCTTACGTGACACAAACTTTTATATCATTTTTGATGGTAACTGGAACTACATAAACAATGTCCTTGAACAAGCAGGCCAGCGGCAAGGTTCCGTATTGGCAATCTAACGATCCCCTAAAGTTGCATGTAACAAATTTTCCACTTGTCTTAAACTGTGCGGCGGGGCACCATCAAGCATGTAAGCGTTTATCCTCCCGCAATCGGTTTAATGCTGGCAAAACCATATTTTCCAGTATACTAGATACATTTCGCCGGTCAAGTTTTGATCGTAAATACAAAAACACAAAATATCATCGTTTTTAATGGTACAAAAAACATTAAAACTGACCAAAAATGACTGTTATGTCGACTAAATATTTCATTTTTTGAAAATTTAGCATCGTCCCACCAAATAATGTGGCTGGAAGAATTCAATTTTCAACTAAAATCTATTCACAAATGTCAACATGTATGGGAAGGTCTTAGTTTTAATTGTTGAACCTGGGTGTAACGAAATGGTTTCGCTATGCTTGTGCGTGGGATAGACAGTAAAAAATGCCAAAACTGTTATTTCGACTACCTCATCATCTATCACTGATTTCTGCTTTACTAATTTCAATTTAAACGACCTGTACACAACAAGGTTATTGAATATTCGCCAAACCGTTTTGGTTGGGTTTCGATTTTTTCGGTAAAATGTACGACATGTTCGGTCAATAATCCGGTTAAATTTGCCATACCTAAATGGTAACGATATTTAAATAATTTTGATATTTTGACAGTAATACCATAAGTAATGGCAGCTTCCAGTTTTGGTTTTTGATGGCAACTAGGATTTAAATATTAATTTCCCGCTTTTTAAGGTATGCTTCTAAAAAATAATGCATGTTAGGCATAGAAAATGTTCTACGAAATTTGCCAATTTCAGAGGAACTGAACAAAAAAATAATATACAGAGAATCCCATTTTAAATTAGGTCAGTTTTTTAAACACGCTATAAAACAATTTGGAAAAGTATCCTTAAATAATACAAATCAACAGTTGTGAACATTGACGTCATTATATTTTGGATATGTTGTTTGGGTTTTCGAATTTACATATTTTCTGATTGACGTAAGTAGCCACTTTAAAAAAATGTTTAAAATTGTATGCAGTTTCCATTTGAAATAAATAACTTGATAGACACTTCCGGTATAACCGAAAGTTACCAGGAGCCGTCATTATTTTAGGAAAATAGAACATCTCGAGAAACCCTTAGATACCAATTTAGAATTTAATGCCGAGTACTTTTCCGCATACAGCTAACGGGACATCGTCGCGACATACACCATACATAAAAATCAAGTTCACTTACTCTAAACATAAGCTGCTTCGATTTTTCGAAACTGTTGTTATTCCAGCGGTTTTTTTATGCATTTAAGGAAGATCCGTTGCGTTTCTCTTTATAATTAAAAGAACTATAATTTGATCATACCATCTATAAATAAATCAAGAAAGCAACAGCTTATTAACATGTAAAGCAGTTCGAAAGAAAATTGTTACTGAAACAGGATTTTTCTTGAATGATCACGGCCTTCTAACGGTAAAATCCACATTTAAACCAGTCTACGTACTACGACTGCTTCGGGCTTGATCTGAGTTATATCTAATACATTATATGTAGCCAACTAAACAGGAGGGCAATTTGCCTAACAATATTATCTTCTACACCAGTTACTTGTAGGCGGCATTTCATTATTGATTTATTTCAGGTGATTTTGAACTAGGAAGATAATTAATTTTAGGTTTTAAAGCGTTAAGCGGCTTGAGTTATGTACTTATATAAATTGTTTGTAGCATTATCTAGTTAAACCTCTTTTAAGGCAGAAATTATATATATATATATATATATATATATATATATATATATATATATATATATATATATATATATATATATATATATATATATATATATATATATATATATATATATATATATATATATATATATATATATATATATATATATATATATATATATATATATATATATATATATATATATATATATATATATATATATATATATATATATATATATATATATATATATATATATATATATATATAAACGTCATGTCACCAATTTACGTTTCAATCATCTCGTGATCTCCATTAGAATACATAAATTCTATAAAGGAAATGTTCAGACAATAATGTTTACAATTTAAAGTTCAATAAAATGCCTTTCCATTTACAACAAAAATTTGAAAAGTAGATGATGGAACATGTAACACATTTAGAAAATTAAATAAAACAGTGTCACATTCACGACGATACAAGACAAACAAGAAACTAAACTAAAGGGATCCAACTCAGTTTTATGAATTTTTCTTTCCTTTTAATTTACATGCTATTTAATAATTTTATGGTATATTTTACTAAGTTGTTTTTTATATTCCTTTGTATTTCTATCATTTCTATTCATCTGCTTTTTTGGTGGTTTTCGGTCTTTAAAATTTTTACATTATTATAATCGAATGAATGTTGATTTTCACTAACATGTTTTGTTAGTGTCGTTTTATTCTTTTTGTCATACTTGTATCCTTGTAGTCTGTTTTTTAAATACTGGCTGGTTTGTTGCCGTTACAATCCTTACAAGGAATTTCATAAAAAATATGAGTTCTTTTTTCTTTAGGAATTATTGATTTTAGTTTACTAAAGTTATTTTTTAATAGGTTATACCCTTTGTGACTAACTGTGATGTTATATTTTTTAAATACATTTTGTACATTTTCCGATATTTTGGGTATACATGGAAGTGACATGTATTTTGTTTGATGGATGCCTTGTGTTGGAAAATTTAAGGATTCTCTTCCTAAAAATGTTGTTAATAAATTTTTCTGGATAATTGTTGATTTTTAGAGCTTGTTTCGCTTTTTTTAAGCTTTTATTCTATATTCGGGATCCGATTATTTTATAGCTCTAGCCGCTAACCCTATTACGACAGATTTTTTTTTGAGATAGTGGCGGTTGAGAATCTAAATGTAAATATCTAGGAGACCAAATGTCTTTAGTATACTATTCAGTTTTTATAGCATTTTTAATATGATTTAATGTAAGGTCTAAGAAATTAATTTTGTTTTGTGCTTCTTCTTCTAATGTAATGTAAAATTTTGGGTGGTAACTATTAAAATTACTGAAAATATCTTGGCATTTGTTTTTTGGGATCGTTGTTAAACAAGCATCAATGGACCTGAAGAAAAAAGATATATGAAAGTCGATATTTTTAAGAGTCGTTGCCTCCAGGTCTTCTTGGACTAATTGGGCTAATCACGCTGGAAATTGATGCTCCCATAGCACAACCATCAACCAGTTTGTAGAATTTATCATTGTATATAAAATATGTGGAATTCAGTTTGAGCTCAACTGGATTTAAGAATTCATGAAGTAGAATATCACTATAATTTTTTATCTGGTCCCACTTTTACTAATAATTTGTTTTGCTAAATCTTTAGGTATTGTGTATATATATATATATATATATATATATATATATATATATATATATATATATATATATATATATATATATATATATATATATATATATATATATATATATATATATATATATATATATATATATATATATATATATATATATATATACTCACTAATAAGAATATCACTATAATTTTTTATCTGGTCCCACTTTTACTAATAATTTGTTTTGCTAAATCTTTAGGTATTGTATATATATATATATATATATATATATATATATATATATATATATATATATATATATATATATATATATATATATATATATATATATATATATATTTATATATATATATATATATATATATATATATATATATATATATATATATATATATATGAAAAAAAGTTTTATATAATTTTTTAAGCCTCTCCGTTATATACAGGGCATTAAACATTTGTGATAAAAACATTTTATTATGTATTATGTAATATCTGTGACCATATGGGTCACTTCAGAGGTGTATGCCAGGGATATATGCTCTGCATTTATGGGCGACTTATAAATAAAAATAATATCCATTTTTTTCTTATTAACGAGCCTGATAATAGTAATTTATTTAACCAAGTGCACTAAGAAATTTGGAAATTTTAAACAGCAATCAGACAGTGAAAATAAATACCTTTATTCAGGAGTTACATGTATTATTTTGTCTACCGCAATCACACAGTGAAAAAAAATATCTTAATTCAGGAGTTACATGTAATATTTTGTCTATGATCATCTTATTTTACAAAAAAAGAATAACTTTTTATCCAGGATGATATCTTCGCTGCCGCCAGTGCCGCACAGTGATTGATTTTTTATGGAAACATGGCAGTAAATCAAGAGTATAATAAATACGTTAGATACTCCTTAGTTTTCTAATAGTATTATCTTAGAACGCTTTTTCCTTGTAACAAGTTATAAGAAAAATTTTAGATACAATTTGAAATTTATATTTTAAGTATATATTTAATTTATAATATTTCAGTAAAACCTATTACATATTAACATTCTATGGGTTAAAATATATTATTTAGTATAATAATAATTTGATACAATCTACTTACATGCCCAAGGCTATTATATTTGCAGGATGCAATCAGCTGGATAGTGGCTTTTAAACTTATATCATTTTAGCTATTTAATTATTTTAATTAATATTCTTATAAATAATGTTAACTCGCTAAAATAAAAGGCCAAAAATCTTTAGCTAGTCACAATAGGTGAAAATAAACATACTGAATTTGACGTTTCGTTGCTTTAAAGCACTTGATTAAAAAATACACACACTTAAGGCCTACCTTTCAATAGCGGCAAACCGTAAATAATAATCCGCCAATGAACCCAATAGTATTTTTAGTTCATTGTGACCCCCTTATGCCATTATATTAAATGCTTTTATTTTTATCCCACTTTCCATAAAAATAGAGTTTATGCATGGAAATGAATGAAATCTTGTAAAAGAAATATATAATTTTTGCTTTACTGGCTAAACAAGGGGGGGGGGACAGTCATAATTTAGTCGAAGAACATTTCAAAATAAAAATCTATATTCAACTGACTATTTATTCTTTTTACAACTTTCAAAAATGTAAAAATAGATAATTGATATCAGCATATTTTGGTCAAGTACTATACCCTGGGAGAAAAGTTGAAGTCATTTTATAAATGTCATTTTTTTAAACATTGAAGTATGTAGCACAAAAATGCAGCTCCAACACCGCACTGTTACAACAGGTAGACCCGGACCAGTTCAAACTTGTAACAAAAATAAATGTCAAAAAATCATTTAATCATTTATTAGCAATTTATTTAATAACATGTTAAAGTACACACTCAGTAAGATGATTCCTAGAAAGTAACAATGTCATAAAAAATTACGATTATTTTATAAAGGCTGAAATTGTATAAAGTGATAAATTACGTAATGTGACTATTCAAATTTAACAAACATAGGGTTAGAAGACTTTTCAAACAAAAGGTTAAAAGGCATTTTCAAGTGACTAGCATTCAGGCAGGCGCGATAGAGCAGCAATTTGTAAAAGCACGCGGTTCAGTGATACAATGTGTTTAGCTAAAATTTTATTTTGAGTGAACATATGTATTTAACTTTTAACCGGATTAATTAATATACTCAAAGTTAGGACGAAATTTTTCTAGACGAGTCAAGGTCCTGGTCTCGTCTCGGCTCGACCAAAATCTCGAGATGAGACTACACGAGATTAGCCAAAGTCGAGACGAGACGATATGAAGTCCTAATCTCGTTTCGTTTCGCGGCGTCACTACCTGCATATATGTAGCTATCCTATAACCTTAGTTCTCTATCGACTATCTTACGTTTTAAGAAAATAGAAACAGCGTTCATCGATTTCTTTTACATGTTTTAGTGATCTCCAGTGACAAAATTGCTTGTATGCTTTTTCGTAATATACCTTCGATTTCTCGGAAAGCAATCTGGAAAAAGCTTCATTCGCAGTATTCAAAATATAAGCAAGAACGTTTTATACTGAATTTTCTTCATGTAAATCTGAATGTTATTTCAAGCTGTTATGATACTAAGAGACCCTATTTACTACTTTTTATAATATGTCAATTTAAATGTCTTAGGTGTTGTTCACACACTTTTAATGAGACTGTTTGACAAAGCGTCGAAAAACTTCGAAATAATTATCATTTTTTTCCTTTACCAAATGCGAAAAATAGTATACACACTGCATGCTAGAAAAGCGATTTTGACATACTCGTGTGGCTTTCAATTACTCGCTTCTCTCGTACACAAAATTAGCCACACTTCTTAAGGAAAGTTGCACATTTGTTGAGATATACTATTTTCCTTCATTCACGATTCGCACAAAATATTTTAACCTAACCTAACTTAACTTAACAAAAAAGACAGTCCAATATTTAAAATTCATTAAATAAAAAATGCGTTTTTGGTTAGTCTTGTAAGTTGGGTTTTTTTATTTTGATGTAAAATTATCAAAAATTGTGGCAAGTTGCCTCTATTTACTTATTTCCAAGATGTCAACATAGAAACATAGGAAGATAAGTATGAATTAGAGTTATTTTAAAGTGTTCCTTTTTTTCAATTTTTAATTTAGTTGCTAGAAAAAAGAAAACAACATTTTTTTGTTTGTTCTTGTTATTGTTTGTAACAGTTTCATACAAAACCAGTCAATTTAAATAAAAAAGGATGAAACAAGTGGAAATGGCGATTAAAATATGTATGCATTTGAGAATCAATAACTCGAGAACGAAATATGATCATATCAACCTGAATATCATAACTAATCAGAATTGGCGATTGTGTAAAGAAGTAAATAATTTCCCTAATTAAAATTTGAAATATCTACCTTATGTCTCTCAAGAGCGATTAAATCTTAAATAAGATACATTTCATATCAGCATACTATATTCACACAATGAAATAGCTAAGGCAGTGGAATAAGGTGCACCCCCTTAGGGCAAGTGAAATGTTGCGTCATCTTGCAGGCCTAATATTTTTCTCTTGATGGTCACATGATACGAAGTTTTCCATTAAAAGCAAATATTTTTTTAATACTAGTTATTATGACATAATACGATAAATATCATAACTTTGTTGTTTGTCGCCTTTGCAGATCCATAAGTCAATTATAACTACATGACCTTTAATTATTGTTTTCTTGATAGAGTGGAAGTTTTATAATTCTTTTTTACACCTATTGAAATTATATTAAATCATTATAAAAAGAGGATTATCATTATTTGAAAAATCATTATAAAGAAGAGGATAAGCGCATTATTTAATACTACTTAATTTGCCCTGCAACAAAATTAAATATATACTCTCAATTAATTGCATCTCACTGCTCCTCAATTATCAAGTTTTTTAAAGGTTATGCAGATTGAAGGAATCAGTCTTGTCTTAAGTATCACTCGAAATGGCTAAACTACCTCCGTTTTTATCATCACTCAATCAGATCAAATTAATTCTGAAATGTATGTAATAAAACATCAATAAGTATCACCTAACAGAATCTGATTTTGTGGTAAGTATTTAATTACTGCTCGTTCTACTACCCACTCTTTTAATAGGTTTTAATAGCACAGGCACATAAAGATTGCATCTCTGTCATAAATAATTTTTGAAGTAATAGGAAGAAAATTACTATGAATTAGTCATCGCGTATATCTCAAATCTTTTGTTGTAAAGCTTTTTTTTCGTGATGAATTGTGAGTGTTAACAATGCAGAGGTCATTTTGTGGATAGTACATTCTTGTTTACTGCGTATTTTTTAGAGGCTTTAGTTCTAATAAAATATAAGTTTACTTGCAAAAAAATATTATTTTGTCTCATTAATAATATATTAATGAGCCATCTATAAATATTAAGTGAAAATACGTTTAGTACAAACTCTTTATTAAATTACCTTCGCAAAGTTTTAGAAGAGTTAAACAAATAATATTAAAAAATTAGGAAATTTCGGAATATTTGAATTTTGGGTTCCCGCTAAATATTTTTTTGATGATAATTTGATTTTTTCTGCATTTCAACACTATAAACCTTGACTGCATCAGGGTTGTGCCGTAGACTATGAATAATATTCTGTCAATTAACTACTCGTCTACATGCTTTTTACAAGGATCTTTTTTACGTAGACTATTTAGATTTAGATAATGTAAACTTTGTATAAAACAACAACTTTTAATATATTTATTTAATATAAACTCCATGTTCACAAGTTTCTTTAATTGTTTGTAAATGTAAATACATAATAAAAATATACTTTAATAAGTATAGTAATATTCACAATCATCTCGAATATATATATATATATATATATATATATATATATATATATATATATATATATATATATATATATATTATTTGATTTAAAAATCTCTAGGAAAGTGCGAGGAGTATCAAAGAAACAAAAAATTTTAACCCCTTAAACTATTAAACGAAGGGTCTGCGGGCCTGTGTTTATTTGACTTTGTTCCTATTTTATGACATAAATCATCTCGTAAAGCTTTGGACATAGTTTAATTTACATGTGGTTTGTTGATAATACAATCCTAGAAGGCTGAGATGGATATTTATACGTCAACAATGATTGTCTACGTTTTGGTGTAAACAACGGGTAGGCCAAGTAAAATATGTAATCTACGTAAACAACGTCTAAACTATGTAGAAAACGCGTCAATTCATTACTAAATCCAGCAGTTGATGCTGCTTTTTGTCTTATATGATATATGCCCAGTTATTGAAATTCTTAAAATCAATTTAAATCTTAATCCTAATTGTTATAATCAATTTAAATCTTAAAAATTAATTTTTTTTCGTTTCTACTTTTTTTTTAATTCACGTCAAATCATTATTAGAAAAGAGTTTATTTTTTCTTTATTACCGTCTTGAATAACTTTTCTTCTTCGGACGATCTGGATCCAACAACCATAATATTTTACCTGCTGCGAAGCGAAGCAGTCCTCAAATGTAATTCTAAACCTATTTCACTCACGATATCTTTCTTCAGTGTGGACCTCGTTTGCCAAAATTTTATATAAGTTGAAGTAATTTGTATTGATATTTTTTCAAATAATGTGATCAGAATCATCGAGTTTTCTTAATAATGATAAGAATCGAGCTCTTTAATTAGTTACATGGACCTTTTATGCTTTTCTCAGAATGTCCTTGAACAACCGCATCTCGAAAGCTTTCACCCTTTTGAGCGGCTTCCATCACGGTTCAGGACTGAGCATATGTAGAATGGAGGACACACAGCTTATTAGCATCTTTTTTATTTAAGGCCGATGTCACGACAGCTGATATTTTGTCGAAAGTTGTTCTAGCGTCACTATATATTATGATTACCATTTATTGTAGTTACTTTCAATCTGGTATATATATATATATATATATATATATATATATATATATATATATATATATATATATATATATATATATATATATATATATATATATATATTATATATATTTTAATATGGGATGGGTTCTTGAACATTTTAACTATATTTTAGGGTTTTATTTTCTTGGAATTTTCGGTTCTTAGAATAAATGGGACATTTGAGTGTTAAAATTTGTCATTTATTTGTAAACGTTTCAACCATTGTATGGCCTTCATCAGTACTAAAACTTTAATATAAAATATGTAAACGAGAGAAAGCAAATAATAGTTTTCGGCTTACCTCATTAAAACAACAGATTTTCAAATATAAAACAACACATAATATTGTATAATTATAACAGACACACATGCAAATAAGACGAGACTGTGGATGTTAATACGACTATCAGTAAATATTTAGAATATAATAGAAGCGCCTATCGACATAGGAATTCGTTTTTTTTATAATATTTTAATTTATTAAATTATAATAGATCTTGCTGAGATTTTTTATATCTGCCTTCTTGTTTATTGAATGGTCGTGTTTTTTTATATAAATTATCTCCAAAAACTCTTGTTTACATATTTTATATTAAAGTTTTAGTACTGATGAAGGCCATGCAATGGTTGAAACGTTTACAAATAAATGACAAATTTTAACACTCAATTGTCCTATTTATTCTAAGAACCGAAAATTCCAAGAAAATAAAACTATATATATATATATATATATATATATATATATATATATATATATATATATATATATATATATATATATATATATTTGTATATATATATATATTTGTATATATATATATATAATATATATATATATATATATATATATATATATATATATATATATATAATATTTGTATATATATATATATATATATATATATATATATATATATATATATATATATATATATATATATATATATATATATATATATATATATATATATATATATATATATATATATATATATATATATATATATATATATATATATATATATATATATATATATATATATATATATATATATATATATATATATATATATATATATATATATATATATATATATATATATATATATATATATATTTTTTTTTGCTTTGTGTTCTTTGACCTTTTTTTTTTCAATATATATTTATCCTAATTTTTCTTGGTTTGAGGTCAATACATTAACAACAAAATTAGTTCATATTTTTAAACATATATTTCGTTTCTAAGGTGACGTTTCGACCATAGTTTTGGTCTTTTTCAAACCTAAAATTTGTTTAGCACTATTTTTTTAAGTTTATAAAGTATTAAAAATTTAGGACTTACCATACAACGTAAAATAGATGACTAAAAAGTATACATAATCCACATATCTGACATATACTACACATATTTAATTTACATTTTACAAATATTGTGGACGTTTATTACAGACAAATTACAAGCGACTGAGCGAACACTGTTATAGTAAAGATATATACAATTTATTTAGGTTGTTTATGTCTTTTTTGTCATTTATGGCGTTTTTGTTTTTTTGAATTTCAGCCATCTCAAAAAATTCTCTTTTTTTCAACTGAGATTCGGATTTTAATACTTTCACTTGTTCGTAGTTGAAAGTATGTTTTTTGGACATCTCATGGTGTGTTAATGCGGTGCTGTTCTTTTTATCATATTTGTGACTTTTCAGTCTATTTTCTAAGTATTGGCTTGTTTGTCCAATATAAACACCGTTACAATTATTGCAAGGGATCTGATAGACTATATTGCTTTTTTATTAATTGGCGTTTTCGATTTTAAGTTGCTGAAGTTCTTTGATAATAAGTTATAGGCTTTGTGACTTGTCGTGATGTTATATTTTTTAAAAAGGTTTTGAAATTGCTGGGATAAACCATTTATGAAAGGCAGAGAAATGTATTTTGTTTTAGGTAGATTTGATGTAATAATGGCATTTTCAGAATTATAATATTTATGTATTCTGCTTTTGAATAATTTATTTACTAATTTTTTAGGGTATTGATTTAGAGTTAATGCTGCTTTAGCCTTTTTAATTGCTCGTTCTCTGAATTCAGAGTCGGACAGCTTAATTGACCGATCTGCCAGACCAATAATTACAGATTTTTTCTGAGACATTGGGTGACAGGAGCTGAAATTTAGGTATCGAGAGGACCAAGTTTGTTTTGTGTACCATTCCGTTTTAATTTTATTTCCTATATGATGTAATGTTAGGTCTAAAAAATTGATTTTGTTGTTCTCTTCGCTTTCAATTGTAAATTGTAGTCTTTTATGGTATTGATTAAATTGCTTTAAAATAATTTCTGTTTGGCCAGATGGGATTGCAGTAATACAATCATCGACATAACGATAAAAAAATGGTATATTAAATTCCACATTACTTAGACAGTCTCCTCTAAATCTTCCATAACTATTTGGGCAACGACGCTTGATATAGATGCTCCCATAGCACAACCTTCTATTTGTTTATATAACTGATTTTCGTATATTAAATATGTAGAATTTAGTGTTAATTCTACTGCTTTAAGAAATTCATCTTGAGGAATATCTGTGTATTTTTTTATTTCAGACCATTTCTTTTTAATTATTCTGGTAGCCAATGAGATTGGAACGCTGGTATACAGGGAAACAACATCAAGCGATATCAGTTGGTAATTTTCCGGAATTTCTAACTGTTTTAATTTTTCTTTAAATTGATAGGAGTCTTTGATATAGCAATTATTTTTATGTACAATATTTTTTAAGATTTTTTTTAAAAAATTTGATAGTGGTGTAAACGGGGATTGAATGCATGAGACAATTGGCCGTAATGGGATATTTTCTTTATGTAGTTTAGGCAATCCGTAAATTTTGGGTGGTACACTATTGCGGATTTTTAGTTTTTTAGCAGTGTCGGGTGATATAAAAAGATTTTTTTCCCAAGAGTTAACTAATTCATTATTTCTTTTTTGAAACTGGTTTGTGGGATCTTGTTTAATTTTTTTATATGTTTTAGTGTCATTTAATATTTCATTCATTTTTATGTTGTAGTTAGCAGAACTCATTAACACTGTTTTGTTTGTTTTATCGGCTTTTAGAACCTTTATAGAAGGGTTATTTTTTAAAAAACTTTTAGTTTTTGTTAAGTTTATTGAGTGTTTTTTATTTTTGTTTGTTTGATTTTTCAGTTTAGTTTTAAAATTTGTTAATATATTACAAGATTTTGCTCTAATTTCGTCTTTCTCTCCACCTCTCAAATGATTTATACCGTTTTCAATGTTACATAGTATATCGGTAGTTGGCAAAAGTCTATCATTTTTTAATTCCGTTGCAAAATTAGGTCCTAAGCTTAAAATTTCCATAGCGTAATCTGGAATATTTTGATCTGTTAGGTTTTCTACCCACATTGATGTTGTTTTTTGTTGAGGGGGAGCTTTTTGCTTTGAAATTAGGTGGTCTAGTTTATTTTTATTGTTTTGTTTTATTTCTTGGAAAAGTTTTTCAGTTTTTTGTATATTGCGGATTTTAAATTTAATGAAAATTGTATTTGGTAAATTTTCCGTAAGGCGATTTTCGAGATGCTTGAATTTATTTCGTAAATTTGTTATGTTTAAAGTTGTTTCTGTAATTAATAAATTTAATGTACTTAAAATAAATTTTGGTAAGACAAACTGGTTATATTTACGTTCAAGGTTTACATTTTCGAATTTTATATGAGACATTTTAAGATTAAGAAAGGTTGGTTGTAAGTTTTCTGTTTTACATCTCAATAAAAACACTCTTCTATTCTTTTGGTTGGCAATTTTTCGAGAGATGTTTTCATATTCTTTCATTTCGTTCACAATATGGCGTCCATATGTGCTTTCGATTGTTCTGTAGTTTAGTACTTCTTCACCCATACTTATATATTTATAAAAGACCAAAACTATGGTCGAAACGTCACCTTAGAAACGAAATATATGTTTAAAAATATGTACTAATTTTGTTGTTAATGTATTGACCTCAAACCAAGAAAAATTAGGATAAATATATATTGAAAAAAAAGGTCAAAGAACACAAAGCAAAAAAAAATATATAACTATGGGTGAAGAAGTACTAAACTACAGAACAATCGAAAGCACATATGGACGCCATATTGTGAACGAAATGAAAGAATATGAAAACATCTCTCGAAAAATTGCCAACCAAAAGAATAGAAGAGTGTTTTTATTGAGATGTAAAACAGAAAACTTACAACCAACCTTTCTTAATCTTAAAATGTCTCATATAAAATTCGAAAATGTAAACCTTGAACGTAAATATAACCAGTTTGTCTTACCAAAATTTATTTTAAGTACATTAAATTTATTAATTACAGAAACAACTTTAAACATAACAAATTTACGAAATAAATTCAAGCATCTCGAAAATCGCCTTACGGAAAATTTACCAAATACAATTTTCATTAAATTTAAAATCCGCAATATACAAAAAACTGAAAAACTTTTCCAAGAAATAAAACAAAACAATAAAAATAAACTAGACCACCTAATTTCAAAGCAAAAAGCTCCCCCTCAACAAAAAACAACATCAATGTGGGTAGAAAACCTAACAGATCAAAATATTCCAGATTACGCTATGGAAATTTTAAGCTTAGGACCTAATTTTGCAACGGAATTAAATAATGATAGACTTTTGCCAACTACCGATATACTATGTAACATTGAAAGCGGTATAAATCATTTGAGAGGTGGAGAGAAAGACGAAATTAGAGCAAAATCTTGTAATATATTAACAAATTTTAAAACTAAACTGAAAAATCAAACAAACAAAAATAAAAAACACTCAATAAACTTAACAAAAACTAAAAGTTTTTTAAAAAATAACCCTTCTATAAAGGTTCTAAAAGCCGATAAAACAAACAAAACAGTGTTAATGAGTTCTGCTAACTACAACATAAAAATGAATGAAATATTAAATGACACTAAAACATATAAAAAAATTAAACAAGATCCCACAAACCAGTATCAAAAAAAAATAATGAATTAGTTAACTCTTGGGAAAAAAATCTTTTTATATCACCCGACACTGCTAAAAAACTAAAAATCCGCAATAGTGTACCACCCAAAATTTACGGATTGCCTAAACTACATAAAGAAAATATCCCATTACGGCCAATTGTCTCATGCATTCAATCCCCGTTTACACCACTATCAAATTTTTTAAAAAAAATCTTAAAAAATATTGTACATAAAAATAATTACTATATCAAAGACTCCTATCAATTTAAAGAAAAATTAAAACAGTTAGAAATTCCGGAAAACTGATATCGCTTGATGTTGTTTCCCTGTATACCAGCGTTCCAATCTCATTGGCTACCAGAATAATTAAAAAGAAATGGTCTGAAATAAAAAAATACACAGATATTCCTCAAGATGAATTTCTTAAAGCAGTAGAATTAACACTAAATTCTACATATTTAATATACGAAAATCAGTTATATAAACAAATAGAAGGTTGTGCTATGGGAGCATCTATATCAAGCGTCGTTGCCCAAATAGTTATGGAAGATTTAGAGGAGACTGTTCTAAGTAATGTGGAATTTAATATACCATTTTTTTATCGTTATGTCGATGATTGTATTACTGCAATCCCATCTGGCCAAACAGAAATTATTTTAAAGCAATTTAATCAATACCATAAAAGACTACAATTTACAATTGAAAGCGAAGAGAACAACAAAATCAATTTTTTAGACCTAACATTACATCATATAGGAAATAAAATTAAAACGGAATGGTACACAAAACAAACTTGGTCCTCTCGATACCTAAATTTCAGCTCCTGTCACCCAATGTCTCAAAAAAAATCTGTAATTATTGGTCTGGCAGATCGGTCAATTAAGCTGTCCGACTCTGAATTCAGAGAACGAGCAATTAAAAAGGCTAAAGCAGCATTAACTCTAAATCAATACCCTAAAAAATTAGTAAATAAATTATTCAAAAGCAGAATACATAAATATTTTAATTCTGAAAATGCCATTATTACATCAAATCTACTTAAAACAAAATACATTTCTCTGCCTTTCATAAATGGTTTATCCCAGCAATTTCAAAACCTTTTTAAAAAATATAACATCACGACAAGTCACAAAGCCTATAACTTATTATCAAAGAACTTCAGCAACTTAAAATCGAAAACGCCAATTAATAAAAAAAGCAATATAGTCTATCAGATCCCTTGCAATAATTGTAACGGTGTTTATATTGGACAAACAAGCCAATACTTAGAAAATAGACTGAAAAGTCACAAATATGATAAAAAGAACAGCACCGCATTAACACACCATGAGATGTCCAAAAAACATACTTTCAACTACGAACAAGTGAAAGTATTAAAATCCGAACCTCAGTTGAAAAAAAGAGAATTTTTTGAGATGGCTGAAATTCAAAAAAACAAAAACGCCATAAATGACAAAAAAGACATAAACAACCTAAATAAATTGTATATATCTTTACTATAACAGTGTTCGCTCAGTCGCTTGTAATTTGTCTGTAATAAACGTCCACAATATTTGTAAAATGTAAATTAAATATGTGTAGTATATGTCAGATATGTGGATTATGTATACTTTTTAGTCAACTATTTTACGTTCTATGGTAAGTCCTAAATTTTTAATACTTTATAAACTTCAAAAAATAGTGCTAAACAAATTTTAGGTTTGAAAAAGACCAAAACTATGGTCGAAACGTCACCTTAGAAACGAAATATATGTTTAAAAATATGTACTAATTTTGTTGTTAATGTATTGACCTCAAACCAAGAAAAATTAGGATAAATATATATATATATATATATATATATATATATATACATATACATATATATATATATATATATATATATATATATATATATATATATATATATATATATATATATATATATATATATATATATATATATATATATATATATATATATATATATATATAGGTACCCTCCTGCGATCATGATTTCTGGGTCTCTACCCTCATCAGGCAGGCTTGTAGCCAGGGAGATCTGAAATAACAGACTGCTCGAAATAACAAAATTGAAAACGAGACGTCAATGATACTGGAACAGTACTACAAGCTAAATGTAATAGGTGGCTCTAAGCGGAATTAGTAAATATATATATATATATATATATATATATATATATATATATATATATATATATATATATATGTGTGTGTATAGTTTAAAGGAGTGTTTCTAGGACTTTCTTAATATAGTGTTTGTTGTTAGTTCTTGGGATATGGTCCTCGATCTTGAAAATGACTATTTCATAGTCATTTTATTTTGACGTTTCGACAGTAACTTCCGGCCTTTTCCAAACGACAAAAGGAATTAGACTTATTACTTTAAAAGACATAGAACGAATATCTAATCGAAAACAACGATTATGTGTCGTTTACATTTGAAGAATAATTGATGTACCTAAATATTGTAGCAGTATGAAGGATTATACAGGGTGGCCCATCGAAAACGTACCGCAAGGCATAACGGCCAGGGTAATTTTTTTTTCAAAAAATCCAAGAACACATCAATTTTGTTTGTGAGGGGGACAACTTTTGCCCTTAAAATGATCGCAAAATTTTCAACCCTCTAAGCGGGGGTGTCATCCCCCAAACTTTTTCAAATGGGAAGAGGGGTCAAGTGGTACCGCAATGAAAAGGGCTTTCTATTCTCTATATATTCCCGCTTTGGTTTTGAAAATAGGTCAAGTCATTTAGAAAATATGAAGGATTGAAATTTGAAAAATACATTTTTCAAAAAACGCATAAATTGAATTAAATAAAAAAAACTTACCGTATTAATGAAGCAAATGCTGAAAATGTTGCCCGTCGACCTCCATACAGTAATACAAATTAGCTTCAAATCGTTCTCGAACATTCTGAAGAACTTGAGGGGTCACTTCGCGACAAACGTCAATAATTCGTGTTCGCAGATCTTCTAATAAGGCAAGTGGAGTGCTATACACTTTACTTTTTATGTGTCCCCCCGGGGAGGCCACTCAATGGCACCCCTTCGTCCTATCCACCGCCCGGGAAAGTTAGTGTTTAAATAATTACGCACATTTTGAGAGTAATGTGGAGGTGCACCGTCTTGTTGAAATATCAGTTCCGCTTCAACGTATCCAGGATTATTTTCGATGATGTCAGTTAGGGCTGGGTCGATGGTATTTTCCAGTAAATCTAAGTACATATCACCTGTTAGAGTTCCAGGAAGAAAAAAAGGACCCACAATAGAATTTCCAAAAATACCAGCCCACACGTTCAATTTCTGAGGATGTTGTGTGTGCACCTCGTGAAATACCATGGGGTTGTTCTCAGCCCAGTACCGACAGTTATGCCGATTAACTACACCGTTCAAAAAGAAAGTGCACTCACCCGAAAAACACACATTGAATAGAAAATTATTATTATTGGCCACTCGTTCACTAATAGTTTCACAAAATTGCAAGCGGCGATCAAAATCGTCTTCGTTGAGTTCTTGTACCAACTGAATTTTATACAGGTGGAAATGGTGTTTTTTCAATATTCTTTGGACACTTGTACGATTCACGCCGGTCTCATTGGCTAATTTTCTTGTACTCAGCGTACTATCCATGGCAACTTGGCCCAATACAAAGACCTCCATAGCTTCATTTACTACAGGATTTTCCATCTGCCTCTTTTTATTTATAAGGGATCCAGTTTCGCGAAATTTTGCTACTAACTCGCGAACAATTTTGACGGAAAGGTGTTTTTCAGGATGTCGTTCATTAAATATCTGCGCAACCCGATTGCCACATTCATTATTTTTAAAATAAAGTTCGATTATTTCCACTTTTTCTGCAAGTGAGTACACCATAATTATTGATAAAAAATTTAATGATATTGAGAAATTTAAACGCACAAGTTACAGAACAGCTATCTAGCAACTACCGCACCTGATCGTTGTGGCATGTCAAATCACTAAAATCAGCAGTAAACATCTAAAATAACAGGACAAAAATAGCGAATTGGTCGAAGGAATTTATCCTTATCATTTACTCTGATAATTTGTAAATAAACATTTTAAATTTCAATCCTTCATCTTTTCTAAATGACTTGACCGATTTTCAAAACCAAAGCGGGAATGTATAGAGAATAGAAAGTCCTTTTCATTGCGGTACCACTTGACCCCTCTTCCCATTTGAAAAAGTTTGGGGGATGACACCCCGCTTAGAGGGTTGAAAATTTTGCGATCATTTTAAGGGCAAAAATTGTCCCCCTCACAAACAAAATTGACGTGTTTTTGGATTTTTTGAAAAAAAAATTACCCTGGCCGTTATGCCTTGCGGTACGTTTTCGATGGGCCACCCTGTATATTTTTTTTGTTGTTGTATGAATAGGTAAGGTATTTTACCAGATGTAGTTAGAAAGTAGTATATGCTGAAATATATATATATATATATATATATATATATATATATATATATATATACATATATATAAATATTATATATATATATATATATATATATATATATATATATATATATATATATATATTTATAAATAGTGGAGATATATTTTTATATATTTTTGATACCCCTCGCACGTTCCTAGAGATTTTTAAATCAAATTTGGTAAAGGATTCACTATGACTAATGCAATTAAGAGACTAAATAAGTTTAAGAATAATCTGCAGGGTGTTTTTTTTTTCGGGATAGCAAAGTCAAATTGCTTGTTCTCTTTTGTAAATTTTTAGTTTGTGACATATTTTCGATATTTTGCGAATAATTTATTCGAAGACATCAGTAACTGGACTGAACCAACCAATAGATTCCAACACCCCGTATCTCAAAAATGAAACGTTTGTGGAACTTTTCTTCTTATATTAATGGGTCAAATTACTTCACAGTTTTGAACATTAATTAATTTTTATTCTGTGTTTTGTAAGGAAAATAATGCAGAAACTCAGAAGCAGGTTAGTAAAATGGAGTATGGCGCAACAATAATGTGGCATACTTGCACAGATCTACAAACAAACTGCACACTTGTAGAGTTGACAGTAGTGTTATATCCTTGTAGTGTTTAGGTGGTCCTAATTACAGATGACGTAATTAAATTGCTAAAGAGCTATATTTTAGCTTCCCAAGATATAAAAATTATCAACGCCACCCCTTGGCCCTTTTTTTTAAAGAACCTGCAATTTTTGTAGAATATATTTAAAATATTTTTGCTAACTTCCAAAGCAAGATAATATGTTGTTTGAATATATTTAAAATATTAATTAACAAGCCATGCTCAACAAAATTTTTTATCCTCTCTCTCATGGTGACGAAAATCTCAGTAATATTTTATCAACTAATGAAAACCATAATTTATAGAGAATTATATTTATAGAGAGGCGAATGCGTCAGAAAAATTCACATATTGTATATATTCTGTGATATAACATTTAGTTTAGTTAATCGGCTTGTAAAGTCAATTTGGTTTATATACTTAATATTAATAGATATTATCTATACTATCTTAAAGAACACAATTTGTTTTACAAATTATTTCTTTTGATAATAAGTTTTTGCCTTCTTCCTAATATTTGGTTTTTGGTATTATATATCTTGTTACTTATTTATAGTTTTCTGTATGTTATGACCTTGCTTTCTTGTCTTGGCTTAATATCGAAGCATTTAATAGGATGTTACAGATCTATAACTGTTCGTTGATTTGCTGAATATAAGTAACTATTATCAATCAAAGACATAAATTCCGACACCATAGTTTATACCAATCCATCAATTACCTATTTAGTTAGTTTTTTGTTCAACTAACATTAAGCTAATAGGTTTAGGTATGGAGATTTGATTGGCTATTATGTGTAACATTTCATCAAATCTGTCGGCTATGCGGTGTGATATCCAGGCTTGCTCTTTTCCATTGGCGACATCTCGGTGAAATAATGTGGGTTTAAATCTAGATAAGCGTATTCAACAGTCAGTTGGACACTCTTCTGTTTATCGAGTTTCAAAGTTTATAGCACTATATCTCGGTTTGATGTTCTTTATATGTTTGTGTATTTAGGGAAAACCAAAGGTTTAGATAATTTGGTCGCTTTTCTATTTGCGATATTCCGGCTTTCATAAGACGTCGCTTGTATTTGTAACTACAGTTGTGTTTACTATTATTTCTACAGTCTTGCTAATTTATTCTTTATGAAAATCTTAAAACTATACGGCTGCAATTATTTTTTCTTAGGAATTAAATTTGCATCTCTCATAAAGAAATCTTTTGCTTTGCACCGTAGCTTGAATTATTTTACACAAACCTTACATTAAAATTTTTTTTGAAGCTTAAAAGATATCCCTTGGTATAACGAACTCATTTAAGTAAGAACTCAGTAAGATTCTTCCAATATTCCAAAAACGTTTGTTCATCTTTCTGGTTTCGTAAAAAACATAATAGCATAGTTGACACTTCGCTTTTACAGCGGTATATTGGGAAGATAAGACCATTTAATAAAATGTGTTTTGTATCCTTTAGCTCATAAGAGAGGTATTGTAATTTTTACATTTTAGAGCTCCTAGATCCGGAAAAATATATTCTCCCATTTCTGTCGGTTTATTGGTGCGTGCACTAACTAATTACTATAAAAAAAAATAAAATTTAAATTTTATTAGTTTATTATCGTAAATGCAAAAGAACAGTACTTACCCCATAATCATAAAAACATTTTAATTAAGGATTAGGTGAATAATAAAATATATTTGGGTTCTCCTGCATTTACGAATTACCGCGATTTAGAAACGAGATATGTTCACATATTTTGGAGATGAATTATTGTTAAAGGGGCGTTTTAAAACATTACTCTTTTTTTCAATTTTTACTTCCCTCATAAAAGGGAAGTATTGTAATCGTGAAAAAATCACCTTCCGAGATTTCCTCAAATCTTTGCGTCCCTAGATGACGAAAAATATGTTTTCTCGATTCCATGGGTCTGTCTGTACGTCTGTCGGTCTGTCTGTTCGCGGCATAGCTAACTAACTACTTACCTGATTGATTGGTGAAATTTTGATACGAATCCAAGATGGCGGAACAATATGGTGGCTTGATAAAATATTTAAAAATTTAGCCTGAAAAATTATTTAATGAACTGATTTCAAATTGTGTGCTATACCTAAGTGTAGTATAGAACTAAACTAGTGAAAGTGTGGTACTAATTCAAGATGGCGGAAAAAAATGGCGGCTAAATACATATTTTGTAATCTCAAAAAAATCACATATATAGAAGCCAAAAAATATGTTTTTATCAACTCCGTTGGTCCGTCTGTCGGTTGGTCTGTCTGATTGTAAGTTTACCCCACAGCTTAAAAACTACTCATCAGATTGACTTCAAATTTTAGTCAAAAATTAAAGCTCATGAGGATGACGTGGTAATATTTTGGAAAAAATCCAATATGCCGGAACAAGATGGCGGCCTAGTGAAACGTTAAAAAATTATTACTAAAAAACTAATTATTCAATTTACCTCAAATTTTGGAAAATATGAAGTGTTACATAAGATTGAAATAGTAACATTTTGGTATGAATATAAGACATCAAAACAAAATGGCGGCCTAATAAAATATTTAAAAAACCAGTCTGAAAAATAACTACTTATTAGATTAATTTCAAATTTTGGGCAAGCATTAAGTGTGATATAGGGTTAGCAGGTGTGATAGCGGGACAAAATGGCGGCCAAATAACATGTTAAAAAAATTAACGTAAAAAACGTTCTTATTCAATTGATTGTAAATTTTGGGGAAAAATTAAATATGATATAAAGATAAACTGGAGCGAATTCAACATGCCGTAACAAAATTGCGGTGTATATCAATGTAAAAACAACGTCTTGAATTCATTTTAAATTATATATTATATTATATAATTAATAAATAATAATTATATATATTATATAATTATATAATTGTATAGTCGGGTCACTTCGGATCCAATTCGCTGTGGTTCGGCAACAGCGTATAATACTGGCTATTTTGTGACAGCCTTAGAGTGTCCGAATCATACGTTTGAATATTCTCTCATGTATCAACGAGGACGGATAATTAGGGATTGGAACTGATGTTTTTTTGCTGAAATTTTAACATAATCTTATTTTAAGATTAATAATTTGTGAGAATTGAAATTGTGTTTTCGTTAATATTTTTAAGGAGAGGCACGCGGCCATAATTTTTAAGTGAAAATTTGAGCAGAATTCTGCTTTTTGATATTGGTATTTCCTTTAAAGCTACTTTATATTATTTTCTATTGATACTGAAATACAGCTGAATTAGTCATTATGTTTTGAATGCCTGTTTATTTTTTCTCGGCAGTATAGACAGGCATAACGATTGCAATAGGTAAAAAAAATAATCTCACTCTAGCTGCTTCTATGAGACTGTAATTTTTTCTTGTCTTATGTAATTTTACTACATAGTAACAATTTCCAGTAAGTAAGCGTATTAGTTTTAATTGACAAACTAACTTGTACGCTGTGTTTGGATAAAGGACAGAATCTACTAGGACAATATAAAACTTTATTTAAACAAGTAATTGGTATGTCATGACTCATGATATGATGACCTCTGAATTGTGTCAAGGTTGTCGATGATATTCCATATCTAAAACCATCGAGAAAGCAAAGAAAAAAAAAAGTCCCCAATTCTTGTCTATGAGTAGGAATAACGTGACTATCAAAAAAATTAATAATACATATTGGCCGGATATTTAAATTTTAGAAAATATCTTGCCTAGACTAAAAAATATGTGTAATATTTTCTTTTCACTGTGGATCTACCTATTTTAACTTGATCTAAAAACTTAAAATATTGGAAAAACACTACTAAATCTAAAATATTATTCTTAGAAATTCATTTTCAAACATACCAAAATAGAAAAAATTGTTGCTTTTTTTATTTTATTCTTAAATTGTATACCCTACAGGAAAATGTAATTTACAAAAAATGTGCTTTGGATATGCGTGGATGGCATAAAGTTGCGCTGTGAAACGGCCATTTCCGATGAATTCAGATTTTGCGTATCATTTTAATAAAATTTCAAATCTTATATTATTTAAACATTTTAAACAAATTCTCATTTAAACTAATAATATTAATAATCAATATTATAAATTGAATTTTGGCTCTAAATTAAAAATACAAACTGATTTTTTTTTTCACTAGCAAATTATCTACATTCACTCCCATAATATTTTGGGATAAATCCAGTTGTTTGCTTGATAATTATTATATATAATATTAAAATTATGCAATTATTATTATTTATTTTAAGTTGTATATAAATTGTTGATACGCCAACGACTGATATCGCAAAATTTTAAAAGACTGAATAGAGAGGGAAGAAATAGCAATATTTAAACTTATAATATTGACAATAAGTAGATTTTTTTTAATATTCTGGGTTGAATGAAAACATTTCAAGCTTTTTTATAAAACACCTAGATTTGCTACAAATTTAACAAATAACAATCTATAGCCGGAAAGCTAGTGACAGAAAACTGCAAAGGTTTTGTAATAGCTCATTTTTTAATACAATGTAGTATCTTTGATTGATCGTTTTTATTTGAAACAATGGTAGTATTAAGGATGTACATGAGTTAGCACCCATTCGCAAGGTTAGACGCCGTGGAGTACTTCGAGCGACTGCTGACTGCGCCTGTTCCATTAAACTGAAATCTGACCGTTTTTTCTTAGATTATTTATAATAATTAAGTAGTAAAAAAATTTTCAACCATTACAAAGCTCTTGTACTGACATCATTATCACGACAACTTATGCGACGTGCTGACTCGCCTCGTTTCACAGCTATGTGGTCTAATCACTTTCCCAACGTTTTTTACACTCTAAATAAGTTTAGCGCCAATGTTTATCTATTACGAAAGACTTGTAATGGTGCATGTAATATAATAATATACTTGAAAGCGCGCCGCCGCCAAGTGTCCCACTACCTGAACTGGCGAGTAGGTGCTGATCATGCATTTCCTTAATACTACGGCATATTGAAATATGAGCCATTATAAAACTCTGGCGAATTTTTGTCACGAGCTCTTGGGATATCAGAAATTTCTAACATGAAAATGTGGAGCTAGTAGGTATACATTGAATCTTATAAACCCTGATATAGTTATAAACAGCAAGAAGAGATTTATTTAAATAAAACGATATTACACAAAGTGTAATATTTAATTTTTGTCACGAGCTCTTGGAATATCAGAAATTTCTAACATGAAAATGTGGAGCTAGTAGGTATACATTGAATCTTATAAACCCTGATATAGTTATAACCAGCAAGAAGAGATTTATTTAAATAAAACGATATTACACAAAGTGTTTATTATTTAATTTGTTTAGCAAAACCTTACAGTTCAGATAAAGTCCTAAACATTTGAGTTTATTCAAATTTGTAAGTAATTTTAACTTAACAACAAAAATTGCTAGAAGTCTAAAATCGTCTGATATTTAATCTATTCAAAAGAGAGGTATAGCTTTGTAGCTAATTCAATTCCGTATAAATGTATTTATGCCAACTTTTTCTTTAAAAACCAACCTTTCAGGCAGCTTTTTGTTTTCGAATCGAATTTTTGCAGCATTCATGATGATTGAGAAAAGTAATCTTTTAACATTCATATTTTATATATTTTTCTAAGGCAAATGTAATCTAGAAATTTTCTTCTTAATGTTGATATTCTGGGTATCCGACTTTTTCCTAAAAAAAAGCAAATAATAAATTTAAACTAGGATGCTAGTTTTTATCAAGACTGATCTGTACCTGTACGTTTTGTCCAAATCGCATTTTCCCAATGGTTCAGTTGATAACATGGGCAGCTAAATATGATTTTTAAAATCAAACGAAAATTCTGTAAATTCCCCTGTACTGGGAAATATCCGTATTTTTACATTTCAAGAGTGGTCTCAGGTCTCCACTTTTTACACTTATACATATATATTTGGATATGTATCGCGGAAACTTATGAAAATGTTGTCTATAAAAATTTTTATATAAAAATTGGACCGACATAAACAAATCACTAAAAAGTAAAAAATAATATCTTACACCATATTAGAAATTTATTTATGAAGTCGGCGTCAATCTAGTTCTTACCTACTTAATTATAGACATTTATAATATTGAGTATCTACGTGTATACTATATTAAATAGAAACGGTTAATATTATTTTGCCACCTGGTTAATAAATCATATTTTCAATGTGAAATAAAATGTTTCACATTTTAGTGTTTTTCGATCGGCCAAGGCGTGAATGACATAACAAAGTAAAGTCAAAAAAAGTTTTCAGCATTGACACTTTTAAAATTTCTATGTCAATAATTTTGTGACTTAAGTGCCACAATTAAATGCAGAAAAAAAACATTATTGTGGTTCCAGATTTCACCATTAAATCTAGGAGTCTCTTATATTTCCCTTTGTCTATGTCTAAAATCACAACTACTCCGCTGGCTAATATCAAAACCGATAATAAATTACACTATTAACTCCTAACTTTCATTGGGAGCAATAACACATACATTATTTCTTTCACCTTACGCAAACGGCAAACAAGGATACTATCACCCTGTCTGGAACAGTCTTGCAATGGCAAAGATGCAATGATACATTTTGTTCAAACCACCATCACCATTTTGACCATTTTAGAGCTTTTAAGCCACCATAGACTAGGCTAAATACAGAAAATGAAGCTGGATAATACTACCCGCATTGAGTTGAATTACACTGCTGGCCCTCCAACTTCATTGGGAGCAGTAATATAGACATTTTATAATATTTTTCGTTACACCAACATCATAATATGGGTACTAGGTCTGTCTGGAACATGTCCTGCAATACCGCTAGTACATTGATCATTTCGCTTCTTTTAGAGCACATCAGTCCGCCTTAAATTAAGCGAGCCTAGTGTAAGTCAAATACCCGAAATGGAATAACAAAGAGCAAAATCCCGATCGTCATTTGAACAAAATAGATCATTGCGCCTGCGGCATTGCAGGATATATTCCAGACAGTGTAATTCGATACCAGTTGTGGTATTGCCAGTGGAGTAGTAGTTTCTGTAATGCCATTTGTATCGAAAAGTCTCCCTATCGACCTTTTAAATATGATTTCGCATTTTTTTGCCAACAAAAACTATATTCTTAATATAAAAATGTACATAAATCGTCAAATAAAATTGTATTTTATGTGACACTGAATTGGTGGTCTATACTATATTTTTTAACTTCAGCAAAGTTATCGATCTTTTGTATACGTATTCTCTACTCCACTAAGTGGAATAGTCAAATAATAAGAGTCAATAAATAGTTCCAATTTTCTCAGCCTCCTTAATCACGCCCGTGCTCAATCTCTGCGTAAGTCTTCCGAAAACTCCTGTTAATTCTAAAACTTGTTAATGGAGGAATCTTAAATTCGCGCCTGTAATTAGAGATAATGAATTGCAGGTAATAAAGTTGCATCGGCAGGTTAGGTAAGAAAGATTTTAGAGTTCTTGGCTCTCAGTAGCGCCATAATTTTCTTAATTTAAGTTATCCCAGCGCTTCGTTAAATATTTAGGATGAACTGTTACAAGTAATGGCATCCGAAATTACGATAAAAAATGCATTACGTTGCTTTTTTTCTTTAATTTTATTTAATAATTTTACTTTATTCTCTACATTTCGGTCTATATTAGACCATCTTCTGGAGACCAAGCAGATATTCGGAATTTAATACCATATCAACATTAAAAACAAATTTGTTCATCTGAAATAATTCCTGTCTTTCCCAAAATGTTTTGTTTTTTTTTTTTAAATTAATGTAACGCAGAGGATCTCACTTGTAAATAATACTCATAATAATTTATATTAAAAAAAAAAAGAAAATTTTAAGATATTTTAACTGGCGTGCTGTAATTGTTATATTTTGTATAGTCCTAACTAACTAACAGAGGATATAATGATGGTTTTGTACATAAATTAGTAAAAAGACATAAGCATAAGAAGGTGTTAAAAGATGCCACTACTCTTCAAACACCTGAGGCTTCCAATAAATTCATAGTAATCCAATATGATCCCAGATATACGAGAGGCCTAGAAAAAGTATTTAAAAACGTAGGTTTTAGAGTAGCCTACAAAACGGAGAACAGTTTGAAAAATCTCCTTGGAAACCCCAAAGACAAAGTCGACTTCAGGGAGAGGAGTGGCATTTATGAAATTAGCTGTAATGACTGCGATCTAAAATATGGGCAAACTAAACGCTCCATAAACATTCGTTTTAAAGAACACATGGCACATTTAAGATACGGAAGAACAGAAAAGTCACGCGTTGCCCAACATGCTTTGGAAAACAATCACCGAATAGGAATAAATAATCTTAAGTTGATTAAAAATGTATTTAATAATAGATTATTGGATGCATTTGAGAGTATAGAAATAGTTAAATGTGGTAAGAAAACACTAAATAAAGACAGAAGGCCTATTCCCTATATTGTTTACTTGACAACAGTGCAGGCGGGTGCAACCAAGTGTGACCACATTTACCTATAAATAGTCTCGGTTAGGATAAGTTACTTTAGTTTATATCATCTGCTGATGATGCTAACTTGGTTAGCGAAACGCGCGTCCAGAACGTAACAAGTTCTGGTGTAGTGTGGTTAGAACTCTTGTATTTTGATATATTTTGTATAGTTTTGCTAATTGTTGTACCTGTAAATTCTGTATACGTACATGTATTTACTTATTTGCTTATTATCCTATGGATTATGGCCGAAAAGGAGGGAATTAAACTGATTTAGGTCTTCAAAGTTTATGACTTATGACAACCAACCCTATCACTCATAAAAGTATATAATCAGTTGGTTAAATCCAGCAAAATGAAATAAATTGCAAGTTGCAGTTAAGATTTTTTTTACCATTTCTTATATCAAGACAATATAGCGTTGCTTTAATTAACCCGGCTTCACGGGTAAAAACTATATAATTATGAGTGGAGATAAAAATTGTTATGTCCTAAAAGTGAAGCATCTAAAAAATATATTACCGGAATCGTCGAATCCGCAGATGTGGAAACCATATTTGGATTTAATTTTTATCTGCACTGGAATATTGAAATTTACAATTAATATTTGTGGACAATAACCATTTATTTATAACGAAACGTTATATGGGTAATTATTATTAAATCAAGTTCAACTACTCTAAACGATATGCAACATTCGGCAACCATGTGAGAATCTGACGGTGAAATGGCTTTGTTTGTATTTACTTTTTTAACCGGATTTTTGGGCTCCTCCCCGCAATGGTGAAGATATATTAAAAAAATAGATCTAAACTTAAAAGCTCGGACAATTATACAAAACTTCTCGCACCAAAAAATATGTACTCGATAAATATGCGTAAAATAAATAACAATAAAAGATATTTTCAAAAACAATTGTTTCGTTTATAAAATAATATGAAATAGGAAAAAATGCTTTGTTTACATATATATACACACTAGTTTCATATATTCATTTGATTAGTAAGTTTAACATACAGTTTTAAGGTCTGATGATGACCGGAAGGTCGAAACATGTGTAACTTGTTAAAAATTGCTTTTTTAAGAAAAATTATATGACTGAGACCGAGCCTAGTGTTTTATTCTTTTGAGTCTTATAATCCGGTCTCTTGGAGAAAAATGAACGATTTCTTTGAAGCTTACTTTAGGTCAGATATGCAGGGTGTTCAAGAAATATGGGCAAATGATTTTCAAAAACTAAAATTTTTAGAAAATAACATTTTTGTGATCGTTAATAAAGGTTGCGTAAAGTTTTTTCATAATAGTTATAATTAGGGAGATAATATATGAATATCAAAATGAATTTTTGTCGGTGTTTGACCTTTAATATCCCCTTAACTAAAGTGAATATCGAAATATTTTACTTAGCTTCTATTTGTTTAGATTTTTAGTTTTATAAAATCAACTTTTTCGTATTTTTACTTTTTTCTGAAAAATGAATAATAAAAAAAGTTTTTCATTTATTGCATATTATTTGGACACATTATATATGAAAGTTTCTTGAGTTATTATAACGTAGTGAAAGAAAATTTCATTGTCATTTTTCAATTTTTGAAATAAAGGATAATATTCTCCATAAACTTTTCTTTGTCGCCAGTCGGCGCGAATTGCCGGTTAGCGGGAAACCCTTTTCCCCCCATTATATTTTGTAGTCCACCTACAGTAATTACCGATTATAGGAAAACATTTTAAATAAAAATTTTGTAGCATTGTATAGTGTATCTAAAGTCAATTGAGACAGCGGAAAATTTGGCTATGCTCAATTTTCTACACCACTTATATCAAATAAATTTATTTTTATTTAGTTGACAGGTCCCCGTACAAACATCAGACCTTCGCGACACTGTCAACGGGGACTGATTATAAAATTTGTGGGCGGAGAATCAGAGTTAAGCACTTTGATTTGTAATATCCGTAATTCAATTGGTTAGATTTTTGGAGACGTTGATTTAACAAAAAATGCACAAAAAAAATATATTTTAAAATATTTGCGTGGCCTGCACTTGTTCAGAGATCTCGGGTCAGTGTCAACGCCGTAGAATTAAAATTTCTTTTTATTCTATTCAATGTTTTTACTTACCTTGTGAAAGGGAAGTATTGTAATCGGGAAAAAATTACCTTTCGAGATTTTTCTGATCTTTACGTTTCAGGGTCCCTAGATAAATTTTTTTTTCTCAATTGCGTCGGTCTGTCTGTCGAACTGTCTGTTTGCGGAATAGCTAAAAAAGTACTTAACCGATTGACTTCAAATTTTAGTCAAAAATTAAAGATCATATCGGTCATCAGGTCATCCACCTGGTAACGTTTTGGAAAAAATCAAATATGGAAAAACAAAATAGTGGCGTAGTGAAATGTTAAAAAAATTAAAAACAAACAAAATCCGATTTGCCTAAAATTTTGAACAAAACCAAGTATTATATCGAAAACAACTGATAAAATGTGGGTATGAATCCTAGATGTCGGAACGAAATGGTGTTTTAATAAAATATTTAACAATCCAGCATGAAAAAAATGCTTAATATCATTTCCAAATTGTGTGCCATAATTAATTGTGGTATAGAGAAGAACTAGTAAAGTTGTGGTACTAATTCAAAATGGCTGGACAAAATGGTAGCCAATCAAATAAAATATTTGTAATCGAGAAAAAAATAAATTTCTCAGGTTTTAGCGCCTCTAGATGCCAAAAAATATGTTTTATCAACTCCGTCACTCCATCTGTCGCTTTGTCTGTCTGTTTGACAGTTCGCGACATTGCTTAGAAACTACTCATCAGATTGACTGTCAAAAAGTCAAAAAAAGGGGTCATATGGGAATGACCTGGTAATATTTTGGTAAAAATCCAATATGGCAAAACGAAATGACGGCCTGGTGAAATCTTAAAAAAATGATTACTAAAAAACCACGCAACCAACTTATCTCAAATTCTGTACCAAAAACCAAGTAGTATTATGTAGAAATCAACTGGTAAAGTTTTGGTACAAATCAAAGATGGCGGAACGGATTGACGGTTTAATAAAATATTTAAAATTTCAGCTTGAAAAAGAACTTAACGGGATGATTTTAAATTGTGTGCCATAACAGAACTAATTGTGGTATAAAGATGAACGATTAAAACTGTGGGTCGAATTCAAAATGGCGGAACAAAATGATAGCCAAATAAAATATTTGTAATCGTGAACAATCTCTCAGGTTTTACATATTTTCAGGTTTTACCGCTCCTAGATGTCAAAAATACGTTTTATCAATTCCGTCGGTTTGTCTGTCTGTATGTCAGTTACAAAAATCAAGTATCATGTATAAATCAGCCGGTAAATTTCTTGTATGAAAACAAGATATCGGAACAAAATGGCGGCCTAATAAAATATTTAAAAATCGAGTCTGAAAAAACTGCTCAATGGACTGATTTCAAATTGTGTGCTATACCTAATTGTGGTATAGAGATAAGCTACTGAAACTGTGGTTCTAATTCAAGATGGCGAAACAAAATAGCGGCCAAATAAAATATGTGTGACCGTAAAAAAATCAGTGTCTCAAGTTTTACACATTTTAAGGTTTTAGCTTCCCTAGATGACAAAAAATATGTTTTATCAATTCCATCGATCTCTCTGTCTGTGTGCCAGTTCGCGGCATAGTTTAAAAACTACTCATCAGAGTGATTTGAAATTTGAAATATGCAATATGCAAATTCAAAAACCTGTCTGAACGATTCAATTATATAGATATATATATATATATATATATATATATATATATATATATATATATATATATATATATATATATATATATATATATATATATATATATATATATATATTTGACTTTTAGAAAGTTTTTACTTCAACCTCTCAAAACCAAGTAAGTTTTAAAATTGAAACGTATATACCCGATACCCTACAAAATGACATATTATCTGCTCGATCTTTAACAATACTTTCAATTTTTAGCCCCGTCCTTTTCCCCTCTGTGTAATATAAGTAAATATATTATCAAGTAGGTTACAATTGTAATAATATCTATATACCCATAAACCCATAAAAATACGTTGTATGCGATTTATTTACGGAGAATACATTTTTTTCCATTTAGCTTAGCTATTTCGCCTCCATCCCCTGACCAGATCAAATAAAAAAACTAATTGACAAAAATATTAAATGCGAATAACTAATAAAAAAGAAAGTACTAATTATTAATCTGTTTTACAAAAATAAGTTTTAATTTCTATCACGCCGCCCATGCTTCACAATGAAATCGCCGACTCTTGACGGATATTTAGTTTTTATGTTGTCTCAATTGACTTTAGATACACTTTACCTGAATTGCCAAATGTTTTAATCACATCTAAAAAAATGGGCATTACAAAGCTGTTAGAAAGCAAGCAACTCTACTTTTTCAAATAAAACGGTAGTATATTTTTCTATTAAAAAAAATCTCATTTTTCTGATTCCAAATTTAAATAATTTTTTCTATAGTCGTTAGACATTTATTTAATTTTGAAATTGATGGTGATAAATACCATCAATTTCAAAATTGATGATTTAATAATTTAAAAAATTTTTTTTCAAAATCATTTTTACTTTCTTTTCGTAAATTTTTATTTAAATCAATATATTTTTTTAACCAACATGATTGATCAAATTTTAATACTTTATCTATTTTTATAATTTTTAAAAATTCAAAAAAAAAATGTTTTTGTCAAATTTATTACTTTGACATAAATATACAGTAAAATATAATATATTTAATTCTCTCTCATCTCTTACTGTTGGGGCACTATTTAAACCCTAGTATAATTTGGCAACCTTAAGTTTGTCTTCCTCGGAATACCCCATCCTTTTGCACAATATAATCTTTCTAATTTTATGACATGTGCATCTTTTCTTCCGCAGGTAATTTGGATATTCGGGATTTATTTTTTCATGAATTTAAAAATTAAATAAACGCTGAACGGCTTTAAAAAATATCAATATATGTATTTGAATCACAAAAATGAGAGCTTGTTAAATAAAAAAAATATATAGGGTGTTACATTTAAAAAAGTATATTGGGTTGCTTTTTGACAGCTTTGTGATGCTCATTTTTACGATCTGGTAAAAAAATCTGGCGATTCAGATACAACGCTAAGAAAATTGTATTTGAAGTTTTTTCCTTTAATTAGGCTGTAGGTGGGCATCAAAATATAATGGATGATCCTATACCAGATCATACTAGACCGAAGAAAAGCTATTATTCAATTGAACATTTTATTACACCTTCTGTTGAAATAAAGAAATTATTCCATGTTTCGTCTAGGAATGCTTTAGAGATATTTTATGAATATAACATAAATATTAGTTGCATTCTGATTCTAATCCAAATTACGGAACCACCCATCCACCCAGTGCCGGCGACGACCACCAGTTGAGTAGCACTACTGTAGACGATACCAAAACACATAACATCTTTGTATATACAAAAAGTTAGATCAATTATTACTGCATATGGCCGCTAGGTAAATATTAAGAAGGTAGCGGCAATTTATAAGTTTCATTCCACCAAAGCTGATATTTATATCACTCATTATAATGATGTTGCTAATAAGTGAAATCGCTCTCAGCATTTCAAGTAGCGTTGATTGATTGAAATATTCCGATTTCACCAATGCTGAAATTTTGACATACTGACATAAATACTTTCTAGAACGTCAGGCAACACACGGGAAGCCCACTTTGAAAAAGCAACAATACTTTGAAAAAGCAACAATTTTCTTTGAAAATAAAAAATTTGTGAACTTTTTTAGAAAGTTTATTTTACTGAGTTTCTCGATCCCGAACAAAAAAATGTAAAATTATGTCTAGTACCAAAAAAATTGAGCTTTTCACTCAATCCTTTCTATTCCAGGTGGTACCGGTATGTTGATATGAAGACTAAAAATCGGTCAAAATAATTACACTTCAAAAACTTTTTAAGAGCTACGTACATATTTTCGGTAGTGTATCTAGTCTTTGGTTCGATAATAAAATAATTCCTTCTAATTTTTCCATGATTTCGACAATATTTTTCTCATATAAGCGCTCCCAGATCTTTTATTTTACGACCAGTAGGTATATCTTTAGGGCTAGCTTTCTCATCTCTGCAAGCAGAATCTCAAATAGGTCCATATAAATTGTTCCTATAAACCTTTCGCAAAACGTACTAGAAATATAAATACGCCCAAATCCGCTTTTTGTGGTTTTATTACATTTAAAGCCGGCCATAATTATTTTTGCCGACAACCAGGACCTTTTATAGTGTTCCAGGTGGAAAAGATTGATCACCCACAGGGACACTGCAATCTATGACTGTCAACGTTTAAAGTAAACGCTCGCAATCACTTCTCATTTTCTAGAAGGGATAGTCGATTCCAGAGAAACCTCTGGTTAAGGAAAAGCGTGGGGGTGCGTTACAGAAATTTCTAGAAGATGATTACCAATTAAAAGTCTGAAGTGTCACTCTGGGTACAGCGTATTCATTTTAACTTGTCCACATTTCAATCGGTCGGCTATAACATTTTTATTTGTGAATGTATCAAAAAGATTCAAAAAACATATTCTTTGGCTGGCGTCCAAGTTTTTTATAACATAAGACAAGTATAAAAGAAATTCAATTTTGAAAGATATAAATATAACTTACATTTTTTTTTAATGAGAGGTCCTGTAAATTTGTTTTTTAGTACATAAGTCTCGTTTCTTGATTCTAAATATACTGTGTTTATTGCCGTTGTCTTTAAAAATAAAAGCTAAAATTGGAAAAAGTTGCCTTATAAGACCCATGAGTGTAAGAAAGATTCTTTTTCTTACCAGATTTTTCTTATAACTAAGTTCTCTATTTTCTCATTTAATTTTAAAGTTAAAGATGTCAAACGGTATATTTAGAATCAGAAATAATAGACATATCTATAGAAAGTGAAATTTACATGGTGTCTCATTTAAAAAGTTCTGTCTCAAAATTTTTTTTATATTTCGCTAATGACAAACAACTTGATAACCAATCAAAGCATATATTTTTTGGAATATTTAAATATTTAATATATTAATAAAATTAAAAAACTACAACAGATTAGTATGTAAACTAGTTAAAATGACTATGATATACAACGCGATCAAGAAAGAAATCACTGATTTGTTTTGCTATTTTAATACACATACTGCGAAAGGAAACACATTCAAAATACCTTTACATTTGCTTTAATAATGTGGCGTTTAAAAGTTATTATTATTATTATTATCGAAATTGACAATCAATTTCTCAATAAATGTTGGGTTCCAGCCCATCCCTGATGCATGCATCAAAAGGAGTGGGCTGGTTTCTATAAATTCTATATGTTGTCCTGTAAGAATTTTGTCACTATGTGACAAGTACTGAGCAGTATTGCCTTCTGGATGTGATAAAGGTGTTAGTATGCAGTCCTACGATCTTCAGGTTATGTTTTAATGTTTTTAGAACTAGTCCAGTTGATGATACGATGATCGGTATCACATGAACCTTATTTAGTCGCCACATCTGCTGTATCTCGATGGCCAGCTCCGCATATTTGGTCTTTTTCTCTTGATATTTATTCAACACGTTGTTATTGTTGGGTACAGCGATATCTACCAAATGAGTTGTCTCAGTTTTCTTATTTAACATTACCACATCAGACCGATCATTCGTCACCCGTCTGTCGGTGATAATTGCCCGGTCGTATTACTGGTTAAAGGCATTATTTTCACTTACTGAATTTGATGATGAATTTTGTGTAATTTCGTGTGTTAATAACTTGGTCCTGTATTTCCATTACAAATCCTTCTGTCTGTGAGAATAATTGTCCATCCTTCAGTCACCTGTTCGATGCTTCCTTATCTATGTGTGGCTGATTCAAGTCATTGTGATGTCAGCCGTGCAGTGCCATTTGAGCTTACTGTTCTTGTTTGTCGGGGTCTCAAAGTCACATTAGGATGATGTCGTCACTTGCGAGATTGAGTAGAGAGTACGAGTTGTCACTTAAGGTCACTATGCGGTGGATGCTTGATGTTTGTGCTGCAAAAATTGAGAAATCTGTCCATTTTTGCAGCTGTCGGGAGTGCCATTTGGTCAAGTCAACAAGAGATCTTCCACCTTTTCTTTGTGGTAAGGTCATTGGAAGAGTTGATGGCCTTGGATGGTGTGTATTCTGAAACTGTAGGTCAGTACGGGCACAGCATAGGTGTTAATTGCTCTAATGAATAAAATGAGATTTCTTGCGTTCAGTTCTGTCTTTAGAAGAGCTCGCACTCTTTGAACGTACTGATCTTTCAGCTTGATATTTCCTTGCTTATCATGGAGCAGTCTAGCTTGTTGGAATCTTAAGTTTTTGTAGATCTCTCCTTGGTTCATCGATAGAACTATTTCTCCCTTCGGTAGGTATTATTAATATAATTATTATTATTATTTAAATTATTGTTTTTCTTTTAATTAGTTTATGTCTAAATTTTTCACCAAAAAACTTCGGAATGCGAAATTCCAAACAATCAAAATTTATTTATCATCAACCTGAAACCTAGAGAAGAAACAAAGAATGGCGCCACCCTTTTTTGCCGAAATCCAAAAAAACTATCGGCAGATAAGGTTACCCCGACTCTTTCTAGGACTCAAAGGGAGTAATTTTGGAAAAATACATTCCTAGTGGGGTCACTGTTACAAAAGTCACATATTCAGAACTTCTGAAGAACTGTCTCAAGCCAATCATCAGAACCAAAAGGCGAGGATCCCTGAGTAAAGGTATTCTTTTGCAAAACGAAAAACGCGCGGCCACGTATAGCGTGTCCTACGACGACCATCCAGGATCCACATCTTTCCTATTCTCCTGACCTCGCCCTAAGCGATTATCTTGTCTCTGGTCAACTTAAAGAGGCATTAGGTGAGAAACAATTTCAAAGTAATGATGAAGTGATCTAGACGGTACGCCCAGATGATTTTGTTCTTCGGGTATTAAGCGCTTCCAAAACAGTGGAGGAAATACATAGAACGTAATGGAGAATACGCCGAAAAATGACATACTTTTTTTTAACATTGCTTAAATACATTTTGATTAACAACGTTATGCCTCGTATGTTAACAAAAAATATTTATTTGGGGCTAATTATTCAACTTAGTTTTGTCGTTAAAGATTCCAGTAAGTCTAATTTTATTATATGCCTTTCTTTTCTGTACCTATAGAACTTTAAAATTTCTTTCAAAAAAGATGTTTGCAGTTAATTAAATGGCCAGAGTATTTAGATCTGTCGTTCTCCTTGACAAAGTATTTATAATGCTTATTTATCCTTTTGGCGAACTCTCTGAACTATATATTAATTTTTGGTCAATCTTTACAGGTTAATTTGTTGACACCTTATTTTACATTTGTTTTTGATCTTTTGTTTAAGTTTATTGTGAAAGTCAAGTTTTAAACATGATTTTCAAAACGAACTTAGCTTAATTAATGAAATTGCAACAAATAATTCTTATAGACCAAATATGATTGATAATATCTTAATGTGAAAAAACTATGAAAAGTTTATGTATTCGGCTTACACCAATTTAAAAAAATTTTCCACTAACTATTGTATTACTATGGAAAATCCAGTAAAAAATTAGGCAATTTTCTAAGAAAATTAAATGTAAATGTTGCATATAAAACTAATAACTCCATAGGCGAATTTATGAAAGATAATAAATCAAAAACCAATTAAATTAAAAAACAAGAAGCCAGTATCATTAGAGTTTCTATTCTGTAGATTTCGCTTAACGAATCCATTATATCAAATCTGACGTTGACGCACCTTGTAACTCGTTCTACGCAGACTACGTCCGTTGGAGGGCAGCACATTTACTATGTTGTCATGGAAATGAGGAATACGAATAATAACTCACTTGCCATTATTCTGACATTTATGAATTTGAGTTTTTAAAATTTTAGGAATTGATTTAAGAATATGTTTCATGTTTGTCTTTTTTGAGAATATCGGTGAACGCACAATATTACGATAGTGTATTCCAGATTGGTGCTGCGTGTTTGTATTTACTATTACAAAAAGGTAAATTCATTTAAGAAAGTGTATGCCAAAATAAAAACTACAATCAGTGCAAACTGCTTCAAATATATAAATATATTTTTATGATTAAAAATCCATATTTCAATTACATTTTTAGTTTAGCTTTAGAGAAATTGAAACAAATACCAGTTTCCTAATGAAAATTGTTTAGTTGCCCTCCGTAATGAAACCAAAATACTTACACATTTATGATGAACATATCTAGGAAATATGATCACTGACATACCCGTACTAGTATTATAAAATAATCAAATGACAAACATTTGGGGAATATTATGGCTAAGAAGTCAAACAGGTTGTTGTAGTTGTATTTACTTTCCTAAATAAATATTTTTTGCCCCAAAGTTGTATACACAAATTACAACTTATCCACCTGCTAAGTCTTAAAAAAACATACGTACATACATACTACGGGCATCAATTTGGAACAACCTGTATTAATTAAACAAAAATCCTGAAGACTACAAACGCTAGGGGGAGCCATTTTGTATACTAAGTTGCCTTTCTATATTATAGCAAACTGAGCAATGCTTTATCTATGGACAAAACTCAGTACTTCAACCACAGTTTAAGAAAGAAATAGTTCTCTCACTCCTTTGCTGTGCTCTCAAAAGCCGGCTTGCGAGAGGTCGTAAATCACAGCGAAAACCTGCAGCGAACGGCTAGATGCTAGGTATACGAGGCCACGCGTTATTTTATCGTAATGAATACATCTACGGGGAACGATCAATAATTGTACTAGTTACTTTACGTATTCATATTAATATTTAAAGTAGTAGATGTTCAACTTAATAAAAGATTAACCTATGGACTAAATTTGATAGGTATTAACAACAACTGCAAAATAAGAATGTATTAATTATATTTGCGAAATGATGCAAAGAACTTCCAACAATTACTTTATTTTAATTTCAATTACAAAAATTATCCGAACGACAGTCAATAAGTTCTCGACAGGATATCAAAATCGATTGTACTTCAAAAACATTCTAAAAAGTTCTTAAAAGTAGAGAAGGGGAATACATGTTCCCTAAAAAAGGCAATATCCCAATAGCGTAACACTTAAATGGATAATTCTTAAAACTAATAGTCGTAAATCTAATAGGTGGTGCTATGGGATTTGCGTCTCGTTTGGCGCCGATATTAAATGTTCAAATTCCAAGGGGATGATTGCTCACATATACGCAAAAATTAGATTTTTCCAACAATAATCAATGTTTTTAAAAAAACTGAAATTATTCATAAGATTAAACTGGTCTGCATTTAATAAGACAAATCAAAAGGAAGTGTCTTCCCCATTATCCAGAAATTATAATCCTCTAACTATATAACTAATAAGAACGGATAAGCACTTGCTGCATAAATACTGGAAAATAAATATGTCAGTACGCACGCAGCTTACAGTACAGATTATTTTTTATTCTATACAACTACCAAATAAACATTTTTTATATGCCTTAAATGGATTCGTGATAACTTTACCGCAGTTTTGAGTCGGTAACTTTATAGGTGTCTTATTATTTTTTTATTATACTTAACGCTTACGTACATAAAACCAAACCACAAAACTGTTAAGCATTTATATTAAATAAGTTTTATATGAAAGCCCTATTGTTGCCATTAAATCCCTTTATTAAACAGTTTGCTCCCAACAGCTATCTTAAAAACATTTTGATTTTAATATTAACATCAACTAGTCATAAGTGCTTTAAAATATAAATTAAAATGTTCTATAAAGCCTTCTAAAAACTTTTTTTTGTGATTAAATACTGATTGATGCAGGACAGTAAGGAAACCTATTACTATTCCGTAGTACGAAAACGGATTTTCCTGAAAATAAGTGGTGAAATACGATTTAAATGGTTACTTTAAATATCAGAAGTAAGTTAAATATCCTAAAATAAGGAATAGACAATTTACAGCCCTACACAAGTCACCGTACACCCAACAATGTAGGAAATCGTTTTCCTCTTCACGTTGCATCGGACACTTAAGAGAAGAAACTTTTCCCCGTTAAGATTGAGGCGTAAGAAAATTGATTATTTTTACTTTTCAAATAAACTACTATTTTGGCGATGGTAAATAAACAAAAAAATATTGGTATTTAAAAGAACTCAAATTGAACACAATTGATCATGCAAGGCAAGGCAGGAGTCATTTATAGTTTTGAAGGATGAATGTAAATTTTTAGAACAAAACTAGTAATGGTATGTTATTATCATACAAAATTTGAGAAAAATCGTTATTATGCCCATTTTACCGGAATTAAGTTCTTGGCCAAATTTCAGTAATAAAAATTAATAATAAACAACTTTTTAAAAGTTCCTTAAACATCCCTTGCTGTATCTTGAAGAATTCGAAAAGATGACACATTTCCCCTATTTATGTTAACCTCACATCCATCAACAGTGCAGTAAGACTAACTTGAGAAGCCATTTCCAAAACTATCTCCAAAAGGTTACATTTAAACGCACTCTTATTTTAAGTGCTACATTTTTGTTCTCCGCGTACAACGTTCCGTAAACAAGTAGGTTTAAAATCTTAAGGCACCCCGTACCTAACCCCTGCGAAGTGACCTGCCGATAATTAGTAGAATCGAAAAATGTAACAAATTTAAGCTCCTATCGATTACTAAATAACTGTGTGCAATGTGGTTATCGCATGTTTATATATGGCTGCATTGGCACAATTTGATTCGCGATTCTCGAGGTATTTGGAGGTTTACACACTTTTGTGTCACACTGAATAGTGAGAGAAGTAAAAGTTTCGACAAAAATATAAATGTAGTTATAAATGCTTTGCCAAGGGGGATAACGGATCTAATTAGGCTAGCTATTTAATTAATTGCAAATAAAATTTACTGGAACCTCTAGAAATAAACAATTTTAAACACACTCAGGTATATTACTTAATGAACAAACTGGCTTGAACAATTCACCACTAATAACTATGTTTTGTTAAAACAGATTTAGGTAAATATGAAAAACTACCTGTAAATCATGTATCAACGGTTTTGTTGCTTTATTCCAATTGTATCTTTATAAGAAACCACATTATTGGCGAAACATATCATGAGATTATCTTCTTTAAAATAAACAAAAAATTAAGTGAAAACTGTTTTTTACTTATTTTCATAAATTTTGATTATGGATTTCCACCAAGTATCGGTCGAATCATTTCAATAATAATAACATTATTCTTGTATTGAAATAATTTTAAAAATATTATAACTAAAATACTACTCATCAGTTACCACGACAACAGTAAAACACTCTTAAACACTTACCTTACAAGTTCTTAATTAAACACTAGAGCCCTGTATTTCAAACGTAGTTGCTGTAATCCTATTATACCGTAAACTAGTGAAAGCCAAAAGGCAAATCAGATTGTTGAAATTGGCATAAGCAGCGTTTAATTAATACCAAATTGCACACATAGGAGAAGATGAATGAAGAAAATCGGTTGTACGCTTTCATCTAACTTTTCATATGTAGCTAAGTCAAATACTGTATATACGGAGCAGTCTGCAAGGTGATTTATTATATTTAAGTTTTCCTGTCTTTGCTTTTTCCAAAATCCAGAATAATTTTTCACACAGTAACTTTCCATTTCATACATACAATTTATATAAAATAAAGTTATTACTACATAATTCTATGAACATACAACTGTGGTTTCTGTATGTGGTGATAAATGCAAATTTACCAAATCTTCGTATTACAAGAAAAAGGGAGTTACTGAGTTTTTGTTTATTAAATGTTACTTTAATTAACGTATTTTTTTTTGAAATTATAAACAGTTTGTGTCAAATTGCTTGAATTTTTTTATTAGTCATAATACCTTTAACTTATTTTAGTGAAAAAATGAGGGGGACGATCGGATAGTTTTCCAGTAGTGGTATAAAAAAGAGGTAATTTGGGGTTAGAAATATTACAAATAAAAGTGGATTGGACACCACTTTCGACTATTTTAGTTTTTGAAATAAATATAAAAAATAATAGGTTTATGCAATAATACAAATTATCGTTTTGTATACTACTGCAAATGCATGTATTTGGAATATGTCGCCCGAAACGTCGACTTCCCAATGTTTATAAATAGACAAACAATACTATTAAAATGAGTTTTAATAGTATTTGATGAGTATGAGTTGATACTTTTAGCTGCTTTGTTAAACTTCCTAAAACGATGTTAAACTTCCTAAAACGATGTTAAACTTCCTAAAACGATAAAATACTTTCCTCACCCCTTTCGGAAGGTGATTAAAAATTTTTGCACATATTACTGAATTTTTAACTAAAGTGGAAGTTTGTAGAGTAAGTGCTATTTTGTGGGTATTACGAATCGTGTAAGCTAACGTAGTTTGAATATCCTCTGAATTTTTTACAAATTAGACAGTTTGTCTCGAGAATAAAGATGCGTGGGAGTGTTAAACATTTATTATGAATAAATAAAAATTTACAAGAGTCTCTTGGTCTCATTAACATTTTTTACCATAAATGTCTATGCTCTTTTCTGCAGAAGGATTTTTTAAAAATAATAAACCTGGGCAAGATCCCCAAAAACATATACCATATCGTAAATGGGACTCTACTAGAGCAAAGTAAACATTTTTAGGTGTGGATGCATCCAAAACGTGAATACGACCCTTAATGCGAAGTATCCTCTGGAAAGCTTTATGGACGATTGTGATTCACAAGATCACAAGCAATATTGTTCTCCAAGAGATTAGGAGACTTAAATACTCACAAAATTGTGACATCATCGTCAAACGCTGTGAATGATCCATTTATCCAATTATAAATAGTAGTGGTCCGAGGAGAGAAATATATGGAGCTCCAGAATTTATTGTTAATAGCTTGCCAAGTAGTAACTACAATCAAAAGCTTTGGTTAGATCACAGAATACCACCGCTGCAACCTGTCCATTATTATGTTCAAGATACAAGTCCTTCAATAGAGAAAAAATAACATCGTTATTACTTTTTTGAGCTCGATAGCGAGTCATCACTATGATTTATTATCGGGGCTCTAGCGAAAAATGGCAACTCTCGCATTTATTGGAATTACACTTTTCCCACTACTGTTTGGCTGCGAAGCAACAAGCCAGGCATTGTTCTGTTGGAAAAACGAGACCACTTAATGTTCGTTATTGAGTTCTCCGCACACCAACATACTGGTTAAAAAAAATAGAGAGAAACGAGCCAAATATGTCCAATTGGCGGCCGAACGAAGAAGACTATATCGGACCCTAGTCCAACTAAACATCCTGACCACTGAGCGAGCGGGCGCAAAAAGTGGTTATCATAAGAAAAGAACTTCCGCGTAACTCTTTGGCTGGGTCGGACTAGCAGAGTTGTTGAGTTGGGTTTTTCTTTGCTATAATGTTAATAATAATAATAATAATAAACATAAACGTCAGTATTTGTTCTCCTAACTTGCATAATAATTTTACCTAAACACTCTCCAGACTGATTTGTATGATTTAAAATTAATACTTTATGCAGTGTGTTAGCAGAAAAACAATCCATTCCTATCTGTAATGTCTCTAAGTATACCAAAGGCCCTTGGTGCCGCCATAGCCTGAAAACTGTCCAATCTACCCCGGTTTTTAAGGAGGCCGTTGTCCACCACATATACGAAATTTAGGAAATTTGACCGAAAGGGTTTTTCATTACGTATAATGAATGTCTGGCATTTTTAGACACGAAAAAAAGGGTTGTTTTACAAATTATAGTAAACCTGAAAGGATTAATAATATTTTTTAAATTTTTTTCTTGGACATGTCTGTAAAAAAACATATAATATCATTTCGGTCCACTTTTGCTATCATTCAAACCTGGATGCCGTATCGCTTGCAATTATCGAACGCGCCCTCCTAACATAGTCGGTCCTAAAATAAAAAAGATCTGTAAGAAGAGTGTATACCTATTTGGCTATGTTGCGGCGAATTCGTGAACGTATGGAGTTGACAAATTACACCACGTTCCAAAATAGAAAATAAATAACTATTTCTAAATGTGTCAAAAGGGGTACTCACTGCAATTTAAATTTTTCTTCCAAGTAGGACTTAAAAGATAGCTTCAGTTTATTTTTATTTGAAGAGCTTTTCAACTAAATGCAATTTTCTACAGATTGTCGATTTGCGCTGTCGGTTAAAGAAATAGAATAACAGTTTACGCTTTAGATAACAGTAGTTTAAAAGAATTTTGCAAGAAAGTAACTATATATAGTTGTGTAGTATACTTTTCCTATGACTATTTTTAAATACCGGGTGGTGCGTTTTTTAAGTTTTAAATAATAAAATTAATTACAACCGATTTGGATCTCAAATTCCAAATAATGTCGTTGTCGCCGGTCCACACAAACAATAAAATATGTTAAAAAATCAAAACAAAGGTAACGCAATGTAGACAAATCTCACGATTTGAGCGGTTCGATGCAAATTTGATTACCACACTATGCTATCATAACGTATTCCTGTACCGTAATATAACATACAACTGTGCTATATTTTCTTTTACGCATAATTACAATAATAATGATAATAATATTAATAATTTTTATGTCCAGCAAAATCACATACGATGGCAAAGAAACGTCAACAATGGTTACAATTTACACCTAGCTGCCAATTACACTTATGGAAAAATATAAACAAATTCATGATCAAGTCACGATTGCACAATAATTATTATTGTAACATGTATGTAGAAGAAACAAACGAATAAGTAAATAAATAAGTAGATAAAGAAATATTTTTTAATAAATACTAAATAATTAAAAAACAATACATACAGCGTGGCTGAGGCGCATCTCACAAAAAATTTGGTACAGTTAAAAATTAAGGTTAAAAGAGTAGTATAGTTATCCATCAAATAGGCTGTTAAAAGAACTTTAAAATGCTTTATGTTTTGCGATTGCCGCAGAGGACTGGGTAGCATGTTATAAGCTTTTATTACACGATACAGTGGTTCCCTTTCAAAGAAAGTGGAAGTGTGCGAAGGGATGGACAAAATGCCCCCACCTCTGGTAGTCATACACATGCTCTCCATGTAAATATCTCTATTAGTTGGAAATAGTTCTGCGTTCTTTTTGACAAAAGTCACAAGTTCAAAGAAGTATAAGAAAGGAACAGTGAGAATATCCATCCGTGCAAAGAAAGGTCGGCATGAGATAGTGGGTTTGGTTGACATTGTGCATTAATAAATGACATCAATCTGTTATACAGTGATCTCTCAAACACCTTCGACACTGCTGGCATCAGTAATACCAGTTTGTAATGAGATGGAATTTGAGGATCTCCCTTTTTGTGTATTTGGATTAATTTCGTTTTCTTAAGACCTTTGGGAAAGTTACCTGTTTTAAATGAAAAATTGATTAGGTTAATTAGAGGTGCAGTTAGAGATACAGATATTTTAAGACAATAACAGGGACCTCATCCCAGCTGGATGAAAATTTATTGGGTAGGTCAATGATTATGTTATAGATTTCTTGTTTAGCTGTTGGATATGGAAATATAGTGCTAGCATTAAAATCAGTATTTTTGGGTGGAGATGTAGCTGTGTTGGATGATAAGTCAAGCCTAAATTGAGTATCAAAAATCTGGACCACTATTGCGGGGGTCTTCTTGTATGGTGTCTCCCTCTGTCTTCAGTAAAATAGAAGAAAATCCTTTTTTTTTGTTAGAGAGAGTTTAACAGTGTCCATGCAGACTTAGTTATATTTTTTGAGTTGCGGATATTCTTATCATTAATTGATCGTTTAAAATTGCCTAAATATTGCCTATATGTTTTCCTTTCTGCTTTATACTTATTGTAGGTGACAGGAAACTTGGTGTGCTTGTACTATACATACAATTCCTTTATGTATTTGGAATATTTTTTATTTCCCTGTTGATCCACGCATCCTTACTAATATTTATACGAGTAGATGTAACCGGAAAAGATAATTCAAAGTAATAATAAAATGTGTTGAAGAACGTAGTGTAGTTTGCTTCCATATCACTGGAATTGATTGTTTAATTGTACGCAAGAAAGGTTTTACTTATTTAGTAAACTGTACGTAAGAGAATGTTTACTAATACAGGAGTAGAAAAAACTTGGTACGGTGACTTAATGTTCCAAAAGCTTTATGTTTTAGAAAGGCATATTATTACGATTGAGTATTCCTTGTCATTTAACTTGCTTAAGCCAGCAGTCCTTTGTCGCTTGCTCTGAATTATTTCAGTTGTTTTGATAATTTTTTTATTATAAAATGAGTAAAATCGCTGAACGGTGTTTTGTAAATTTTCCAGATTCATTTTTATATGTGTTTTGTCTGCACCTTCTAAACAAAGAAGAGTGAGTAATAAGTGAAAATATTAAAATTTTATACACGACTTATTTTGGTTTCACTATTGGCCATCTAACATCAGGCTTGAGCCTAGCAACCATGATATATACTGTTAATTCTGTTTAAGAAATACCATGGGATTCTCAAGCAAGAACAAAAGTAATATTGTTTATCCCAAGATTTTGTTGGCTACAATAATTCTTTCACACTGCGAAGAGTTACCGGTACCAATTTCTCCAGTGGAAATGTAACTGGATTCTTCTTCCCCATCTTTGGATGTTCATTGTTTGTTCTGAGTTTATAAGTAGTGAATCCCATTTAATAAAACAACCCGAACTTAACGAATTAATATTTCTTAACATTATACAAACGTTTTATTCCTTGTTGTTAAGTTATACAAGTTTTTAAACATGATTTATGTAAGTATATTAAAAATAGCTTTATCCGAATGCAAAAGCTGTCCAACGTACTAACATATATTTAAAAAACGTCTTAGAAGAACTTTTGAATTTAAATCAATTATGCAAGGTATTGATACCCCGACTGATCCAACAAAGTTAATCCAGACTAGCACTATATATATATATATATATATATATATATATATATAAATATATATATATTTATATATATATATACATATATACATATATACATATATATATATATATATATATATATATATATATATATATATATATATATATATATATATATATATATATATATATATATATATATATATATATATATATATATATATATATATATATATATATATATATATATATATATATATATATATATATATATATATACTATTACTAAAAAACCACTTATTCAATTTATCTCAAATTTTAATACGAATTCTAGATTTGCGGAAAAAAATGGCAGCTTAATAAAATATTTAAAAATTCAGCCTGAATTGAGTGAGTTTTAAGTGCGGTATAGGTAAAAACTGGGAAAATATTCGTACGATTCCGATATGGTGAAACAAAATGGCGCACTATAAAAAAGATCGAAGAGTATACTAAATGACTATGTGCGGAAATAAAATGCATTACACTTTACTAGTCCTAACGAAAGGAAATGTTTATAACGAGGGAAGTTCCGGATAAAAGAAATTTACCGATTCTTTAAATTATAAACGCTTAAATTTTTTAAAAAACCATAAAAAATATTGAATTTCAAGCACCATACCATTAAGGACAAAACTGAAGCGGGCGTCTTTCCACCGCAGGCCTGTGTTGTTAAAGGAAAAAGGGAGGTAAAATGTATATTATTTAATTTGTTCCATGCAACCCGTGAACGGACTAGAATTGGATAATGGCCGAATTTGTGTCCTTCACCTATGCCGTCAAAAACAGTTAACAATAATTTCAAGATTAACTGTTCTGCCACCTGTATCACATCCACGTTAATAATTACTTGATATCAATTATATGTCTCATATTTGATCGCTGTTAATTTGGGTAGTGGCTCTGCCTCCAGCCTCCACCGGACTGTTTATTTCTCTTATTTTCACTGTTCTGTTCTTACTTTTGATTGGTCTTAATTACCTCCCTAATTTTTGATTTGATTCTATAGATTTTGAATTACTTTTATATTTTTGTTTACATATGACAGTGTAAAACGTCTTTTTTTCTTGTTTGACCTTCGCTTCCCGCCGAATATTGTTTTTTTAAATTGGCGCGGAGAGCAATTTAACATAGTTTAATTATTGGATCAAACTTTTAACTCATCTATTGGACAAGGTAGCTTGTTATGTCAAAATTTCAAGTATTGTTTAACATGATTCGCTTTTTTGTTACATTTTGTTTTTAGTGTTCAAATCAACACTTGCTAAGGTGAAATCCAGCTAGTTTACCCTTGTGATTCTCAAATGAAGTAAGTATTTACCATTAAATTTCCTTTTTGAAATGTTATCTGAACCTTTTGTGATTATTGTATATATATATATATATATATATATATATATATATATATATATATATATATATATATGTATATATATGTATATATATGTATATATATATATATATATATATATATATATATATATATATATGGAAAAACGCTACGTGTTTTCATTCCGGGTGTATGTCCGTTCACTACTGTCCTTCTAAAAGAAGGAGTTTGCTGACGTGTCGCCAAAATCCTATTCTTTCTTGCGTCCGAATAGAAACTAAGTGTTGCTGACTGCGCCGCTTCTTCTATACGGGGCCGAATGTTATACGTGAGCGGCCGTTGGTCGGTATTTATGTTTTCCGGATGTTGTTGCTGCGCAAATTGCGCTTGATTTTTTGTAATTTGTCAACTATTGTCCTACATATTGTTGGTAGTTTTAATGATTTGTCCCATTTCTTTAGATGACCTTTCAATTTCTCCGGCTTTTCGGGTTATTCTGTTCATATACTGAACTTTATTGGCAATCTCCCTACATCCATCGAAATTTGTTTTGTGTCCGGTTTCCTGATGATGTAGGAATAGAGCTGAGGTTGTTTATTTGTTTCTGATGCTGAGTGTATGCTCTTCTACTCTTGCTGATATTCGCAGGTTAGTTTGCTGTATAGTCCGTGGTTTCCTAATTCGATTTTGTCTTTGAGTTTCCAAGTAGTTTACCTATAGTTGTTTGTTGCTTGTGTATTATTTGTATGTTGTGTTTTCTAAGAATTCTTCCGATCCTGTCTGTTGTGCCTTTTACATATGGTAGGACTACTTGTTATGCCTTCTCGGTTTATAATTTTTGTTGTTCGTTGTTCGGAAAAAATGTGCGTTAATAGCTTTTTCTATATGGCGCGATTTGTGTAGCAATTTTTCTTTAATATTATATTTTTATTTTGTCTCGTCTGTGTCTCAGTTAATTGCTCGGATCTAGATAAAAGGGTATTGGCCACTGCTTGAATTTGTGCTTCTGCACTTTAATATCTGTAGGTATATGTGGGATTTCTATACACGGTGTATTCGAAATGCCAATTATGCAATTTTGTGATTAGAACATCTAAAAATGGAAGTTTGTTGTTTTCCTCTAACTCTAGAGTAAATTGTATTCTGGGATGCATTGAATGTACGTGAGTCAGAAATTTTTCGAGCTCTATATGGCCATGTTGCCTTATAATAAATATGTCATCCACATAACGAATCCATAATTTGGCCTTCAAACATGCTTTCCCAAGAGCTTCTTTGTGGAAGTATATCATAAAAAATTCGTGACTACTGGCGAAAGCGAGATTCCATTGGATTTTATCTATTTGTTTATACATTTGCCCGTTAAATGAAAAGAAAGTATTTTTAACGCATTGCTCTGAGAGTTGTATTATATGCGCCTGGAAATCCTCGTTATAAGCAATCCTGTCAAATCGCACCATAGAAAAAGCTATTAATGCACAGGATTCTCGAACAAGGAACAACAAAAATTATGAACCGGAAGGTAACAAATAATCTTACCATATGTAAAAGGCACAACAGACAGGATCCGAAGAATTCTTAGAAAATACAACATACAAATAATACACAAACCGTAAATAACTATAGGTAAACTACTTGGAAACCCAAAAGACAAAACCAAATTTAAAAAACATGAAGTATACAGCATTCCGTACCAGGACTGTGAAAATATGTACGTAAGGCTAACTAACAGGCGAATATCAGCAAGAATAGTAGAGCATAACTCAGCATCCGAAAAAAATAAACAACCTCAGTCCTACATTATCAGGAAATCGGTCACAAAATAAATTTCGATGGGTGTAGAGAGAATGCCAATAAAGATCAGTATAGAACCAGAATAATTCGTAATGCGAGAAGCCATAAAAATTAAAAAACACCTTGATTTAAATAAAAGGAACGATTCATTAAAACTATTTTGGAAAGTATGGAAGAAAATAATCGACAAACCAAAAATCACAAAAAATTAATCGCAATTCGCGCAGCAACAACAACAACATCCGGAAAACATAAATAACTACCAACGACCGTTCGGATATAACCTTCGGCTCCGGACGGGGGTATAAAGGTAGGTCTCTATTCGGACGCGAGAATACATATATATATATATATATATATATATATATATATATATATATATATATATATATATATATATTGTTGAAACTAATAAAAATGTTGGAAGAACCACTTGAAATTAACATTTTTTTCAAGTTAAGCTAATTTATCTGGAAGGTTCGCCATTTGTAACAATCAGAAATGGTTGATCCACCTTTTTTTTTTTTGTTGAATCAACCATTTTATTTTTTCAGTGTATGTCTCGAAAACGGAGTGCTTGGAGGTCCCTGCTTAAACGACTTTTCTTATTATTTGTATGAGTTATATCATCTCCGAAGGTTTCGGACATAAATTAACCTACACCCCGTATAGTTTTGTTATTCCAATGGCCGCAGCATTAAGTATAAAACAACCTAACGAAATTTCTCTAACATCTGGACGGCTGTACAAAAATTCCAGTTGGGCTATAAGGCAAAAAAAATCTGGTTGAGTTAGGTTAGGTTTGGTTTGATTAAACTCCAACGTTGCATTGATTTTATTGCATCGCTGCTGGTTTGTGTTAATAACAAAAATACGATTAGAGAGTGACAATACTAATATATGCTTAAGCAGTAACATTCGAGCAATAACACTACTCAAGCTTAACGTGTAAATGAATTTCTCCACAATGCCAGAGTTTTAACTATTCATCCTGGTATCTATGATGAAACAGAACTCGTTTAAATGATTAAAGACTACGCTTTGTCAATGCGCAAATAAAAAAAATATAAATACCGAAATGGATGACAGGGACATTAAAAAACGCGATTAACCCGAGGTAATAATACACGTCGGGACCTGATCGTTATCCAGGATAACAATTTTGAAATTTCCGAACTAAATTTTTGAGCAATTATCGCGTTGTAAAAAATGTAAGCAAAAAAATGTACACAGTTTAAAAACAAGTTTTAACGAATGTTCAAATTATTACAACAAGAACCACTGATCATTTCTAACGTATATCCCTGATACACAAAAATTCTAAAATAATTTTAAATTAGAAATTATTTTTCGTTACCACATTTAAGCAAATTAGTATCAAATATTTTTTGTCAAAATTTCAAAATCGAAAATTTTATGTACCGCCTATTTGTAAGAAAGCTATTTATAATGTGTTCATTCCTAAGTGGCATCCTAAGGTAATATAATAACATTATATACATGACCTAAAACCGCAGTTTCAACTCAATATTGCATAAAAATATAATAACATAGGCATCTTTTAAACATCGTATTTCAACTATTTGATCTTCAAGTAAAACAAAAAGCAAAGCGAGTTCTACTACAGGCCCTCACACGACTATTTTAATACACTAACTAGCCAAAAGATTACACTAGCAATATTTGTTTATTACTCTTGCATTGTGATAAGCTGTTATATTTGAGTTTGTTAATTTAAAACTGAATTAAGGAAATACCCATCTTTAAAAAAGTAAGTGAAACATTTGGTTCATATCTATTCCTGACAACTGTCTACCGCATAATTTATAAAGGAACAAATGTTTAGCAAAACATAATCCAAATCTCACTTATTTTATTATATAAGTATTCTATAGAGATTATACATTTCAAATTTCATAAGAAATTCGCGACCGTCACCGATCTGTTTTGTGATGGTCGTAAGGTTATCTATACACCGTGTTTTAACTTTCATAGAGTTACTCGTGTATCTAGAAAATTAAAATTACAACATTTTTGAAATATGGAATGAATTTACTGTTCTAAGAAAGTTTGACATTTAAATCATAATGACTTTTCTCTTTAAATCTAATTAGATATCCTTAATTATCACGTTCAAAAATCCCTAGTGGCAAAATTTCATGAACAGGTGTTTTATCGCCTGGAAAATTAAGCATCTTTTAGTTTGTTTTTATAATTTTGTACAATGGCATTTTTGAAGATGCTGGTTAAAAATGTTATTAGAAATAAATAAAAAATCGCTAATATTAATTTTGGTAAAATTCACTTTTATTTTAACTCCTTAAAATGCACGAATATGACAAATGTCATATTTTCTTACAGCAATAAGCTATCTCTTACACAGGCATGTTGAAAAACAGAGAAATATTTTACCAGAAGGTAAAAACGACAAACATGGGGGTTGCCAAATTGACATGAATAAGTAACTATAAGTGTTCAAAAAGTTATGACCTTAAAATAAGTATGTATACTAATCAAGTGATTGAAATTTGAGAAATTCAACTAATCTGTTAAAAAAAAACAGAAATTTAAATAGAAAATATACTGTTAAGTTATGAAAAAACTAATAGTAGATGAATACAAATCCGTTGCAAACCCCGGGGTGACATCACAGCGAGAGAAAAACCCTGTCCTAAGATAAGTAAAAACCGATTGGTTAAAAGAGACTGTTAAATAGTATTACGCAAATACAGTGGAAATAAATTATTGAAAAAGTAGACAGTAGTCAAGAGTAATGCCAATAAAGTAAAACAAACATGAGAAGCTACATACATGTTTAGATGTAAGAAAGAAATAAGACTATTTTAGATATCTTTCACAGTTTAAGCAAATGACAACACTGACGAGGGGCTGGTTAAGACCAAAATAAAAACAAAGGCGTTTGTGGATAGCTGGAGAGAACTGAGAAAAATAAATCAATACATTAGTAGCTTACAAACAAATGATGAAAATGACAAATGTGTTGTTACTACCTAAATATATATTTTAATGTAAAATGCAAACCAAACCAAAATTATGCGAAAATCCGAAGGAAGTCATTGCGGATAGGAAGACAAAAGGAAAATAACTGACCAAGTATGTGTTCCACTTAATGTATATATAAAGTTATTAAAGGTTACTATAATAATTTGAAAGGAGCATAAGATTGGAATTATTGTAACCAGTAATTTTTCCAAAGGAATATCACAAAGGATGATATTTTTTTGAGTAGTAAAAGGAAATAGGAAATTGGGTAACTTAAACTCTAAAAGACACCTAATTGTCTTATTTATTTATAATATCTAAACATTTACAATGTGGTTACAATTGGTGTAGTTTATTGGCATTACATTTGTAGTTACTTTTAATTCCGTAATATTGTATGTTGACAGTAAAAACCATATATGAAAAAAGCGGACTTCAAGCCGACGAGTTTTAGGATGTTGAGACACGCCCCGTTAACAAGTTGGAGTTTTGTTGTGAACGAAATTCAGATAAATTGCTTCTTTTATAGTATTGCTGTTCTTAGGGCCTTGCTCGACCATAGACCAAATCAAAATATAGCTAACAATATGTTAGTCCATTCAATACTCGGGTCTGGTGGAGTTTTTCCTGTTGAGTCAAATTCAGTCGCAGAGTCTACTCTTAGTGGTGCCCTTCCGTCAATTTATTTAAGTTGCATTAAGTTTCCTGGATCTGCCCATCGAGTTATCGGAATAAAGTCTTACTAATATAGGTCGCACGCAACTAGTTAATACGCGACCAACTTTGTTGATTTTATGCAATTAGTTTGATATTGATTGCATCGAAAATAGGTTGCAGCCGCGCTAATGGAAATACATTAAATCCATATTTAAAATTTCGTGTATAACCTATAACAAAAAATTTAAATTTTTGCAAAATTACTAATTTAACAAACTGCATCTAACTAAAATTAAAATCCCTGATTTGCCAGTCACTTTTGGCGACCCTTAAATTTTAAATAATCATTTTTCTGAAGAGGTCGATCAATAATTTTTATTTGGAAAACAGATGGAATAACGCTGATGCTGAGCTAAACTTAACTTTCCTTAATGAAGAAGAAATATACTCCCTTATTAATAGTATCCAAACAAATGCCATAAGGGCTAATGAAATTTCTATTAACAAATTTTAAACTTTGTCTACCGTTCTGTATGAAGCTTTTAGTTAATATTTTAAATACGTGCATCCTAACTAGTACATATCCTGACGTTTGGAAAAAAACTATTATCAGACCTATTCAAGAAATTAATGAAACGAAAGAACCGAAAGATATAAAGATTGTCAGTAGTTTTCAAAATTCTAGGAAAAAAACATACACAAACAGCTTTATAATTTTTGTCAATTCATTAGATATAATTCCAAACTCGCAATCCGGGTTTCGAAAAAACTATAGCACCATTACAAGTCTCGTAAGTATGTTAAATAAAATAAGGTAAAATGGATTTCACACAGTCTTATCAAAAAACAATATTATTTCCAACAATCCATATATCTTGAATTAAAACCCGGTGCACCGCAGGGCTCTATATGGGGCCCTCTCCTATTTACAATTTATGTAACAGATATGCACACCTCTACTGGGCATTCGGAATTGCAGCAATTCGCTGACGATCTCAAATTGATATGCCTTTAAATTTTTTAAAGACTGACAATTTTAAGCAAAAAATTAGTTCAGACATTCTAGGTATAATTGAATATGCCAATCAACATATTTAAAAATTAATTTTTGACGGTGGTAAGTCGAATACTTTTAGATATATGCCCGAGAATATTAATGTTGAAATTAATAGAGAAGTAATTCCAGTTGTAAATGAGTTCAAAATATTGGGGTTAACTTCTGATTCTAGTCTTCGCTTTGAGGCCCGTATCAAGAATAAATTAAGTATTGCTTATATGCGCCTAAAAAATTTATATAAATTCAAAAACGTCCTTAGTAGTGAAACAAAATATTACCTTTACGATAGTCTTATTCTTTCAATGCTCGGCTGGCGCGCCCCAGGCCCACAAAAAATTGGCGCCCCCGGTTTTACCTAATTAACTCAATCGAAAATGATATAATTTTTGAAAACTAGTGTATTTAAGTAAGTTTTAATATAACATTTTATCAACTTTAAAAATAATAAAGTATATTATTTAAAGAAATTTTTCTCGACGGGACTTCTGCAAGGCAAATTGCTTAATAAGCTCACTGAAATCTATAGAATGTAGAAGTTCATTCTCTATAGCGGTCATTCCAATTAACTTTAATTTGCTGAAGCTACGTTCTCCACCAGCCACAGTCAAACAAATTTTCTTTAAGTAAATGGTTTAGAAATTGCAAAGGTGTTTTACAACTAGTATCTTTAGTGCAAACTTTCAGGTGAAATAGTTCATCACATAGTTGTCTCACGTTGATGTCATGTTCTTCTAGAGTTGTCAAAATATCACGAAGGGTATTACACTGTTCTTGTAGGATGCATGTTTTGCATGTCATAGAGGAAAGACCATTTATTACTATGGGCCTGAAGCAGTGCAAAGCGATCTGAAATACAATTAATAGCAGTTTCCAAGAAAGGATAAAAACCTTTGGCCTCATAGCAGCCTTCAGGATCTACAGGCGATTCATCTACGTGTTCATACTGAAAATGTCTTTTCCAATTCCTACATTTACAATTAAATTCGCTAGCAGATGCGGGCTAAGTGTGCGAGTTTTTTTGTTCTATAAATTGCACAGGTACAGCGCGTTTCACATAAGCGGTTCACACGATTTTTCTCGGTCTTAATTTTGCGAAAGTTAAAATTCAAAAACTTAGCTGTCGGACTATAATATCAGAAAAAAAAATTGTTGATCGAACAAAAAGAAATATAGCGGAAAAAGTTATTTAAAAAAATTGAACCATGTATATTGTAGGTGGATTTGATAGTTAATATTTTCATGAATTCGATTTTAAAATTTCACTACTCGTTTAACTGAAATGACACCGGAAGCAAAATTTTTGTGCATGACCTCATTCAATTTCAGCAAAGAGTAATAGAACTCATTCTCCAGATTTTAAAAATGTAAGGATTTTTATCTTTTAAAGTATCCGAGATATTCGCATTTTAATATTACCATAGCCTAGGAATTATGAGGCTACTAGACTATATTATGATAATATTCAAACTGAAATAGCCCGATTTCGTTTCCGGTTAAACCGAAAGTAAAATTTAAAAACTGAATACATATAAATATTTCATAAAATCTCAACCATCAAGTACTCTTATAATATACATTGAATATTTTTCAAAAATTCGTTTTCTACTATATTTTTTATTCGTCCTTTAATTGTTTTTTGCTGTTATAACCGATAACCCGGAAAAAACTGCATAAGTTAGGTGCTTGAATTTTAATTTTAGCAAACCCATAACGGAATTAAAATTGAGTGGTTCGCTCAACCTGTAGATTAAAAACAAATACTAGAAATAATAATATGTGACAACTAGTATCGTATTAAATTAGAATTAGCACAAACAACGATAAACAAAAAGACTCACCCTCAGCTCGCATGTTCTAGCATGCATCATTCTTGAAGTTAGGTAGGTATAAATTCGTCACCAATAAACGTACCTTTAGTTTCTATTTCTCGAAATCTCCTTGTTTAATAAAAATATGTATGCTATTGGTGGAATTATACTAGAACTGAATAAATGAAAGATTTCGTAAACCTCGTCATAAATGACTTTCTCTTTGGAAGTGCCCGGCCCCCCCTAATGGTAACGCCCCAGGCCGTGGCCTAGCTGGCCTGCCCTTCGGGCCGGCACTGACTACGGATGTATTGTGTATTCCTATTCCTCAACTTTGGAGCTTTAATACGTATTCCGATTCCTTAACTTTGGAGCTTTTTAGGGTTATATAGAAGTTACAAAATAGTTGTATAAGATTTTCGTTTATTGTTACATATCGGAACCACATTACGTCTTATTTAAATCTAAACTCCATTTTAAACATGGAGAGACGTAGACAATTGCATATGTACACTTGTATTTATAAAATTCATGTATAAAAATCATGTACGCCGCCCTATTTAAATAAATTATTCGCAACTTTTGCGCATCTTCACAATACTCGTAACGCCGGCATTTTTAAAGTACCTCAGCATAGAACAAGTAACTTCCATAAATATTTCACTAGTATCGGGATACAATTGTGGAATTGTTTTCTACAATATTAAAGCTTATACGATGAAAACGTTTTATATTTCCTGGTCATTTGCAATTACTAAAATATTTGAATTGAGCTATTCAGATTTATGTCACCTAAGGTTATAAAAATAACATCGAAGATGTACCCGACAACACATTGATATGTAGAATACTTCTATATTCAGTGGTGAATTTTTTTGATTAAACTGTTTTTGTCAAGTTCGTAGTTTTCTTCTACATTTTCCAACTTAGTAGCTCCATAGTTTATCTTTCTGTTTATTATCATCCTAACTATTTTCAGTTTAGGTTAAAAAAACGTAATTATTAAATTAAAAAACAAGTGCCTAATGGTTTTTTCTAGTAGACTGCTTAAAGTGCATCTATATTTGTTTCTTATCACACAGTGCTTCGGTCAATAGTTTAGAACCAAGCTAAAATGATCGTAAACGATACTCCCGACATTTCTCATAGCAAAAAACTCTAATTTGTAATAAAATATACAACGCCCACCAACTCAATTTCGTGCAAGTTCTATCAAGAAAGAAAATTAACAATTATACTATTTGACATCGCGAAATTCGTCCGCCCAAATATTTAAACAGCGAGTTACTTTGCAAAATACTCATTTAATTAAAGTACCATAAATAGAATTGGAATTGGGGCATTTCGAGAAATTGTATCATTTGCCAGAAAGACAAAGCGATAAGACGTTTGAAATAAGAAAATTCTTAAAAGGAATAAGTAGGCAGAAACACGCTTGATAAAATAAATTATGAAAATAAAACGTTTTTTTAAATTTTTTTCATTGGGGTCTGAAGATAATCTTGAATAATATTTTAAGTCATTGTATAAGAAGAAGCAATATAAAATATAAAATTTGCTTTACTTAAATTTAATCAGAGTTGATTTTTTTTGCTAATTTAAAATAAAATATTTACTTATTAGACACAATTTTTCCTACCATGCGAGTTTTCATGATACGTCCCACTTTTGTTTGATATAATATCGTATATTATGATAATATTTAGGTAAGAGTCATTCCAGGAGATTTACTTTAACTATTCCTAAACTGTCAATTTGCAGTAACCAGGTGGACAATTATGGGTATCTATTTTTAAATTTTTGACCTCTGGCAGTTTAGAAATTGGAATGTTTAAATGAGCATTTGATATCCTAACTGATTAATTAAGTTTAGAGTAGTGCTCACTGTATATGTAAAACTGCCAAGGAGAAGAGATCAGAGCAGAATATTAATTTGCTCAACTTTTCCTCTTTTTAAGTATCTATGTAAAATATTATTCTATGTTTAATAATCTATATAATTGTATTTACTAAATCATACACTTATATAATTTATATTTCTGTGTAAAATGTAAAAATGGATGAGTTTATGCATATTTACATTTTTTCTCTGACGACATTTTGACATTTTTGACTTTGACTTGATTTTTCAGATCTTTTAGGGTCCCTAGTTGTTAGAAAAAATGTTTTCCCGATTCCGTCGGTCCGTATGTTGATCGTCAGGCGGTCTGTCTGTCTCAAGAAAACTGCTTACTTGATTGACTTCAAATTTCGGACAAAAATTAACTCGTGTTACAAATATGCAGTGAAGATTGTAGCTGAGGTTTGAAAAGTTGATTTAGGTGGGTTAAAAACCTCTGTAGTTTACTCGGTCATGTGATAAAAATATACAAAATTCAAAATATATTACATTTCGAGAACTATAATATGTAGATAGAAACAAGTCATTCAAGTTCAAATTCAAATTGTTTATTTCCATAGACATTATACAAATATATTGAAGTTGTTAATAAAGGTAAAAATAAAACTTAGGTTTAAGATGTATTAACAAAAATTGGAAAAATTACAGTAATCTTGTATACTTATACAACATTATTTTATTAGACAATATAGATTGGATCAAAATTTGAACAAGATAAATTCGGATAATGAATAAAAGGGGTTTTATATAGATTTTAATCATCGTTTAAATATTTGATTAGGGGAAGATTTCGCAAAGCATGAGGCAGGTGGTTAAATATTTTTAGTGAAGTGATATGTGGACCTTCCCGTACCTGAGTTAGTCGTGCACTGTGTATATAGAGTCTGTCGGAGTTTCTAGTATTATAGTGACTGTTGACTCCACATCTCACATGATCTTTATAGTTGTTATAAATCTTACAAGCGCATTATAAAATGTAGATGTTTATGACCGTCAGATTTTTTCTACTCGGAAATTTTGCCGACAAGATTCCCTGAAAGGCAGCCGAAACATAGTTCTAACAATTCTTTCTTGACTTACAAGAACTCGACCAATGTATTTCCCCAAACCAGCAACCCATAAGATAAAACGGATTGTATAGAGGCAAAATAAAAATTTTAAGTGTATGACGATTCACATAATCTCTGAGTTGCAAAATTGCATAGTTTTTGGAGGAGAGTTTGTTGTATACGTTCTCGTTTTGGTTACACCATATGAAATGTTGGTCAATGATGATGTACCCAGAAATTTAACGAAATCTTACTGTACCAGACTTGATGTTTTGTCTCTAACTAACCAGCTTCTGTCCTGGGGTACTCTTAGTGGTAATATCTTTAATACACTCATGTGCTCGTATACAGAGGTTTCCCTAATTAACACTATCAGCAACAGCGGAAGTATCATCTGCAAAGAGTGTAACATAGCTGTTATTAACAGTCAGAAGGTCGTTTATAAATGTAAGGAAAAAATGGATCCCAAAACACTGCCCTGAGGCACTCGAGTTCTAACGTTCGCCCAATCAGATACATTCACACCAAACAGCTTGACTACCTGTGAACATCCCGACAAGTACATCTCTATCCAACTGAATGCAGGTGCTCTTTTATCATAATAGTATAGTTTGTTAAGTAGTTTTTTGTGACCATTGGTATCAAATGCCTTTGTGAAATCATCAAAAATACTCACTGATTTTAGCCGGATATTGTTAAAAGGCCAATCCTAAATCCAAATTGTCTACATGTCAATATGTTCGGGCACTCAAAAAAACTCATAATCTTTTACGAAAAGCGACAAAACAGATTACAAATACAACTACTTTTGAACGACAAAATCTACAGAATAATCAAGCAGACCCCACCAACAAAATTAAGAGACGCATAACCAACCTTATAAACCCATCCAACCTACCAACAGAGGAGAAGAAGATGTTAAGGCCAAGCAGCTCCAGGATCCCGAGGTTCTACGGACTACCTAAAATACACAAGGTTAATGTACCACTTCAACCTATCGTCAGTGCAATAGGATCTCCTACTTACAAAATTGGTAAATATCTTTCAAATATTCTTAATAGTTTTACGGGAAAAAAACATTCATATATTAGAGACTCTACGCATTTTGTAGAAAAACTAAAATCAATCCAATTAGATCCCAAAGATATCTTAGTCAGTTTCGATGTAGAATCGCTAAATACGAATATATAAATGATTTAATTTCCATAATATCAGACTTATTTCACCATAATAATATAGACAATTCACTTTTAGATCTAATTGAAGCCTGTCTTACATCAACGTATTTTGTCTTTCAAGGAACTTTCTATGAGCAAACCTCAGAAGCAGCCATGGGATCTCCACTGTAGCCAGTGGTAGCCAATATTTTTATGGAAGCTTTTGATGAAGAAGCCTTAGAGTCGTCTTCATTAAAACCAAAATCACGGTTCAGATATGTAGACGACACTTTTGTAATATGGCCACATGGTCCAGAAAACCTCCTTGGGTTTCTTGACCATCTGAGTCAACAACATGCTAATATAAAATTTACAACGGAAATTGAATCAGAAGGCACAATTCCCTTTCTAGATGTTTTGTACAAAGGAAAGGGGATGGTTCCTTGGGACACTCTATATATAGAAAACCAACGCATATGAACAGATACTTAAATGCAAATTCCCATCATCATCCAGCATAAAAGCAATCAGTTATTAATTCATTCAAACAGAGAAACTGACTCAAGCTTTAAGAACGAATGGATATTGCAGTGAGGATATTAGACGATCAATTAGAAAACATAATAATTCTACTCTACGAAATGATACTAATAAGGAATTACTAATAGGAAGTGTAGTTCTTCCATTTATACATGGACCACAGACAAGATTGCAAGGTTACTTCGCCGGTCCAACATACGTACAATCTTCAACACACAAGAAAATTGGACAATGTTTGCGATCGCCAAAGGACATTATTCCTAACGGAAGGAGTATATGCAATTCCTTGTTCCTGTAGTGATGTCTATATTGGAGAAACTGGACGATCCATATCGACTAGGCTTAAGGAACATGAACGATGTCTCAGAAAGAAACAAATTGTACAATCTGCTGTATCTGAACACAAACATACTACTGGACATGTCATAAATGTAAAAGAAACCAAAGTTCTTGCACCGTTTTGGGATTCTATAAACGCAAAATTAGAGAATCTATTGAAATTTATAAGCATCCTAACAATTTTAATAGAGATACGGGCTTCAGTCTTCACCATACGTGGAAACCGATCCTTACACCGAGTCACGCTCCGGTAAACACAGGTTGTCTATAAATAGCCGGCCTGGGTCTCTATGAGCTTATTCAGTATTCCGATCTCGTGAAGTAAAGTTCACTGAGGATGCCTCGTGCAATCGAAGGCGAAATGTCGGAAAGTGATTCCATTTTGACACGGTCTAATCCCAAGAACCATAACTTCTTATGTTATTGCTGTTATAATACTAGGAGCACACTCACCAATTAATTTGCAAGTCATCAGTACCACACGATTTTGTTGCTACTGAATTCAGTATATCCTGAACTTCAATTTCTGCGAATGGAGCAACAGAAATTGATTGGGGGACGGCATTATTTGGAATATTCAGGAAAGTAACTGATCTAATTCTGTGTTTTTTGCAAGTTTGTGAACAGACTCAATTGAAAAAGTATTAGTATGCGTTGGCTATTTCAGTTTAACCAATTACTTCAGAATCCTTAAATACTATTCTCTCCGGTATGGATTTAGATTTTTTTTGGAATTAGTTTTATGTGAGTAGATGACCTGCCATGCTGATTTAGTAATATTATTCGAATGAAGGATTCTGTTCAAATTGTAGTTTTTTTTAGCGTTAGCAATATTTTTTGTGGTTTTTAAGTCAGTCCTTGTATATATTTTGTAAACTATGTTCATGTAATTGTTTTATGTGTCTGTTGAATTCCCGCAGCTCAGCTCCCTCATGTACAAAAGTCGGTGAAATCCGAGGAGTGCTGTTTTGCTTTTTTGTCTATTTGTTTTGATCTCACAAGAGAATGACATATCAAATAGACCATAAAATCTGGAGAAGAAATAACAAAAGTTGTTTTCCAGATCTGGTGATGGTAGAATGTTAAGCCACTGTTCTTTTGATAACAAATTTTTGAAATACGGAACATAGGTGTATGACAATAAAATCTACTTATGCTTCATCATCATCATAGTTCAACGTCATATACGACGTATGATGGTTGCTGTAACACAGACTGTCATGTGTTATCATTCCAGGTGTATAATCTGCGTACAAAACTGTATTAGCCATTCCCCTCTTATATTTCGTGTTCACGGATCGTACTTGCCTATTATTGAGCGGATGTGCTTATCATTTGTTGTGTCTCCCACTTTGCTGTTAAAGTCGCGTGCGATATAGATCTTCTACCTCGTCATCACGCGCCGAAGTGGTTGGAGCATAAATTAGGAATGTTTAACAGACATAGGCTACAGTTTATCTTGATGCTCAATACGCAATATGCAATACGGCTTGGTTTAAACTATTTGATATTAAAAACGCGACACCTTCACTACTTTTCTTTTGGTTGCCTGAGAAGTATACTGTAAAGTTGAGCGTATTGTAATGACTATCGCCGCGCCAGTGCGTTTTGGTGATACCATACCGCAGATATCCACATTGCATTGACGTAGTTCATTTTTGACTATCGGGGGTTTCTCTGTTCTCATTCCCCGGATATTCCAAGTAGCAATGCGTTGCGTTAATTGTAGATGCATCTACAATTAAATTTGTAGGAGCAATAGTTTTTATTGACAATGGTAACAGATTAAAAATGCAACTAACGGCACATAGAGGAGATTTTGTATACATTTCTAAATTGTGTTTTAGAAGCAGGACATTAGACTTATTCCCAGTATCATAGTTATGGTTAGAAATATTAGGCCGACAAAGATGTTTGTTCTTATGAAAATAAGGCAACAATTTAAGTAAATAAATTAAGTGGACAGTAAGGGTATTATTTTTTGCGGAAAGCTTCCTAAACGACGTTAAGTATGACAGACCAAAAATAATTCGAATAACCCTTTTCTGTGCCACAAATACTTTATTGATGTCGGATGACTGACCCCATACAACAATATTGTAAGCAACTGAAGAATAAACAAAGGTATAGTAAACACTTTTAAAAGTTATGTAAGAGCTTAACACATAGGAGCTCTTTTGATTTTCTATTATCAATCTTATCTGTTACATATAGAACAAAATCAGCGCAGACGAAAGCCATGCTGAGGATCATATCATCTTTAATATTTGAGCTAATATAATATATTTTAAAGGAAGACATTATCAAAAATAAATTACAGGCATTACTTAAAGGTACCAATTAGTACTAATAATGCACTGCCTAAGTGTAATTTCTAGTTTACACTAGTGTTAATAGAATATTGAATAATTAGCAATAAGAATCGATTATTTCAAAACGTTTAAAATCAAAGCGTCAGCAATGTTGTTTTAAAGCGCCAGCTCCAGCGAGGACTCGTTATTCGAAAAACTAATTAAGAAATTTACTAACAAAATTAAGCCACCATGGCATCCAATTAATATGTATAGAGTCAGATTAGTCGGCGAATGTAGTCCCGATCTGAGAAATTATTTTATAATAACAGCTAATTTGACGTATTTTATGCTTTATAACGCTGCGAACTTTGGTTAATAATGGCTTTTCATTGCCCTTTTTAAATGTTCGATCCATTAGGAACAAATACAGTTTGGACTTAACCAGTGGTGTCGAATATGATTTTAAAAAAGAAGTGAATAAATAAATGAGTTGTAGGGTTAAGCTTACGTTCGATAAGAAGTAAATATAAATGGAACAATAAATCCATTTGATTTAGAAAATCCATTTATACCTCAATTTATACCACAATATCATTTATCTATTTTATGAACAGCAAATGAGTTCAATTTAGGTTTTTGATATACATAATATAAAACACATAAAATTCTAGTTATTAGTGATGTACCGGCATTAAATAGCTTTGACTTGGTTACAAAAGGGCAGGAAAGAGATTCTAAATCACACTTGCTATAGAATTTGGTCCTTTCTGGCGGATTAAAGTTTTAAAAAAATTATGGGTTTTTCGCCACACAAACATTTTCAAACAAAACTATAGAGAAAACATACACGCATACAAACAGATGCCTAAATTTTAACTCAAGCCATCTAATAATAGTTAAAAATAGGATTGGAAAAAGTATATATGATATAGCAAAAATAATTTGTAAATATAAAAATTTGGTAAAAGAAAAATATTTTATAAAAGATATTTTATAAAATACTCTTTATACCATATTGGGTCACTTATCAGATAAAATAAAAAAAATTATACAAAAATGAAACCGACTTCAAAAAAATGCACTAAAAAGTGAAGAATAATATTTTCAAGTTTTGCGTTTTACTTCACGGAGTAAAATTTTCAAGGTGGATTAAAATATTATTTTTCACTTTTTATTGCATTATTTGAAGTCGGCTTCATTTTTATATAAAATTTTTTATTTGATCCTTTTTAGTTTTATCTCTACGAGTTTTATTGTAAAAATGAGGTTTAACAAATAGTCCACTGCATAATATGTTTTTCCTGATATAATGGTGAAGGCTTAGAATCGTGACGCGAGAATGGAATATTAAAAAACTTTTTGCAATATTTCTTGGTGCAAAAACAAAATGGCGCCATTCCGCCATTTTAAATTTTTTTTTAAATATTCTTGCTGTGTGACCACTCCGACAATATCCTGAATATCTTCTGAAAATTTCATCTAAATGGGTCAAACCATCGAGGAGTAATAGATGTACAAACAAGATTTTTTAGCATGCTTGCTGTGGGACTACTCCGGCAATATCATGAATGTCCCCTGAAATTTTCATCCAAATTGGTCAAACTATCACGGAGTAATCGATGTACAAACATTAAAAAAATACATAGGGTCAAACTGATAACCTCCTCGTTTTTAAAGTCGGTTAAAAATTATAATGAGGATAGTCGGTTAATAACGTTTTATTGATACCGAATGTTCGTTTTTCGAAAATGACTAGATTTTGAGGTTGCACATTTTCATGGTAACCCTGTATACATAAAATTACATAACGAGATAGCAAAAAAGATACCTTTTAACAAATGGGGTTGTATGTCTATTACACATCTCAATGCTTTGGTTTGAAAACGGTATTAAAAAAAATTAAATTTAATTATCAAACTCGCTGCCTTTATCGCCCTTATACCTGTATTTTTATATTATTATTACAAAAACGGGTGAACGGATTTCAAAAAACATTGGGCCACCAGAGTAACATCCTTTACAATTTAGCGTTTGACTCATCAAAATCGGCCAAGCGGTTTAGACGATATGTGCGAACAAACATAAAAAAAACACATACAGGTCGAATTGAGAACCGAGAATAAAGCAAATTTAAGAACGATTGTTAAAAATGCAAAACACATTTACCAGCAAACTTACAAAAAGCAAAACTTTACAATTAACAACAAAATACAAAAAAATGTATTTATAAAACTCTGTGTCAATGCAATAAGGTGAAACCTCTAGACCATTAGCCAATAGAATCAAAGAACATCAAACTTACATTAAAAATAGGGAATTTCACGAATCAAACATTTGCCGATAAACATTTGATAATAATCGCAAAATAAATATAAAAAAAATGGTTTTTTAGGGAAAAATAAATTTCAACCTATTAAACTCCTAGTTAGTAAAATAATAATACTGAGTGGTGAAAAAGTGCGATTCTGCCAAAAAAATTTGATGTGATTTCAATATTGCATATTGTTGTGGGTATAAAATAGCATACAATAAAATATAGAATACAGTAGTAATAATTTTTTTAACATTTCACTAGGCCATCTCGTTCCGGCATATTGGATTTTTACCATTTTTTTTTACCAAGATATTCCCAGGTCATCCCCATATGTCCCTTATTTTTGGCTAACATTTGAATTCAATCGTTTGAGTAGGTTTTAAGCTATGCCCAAAACTGACAGATAGACAGACAAAGCGACAGACGGAGGATAAAACATATTTTTTGGCATCTATGGACGCTAAAACGAAAAATATATGTAAAACCTGAGAGGGTGATTTTTTTTTTAGATTACAAAAATTTTATTTGGCCGCCATTTATTTTATTTCGCAGTCCATTAAGTAGTTTTTTCGGGAGGAATTTTTATATATTCTATTAAGCCGCCATTTTGGTTTCGTACCAAAATTTTACCAGTTGATTTCTAATAATTCTTGATTTTTCTGCAAAATTTCAGATAAATTGGATAAATAGTTTTTAGCAATATATTTTTTAAACATTTCACTAGGCCGCGATTTTGTGTTGCCATAATGGATTTTTACCAAAATGTTACCAGGTCATACCCATCTGACCCTTAAATTTTGCCTAAAATTTGAAGTCAATCTGTTAAATAGTTTTTAAGCTATGCCGCGATCTGGCAGACAGACAGGCAAACCGACAGGCGGCTCGACGGTATAATTAATAAAATATATTTTTGGCATCTAGGGACAAACCTGAAAATACTAAAACCTGAAAAGGTGATTTTTTTTTTGCAAATACGAATATTTTATTGAATTAGTACCAAAGTTTTACCAGTTAACTCCTACATAATAATTGCTTTCTTTGCAACATTTTAGAAAGTAGTAGTTTTTTAGTATTTTTTTTTAACATTTCACTAGGCCACCATTTTGTTTTGCCATATTGGATTTTTACCAAATTGTTATCATCACATCCCCATATGACTCTTAATTTTTGACAATCGGGGAATTAATTTTTTAATTATGCGGCGAACAGCCAGACCGACATACCGACGGAATTGAGAAAACATGTTTTCGGGCATCTAGGTACCCTGAAACGTAAAGATCTGAATCGAGCACACGAACAAGAAATAATGTAAAAACTATATATTTTATAATAAAAATTTTGATGTCAGAAGAAAAGACTAGGAAATCATGGTTCTTGTGTTTAGACTGCGGCAAATTGGATTTAATTTTTGTCGTTTCGCCGGCGATTGCATCAAGCATGTTTACGGATCGTCGCAGCTATAAATGCAAGATTCAGTGTTATTTACCGTATTGCAAAACGAAATATGCACATAGGTAACTAGAACCAAACTTTTTCAGACTTAAAAACATTATGGTTTTCTAACATACTAACGGAAAACTTAAACTATCACACTTATTAATTAACATTTGGTTATGAATTACAAATTCAGAAGAAAAAAATTAGGTTCTAATATAATATTCGATAATTCAAAATTTTAATCAAAATTTTAGACGACTTTATGAAGGATATTGAGTTTATATTTTGTATTAATTAATTAACTTATAAACGAATTTTTAACTCACTTATTAACGGATTTTCAACTCACTCTATAAAATTTAGTATAGAGTGTTAAAATATATGTTCTATTTAAACTCAAATTGTCCTTTTGTATCTGTAATTTGAAATAATTCATGAAATTAATTAATATGAGCCAAACACATCAAAATGTTGTCAGAAAACTTGAAAGGTTGTAGGTAGTTTTTTTCAGGAACACACATTTTAAACAATACAAAGTAACTCTGATTTGAGTCCTAAAACGTTGTTATTGTAAAACAAAAAATGTATTTTGGCTAACATAGTATTGATCGTGTCTTGCCGTTAAAAAATATTAATAACTTTAATTAACCCCTTTGATCAGTCCTATAAAAAGCCAAAAATTGCTTGTGTAGGCAAAAAAAATTGCCGTGTTTTACAGTTGTTTGAAAAAGCTAAGCAGTAGGGAAATAAAAAATATTTGCATGTTTAACGGACTTTTATATTCCCTAGGACTACACTTTGTAGTAAAAAAAATGTTTTATAGACAAGGAGATGAAAGAAATTAGACATGCTTTACAGTTTGCTTTTTTGAGTAACCGCTTTGAAACAAACAAAAATTTAAAGATTAATCGACTTACCTGAAGGAAGATTAATCATAATTTTCCGAGCTTGTCCGAAGATATAATTACTATGTAGTTTCCGAATAAACTTACTCCAGATCACGAACTGTTTACGTTTAAAATCCATGACAATTTTTTTCTTTCTGACCTGAGGCCCGTGTCGTCTGCTGCTTGTGTAATCATTCCGTTGGAGTGCCTAAAAATTGCCTACGATCTGGGAGTATATAGGTATATATCTTTGGACAAGCTCGGAAAATTATGATTAATCTTCCTTCAGGTAAGTCGATTAATCTTTAAATTTTCCTCGCTTGTTCTTGATATAATTACTATGTAGATGTTCAAAGTCAAAGGCAATTTTTTCTTCGTTTGTTTTTGACTATATATTGTTATAATTAATTATAACAATAAATGTAAATACTATAATTTTTAACATGGCTATACACTAATAAACTATAAACTAAGTAATTCCTGAGTTTATATCTACTGGCTATGTAAATGATAGGTCTTAATTAACAGAATTGATATGATCCATAGATAAATCCTAAATAACGAAGTACCGGTATTATATTTCTGGAAAATTGGATTTTACTCGAAACTTTCATCGTAAAGCATATAACACAGTTTATATATGCATATAGTTATTAAGTAATAACTTAATACACATTATATAATATTATTATGTAACAGTTTTCATTATAAAGAGAACGTTTTATTACGAGGATAGCTCTGGTAAAAAGGATTTGCCTATATTTATACATACTTACAGTACAATACAAACCGTTGTGTATGTGTGTTGTGTTAAATTATGTTTCTTCATATTTATTTTGTGTTTATTTTTTCCGCTTTTGCTACATTTGTATGTTGTATTTGTCAAGCCGGATGTCACCGTTCTCTTGAATAGTTGCTGCAACACATCATTTATTAAAATTTTGTTTTTATTTATTGTCAATGCATTTTAATTTTTAATATTTTTGTTATTTTTTATAACTTTACTTTCATAATCTAAAACAAATCATTTATGACAATTATTAATTTTTCCATAAAAAGAAGGAGATTCTTATAGAAAAGGAATTTTCCCAACATTTTAAACATTTGATTAGGTCGCTGTTTTGTTTTTTCGATTATAAAATTGGCAAAAATGTATCAGCTGATCACTCTTTCACACTTGATTTTTCTGCATGGCTCCTCAACAAAATTTTACGAGTTTATTTTTTATTTATAAGCACAAAATTTAAAATCGGTTGAGTAATTAATTTCTTCCGATTTTTTAAACATTTTTATTAGTTCATCCCTATATAACACTTGACTTTTGTGCAAAATTTGAAAACAATTGAAGAAATAGTTTTTACACTAATTTTTTTAACAGTTTGTTAAGCCGCTATTGTGTTCCGCCATCTTCGATTAGTGCCAAAATTTTACCAGTTTATCCTCATATCATATCTAATCTTTGTGCAAAATTTGAAATAAGTGGATAAACAGATTTTATCAATTTCAATGTTTTTTTTTGAGTCTATTACTAGTAACGAAATAATTGATACAGTGGACAAATTTCCAAATAAGAATTCTGCGGGCCGATATCCCAATGTCATTTATAAAGTTATCGGCGAAATAGCTAAGATTCTTGCTATTCTGTTTAATGTTTCAATTGAGTCCGGAGTGTTTCCCGAATGCCATTATCGTACGTATATTTAAGAAAGGAGACCCCTGCCTAGTAAAAAACTATAGACCTATTTCCCTACTGAGCTGCTTCTCTAAAATTTTAGAAAAACTCGTTTATAACAGAATGTATTATTTTTTGGATAAATACAATATTTTTTCAGATCGTCAGATTGGCTTTCGATAGGGACTGTCTACTCAAAGCGCTTGCAATGACCCGCGCTTTTGACACTGTTGATAAAGATTTTGTGGCCTTAAAATTAAACATTTTTGGATAAGGGCTAACTTGTAAGACTGGATCTTTTTTTTTGACTGACAGGACACTTTCCGTGACGGCGACGGTTTAACATATTATCTTTTTTATCAAATTAAAGGGACACCTCAGGGTAGAATCATGGGTACGCTATTTTTTCTTCTTTTCGTTAACATATTTCTCAGGGCAGAGTATTCTTGTAAGCCGATGATAACACAGTTGTTGTCCGGGATCCAGATATGGCTGCATTGAGGAGTAAAGCCAAATTTATTCTGGTGGAATTTTCTATCTGGTGTAGGAAAAACAAACTTATGGTTAATCAGGCGAAAATTATGTGTATGGAAATCAAAACCGTACGCAAACATCATGTAGTCGCCTCATTTTTTATCTAGATGGTTACAAACTAGGGTGTCTCCATTAATAGAGATTTAAACTGGAATGGGCAAATTTCTAAGGTGTCTTCAAAAATCAATAAGAGCTTAAACTTTTTAATAATTACGTAACTCATAAAACCCTTGTGTTCATTATGCCCTTATTATCAGTTGCTTACAGTATTGTTGTATGGTGTGAGTCACCTGACATCAATGGAGTATTGGTGGCACAGAACCGGGTGTTGGGATTATTTGTGGTCTGTCATATTTAACGTCGTATAGGAAAAACTTCGGCAAAAATAATATTCTTACTGTCAATATACTTACTTAAATTGTTGACCTATTTTCGTGAGAACAAACGTCTTTGTCGGCTTAATAGTTCTTACCATAACTATGACACTCGGAATAAGTCTAATATCTCGCTTCTAAAATTTAGAAATTTATAAAAATTCTTCTCTGTGTGCCTGTAGTCGCATTTTTAATCTGTTACCGTTGCATGTCAATAAAAATTATCTCATCTACAAATAAATTTAAACTCGAATTAAAAGAACTGTTAACAGCTGATGCATTCTATTTCATAAATTAATTTGTTGTTTATTTAGCGAATAATATGTTAGACTAGTATCATTTACTAGCGACCTTCCATTTTGAATTAGTAACCATAACCATCCATTCTTAAATTTGACTATTAATTAATTATGTGTGATGTAGTTTGTTGATAATGATATTGACTTGTATCCATCTACACAATGTAGTTCCCGAAATGTAATATATTTTGAATTTTTAATTTTTTTTTCAATTTTGAATTAAAGATTTATCTATTTTCTTAAGCCGCCATTTTGCTCAACCATATTAGATTTTTACCAAAATGTTACCATGTAATCTCATATAACTCTTAATTTTTGACCAAGTAGTAAGAAGTAAATCGGATTGGTACTATTAGTAGTGTTTCAGCTATGCCACGAGCAGACAGGCTGTTTGATAAATCATGTTTTTCGGCATTTATAAACCCTGAAACGTATAGACTTGAAAAAATCTTTGAGGCTGAACTTTTATTTTTTCGCGATTACATCTTACGAGGGAAGTACAATTATAAGGACTTTCTAGCAACGCCACTGAACCACGCAGCGAACATTTTAATTAAAAAACGTGTAATCACATATGTACATAATAATTACACCGTTTAAATATATGGTATTATGAGTTTCCCTGATTAAAGTTGTGTTCTTAAAACGCTGAGTCATGACACTATCTCTTGAATGTCGATTTCGTTGTAATTATATAGAAGCTAAAATAAATTAAAATACCTTTTTAATCCCTTGTCACTATATTACTCGAGCGGCATTAATAACGACAATTAAAGAAAAATTACATGCTGGTATCATTTTGTGGCGTAATATTGGTAGTGTCAGATCGAAAACTATTTAATTCTTTTTGTCATTGGCTTTATATTTGTAATTCATATGATAGGTAGAAAGTCACTCGTTGGTATGCAGAAAGAGAAGGCAATGCTTTTACTATAGTATTTGCTACCTTTTATTCGATTCTATCTAAGTAACATTTGAAGTATAATATTTTACATTAGCAAAGGCCTAAGAACTAGCTACCGTCTACCGTGGTTGCTTTAAGGGAGAGGGAAAGCACGTCTATTGATTTAAAGAGTCACAGTCTAGGAAAAGAGGGAAAGGTCTTTGCAGGTAACACATTCCATAATCGGGACACTCTGAAAATAAAGGAGTGGACAGAGTGGGAGGTCTTTGGTCCATGCACTTGGTCGGTGAAGGGATGCATGTAGGTCGGTGCTTGTGTCTCTTTGGCTAGAATGACTAAAGAAGACATAATGAATGATAATTCATCGGAACAAAATTCGTGATAGTATCTGTAAAACAGAGTCACAGTACACATGTCGTAATTGAGAAGTTGCCCACAATAGGCCTTCATGCATTGAATATTTTTTGTGTTTTTGTGTATTTTAATTCGAGCTTGGCATTCAAAACGTTTTTCAATTTATTATTATTATTTTGATTTTTTTTTTAGAAACTAAAAAGTTTATCATATATTAAATAAAAATACTACTTTAAATTACTAACTAATAACAATCAGTAAATTTCTTTTACCCGGAACTTCCCCCGTTATGATTTTTTCCCTTTGTTAGTAAAGTGTGACCCAATTTAGTTCAGTATATAGTCACACTATACATTCAATAAGTAGTTTTTACATTGATACATACCGCCATTTTGTTACATCATGCGTCATGTTGAATTCGCACCAGTTTATCTCATTTTCACATTTAATTTGTCTGCAAAATTTAAAGTCAATTGAATAAATATTACGTTGATTTTTTAAAAAAATTACATGAACGCCATTTTGTTTCGCCATCTTAAATTCCTAACACAAATTTACCAATTTATCTCTACATCACACTTAATTCTTGCACTAAAATTGAAATTAATTTAAAGAATAATATTTTCAGGCTGATTTTTTGAATATTTTATTAGTCCCTTATTTAGTTTTGCTATCTTGGATTCATATCAAAATATCACCAGTTCATTCCTATATAAGATTTAATTTTTGTGCAAATTTTGAGGTAAATTGGATAATTAACTTTTTCAATAATGAATTTTTAACTTTCTAAATGGTTTCGTTAACGAGCCTCTTGTTGATATGTTAGAGTGCTGTATTATTTGGGGCTAGGATCCAGTAAAAAACAAAAGTCTGTTAAATTGTCCACGTTTATTGCATCCTCAGGACACATATAGATTCTATAATCTGCTTAAAACCCATATTATCATTCTTTACCTACTCTGTTGGTAATATTTCCTAACCTCAAATAATATAGAAACTTATTATCTGGAAAATATCTGCGGAGAAACGGAGTAGGTAGAGAATATTAATATGGTTTTAGTGCAGAATATAGAATGTATATATGTATCCTGAGGATGCAACAATAAAGTTGTGAAACCTCGACAACTTAAAAAAACAACTAGGATCGTTAACGAAAACCATTTAGAAACTTAATATCTCGAATTCATATACGTGTCCCGAAGTTGCAACAATAAAATTCCGAAACGTCGAAAATTTTAAAAACTTTTGTTTATAGATTCTTATCCCAATTAATACACCACTCTAACATAACAACAAGAGGATCCCAAACGAAAACCATTTAGAAAGTTTATATCTGGGAAATATCTGCGGACCAACGGAGTAGATAAAGACTGATAATATTGGTTTTGATGCAGGATATAGAATCTATATATATGTATCCTGATGATGCAACAATAAAGTTGCGAAACGTCGATAGTTTAAAAAAGACTTTTATTTTTTACTGGATCCTATCCCCCAAAACAATACACCACACTAACAAAAGTTTTTTAGCATTTTAACATCCAGTATGGAGGGGCTTTTTACCAAAATATTATCATATAACCCTTAATTTTTAATCAAAATTTAAAGTCAATCGAGTAAGTAGTTTTTAAGCAATGCCGTGAATTGACAGACAGACATATAGACCGACAGATGGATCGACGGAATTGATAAAACATGTTTTTGGGGACGTTAAAACGTGAAGATATGTAAAACCTGAGAGGGTGATTTCTTTCACGATTATAAACATTTTATTTGGCCTCCATTTTATTTCCGCCATCCTGAATTAGTAACAGTTTTACTAGTTGATCCCTACACCATAATTAGTTATGACACACAGTTTGAAATCAATCCATTAAGGGGGAACTGCACGTATTAATATGGATCATTTGCAAGCCTTCCGCCGCTGCAATATTATGTTAAAACTATAAGAGATATGTATTAGGTTCAATGTGATTTTAATAGGGAAATATGTCTAGTTGGGCGCTAAATGCGAATTTTTATAAAAAAATCAAATTTAAAGTTATAAAATAAAAGTAGATTTGTCCATTTTCGACCATTTTTTGACCACTTTTTGACGCGCATTCCTTCGCATATGATTTTTTCCTACAAAATGGCTCTTTACCGCTTTACATTGATCCTTTACGTAACTGCAAAATTTGAAATGGTAAATCGTACTTATGTCTTTGTATTTCTGTAGCGCGTGAACCCTTTTGAACCCATTTTTAACCGCAATGTAATTTAAATTACCTATACATAACACATTTTTTGAGGTCGGACGTGCAGGAAGTTTTTTTTAATGCATAGGTACCTTTTCATCTTACTTTCAACTCGACTAGACCTTGTCGCTGGTTTTTCACTTTTTGCGTGCAGTTCTCCCTTAAGTAGTTTTTCTGCTGAATTTTTAGATATTTTATTAGGCCACCATTTTGTTTCGTCATCTTGGATTCGCACCACAATTTTACCATTTGATTCCAACATATTACTTTGATGATTCCGCAAAATTTAACATAAACTATTAATCAAACTAGTCGATCGCTAAAACATTAAACGAGATCAAAGATAGGGAAAGCAACTCACTAACTCAACCACACATACTGACACCCTGAAAAAAAGTGTTTTTATGATAAGAGAGCTGATGCTAAAAAATATATTTCTTTGTTCAAAGGACAATGTTCTGAAAAGAAATGTTCTTATTAAAAAAAAGTTCTTGAATTTAATAAAAAGTGTGCCATTTCCTTGCTGTTAAAAGGGCTTAATCTAAGACCCCATCTTTTAAAATGAGTTGTAAGTACTAAGAAAGTGAAAGTAACGTCCTGACTAATAGACTGAAATAAGATCGTGACTCAAAGTGGAAGTTTAAACCAATACATTATAGTGTTCAAAATTTGGATAAAGGGAGAGTAATACTTCCAGCCTACAGTTTTACTCCTCCTCAAACCAGCCAGATTTGACGTCACGATGCAGCGAGTTTAGTTTGGCTTAATTTGCTTTTAATATCCAAGCATAAAGAAAAGAGGAGCTGACAACCTTTGTCTTGGAAAATTTGAAAGATGAAGGTGCGTGTTTTGGATTTGTACTACCATTCACGAAGACAAAAATAGCTCGAGAGTTTCTTGTAACAACAGGAGACATTGAAGGTTTAGATATGGTAGAAATGTTGATCATGGTTGTTAAAATATTAGTATAAAATGTAATGATTCCCGCACACTGCGGTAATATCTAACATTACCTAACTAAAATCAGTGCGGTAATAGCTTCTCATCTCACGATCATGGATAAAAAAATAATAATAATCTTTTTTTAACATAAAAATGCTCTAACATTATTATTATTACGTTATACTTATTACAAATTATTTAGACAAATCTATATTATGTATCTCAGTCGTAGCAGTAATCGTTGCAGGCAAGTCTCACATATTTCCATTTAAGTAACATTTGCTATTGAGAAAAAAGTGCCGAACATGCGCAAAAACTATATCCAACAAAGTATTCTCTTCCGAAAAGAAATAGGTTATCAGCTATAGCAGTTTCTATGCCTTTGGGTAAAATGTATTTTTCTTTGCTTTAAGACTATATAAAAAATAGTAATTAGGAAAATTGAAAAGTTAAATGAAGAAATCGGAAGAGTTGGTTGGCTCTGTCTAAAGTCGTGAGATTCTTGATTGATAAGGTAAGATAGCTTGTTTGAGCAATAAAATCGTTCAAACATTTACGGCCACACAAAAATGCGTATACAGAAGCGAAATATATTATTTCACTAGATGGGATGGTTTAGCTACTAGCTCATAGCTGGAATTAAAGCTTTTATCGGGAGATTTTTTTTATGGAATTCTTTTATGTTATTAATGATCTTCAACTTTTTTGAGCATCAAAATATTTCATCGGAAATTTGTATATATTCCACATTTCAAATCGAATTTAAAAATATAAGTAGCTCAAAACCAACGTACTATTTAAGACTTGACCAAGACAGTCGCTCACAGACTCTGGCAATATTTGTCATTCGAATATGTTACAAATTGAATCAGTTTTTTGTAATTATTTACCTGGAGTGCAATTAAAACTCTTAGCATATTTTGCAAAAAAAATAGATTTAATACCTTAACAGGATTATGTTGACCCAAGACCTAAATCCACTGGACCACCGTAACCGTAGAGCAATATGAAAAACAGTTAACCGGTTTTGTGACCAAAAGGGCACGTAGGATAATTATCAAGCCTTATGGAAATCTGTATTTTACCACGATAAATTGCCAGAGTATTGAACACAAATGGCAAATAATAATTATATTTATATCGACTTACATTTTACATTCATCATGCCTGTCTATAATTTTGTATCATCTATTTTTAGTAAGTTAAGTTTATACCGTAAATTTCTTTATTAGAATTACTTCATCTTGCTGATGTGCGTATTACTATTTTTTAAAATATTGTGTGTTTTAATTATTTGTATTAAAATAAAGTATTTGTTTAAAATGTTTATAAAAAGTGAGTTTTCTTTTAAAAAAGCTACAATATTAAGAAAAATATATTTTTTTTCTGAACGCTGAACACTCTTAAATTAAAAAAAAAAACAAAATTCAGATTTGTGGCTATAAAATTTCCAAGATAGTCGTAATAAGAGTTACACTGCATCAACATTTTAATTATTAGATTTGACTAATACTTCTTCATCAACAAATAAACGAGAAAAATATTGTTTTTTATTGTAGTTGTGACATTCCATAATTATATTACAAGCCAAATAAATACATATAAATAGCGGTAAAAAAGAAACCAAGGATTATAACACTTGCTTGGTTCATCTGAAACTAAGTAGACGGCCAGCGGACACATCGCAACTAATACATGTCACATATGGTTCGCGGGATCAAAGCATCAATAGAGTTGCGATGTGAATTTCTGCAATACTCCAAAACTTTGTGCATAGCTATAAACCAGTGAATCACAGAATTATACGTAAAATATTGCATAATGCACCCAACATCCTAAATGTCATCTCCATATATATAATCACGGCAAATTCAGGTGAATATGTAGCACGATGTAGCAAAAGGTTTCTTTCGCAATTAAAAAAAATCGGTAAATAAACTTTACCTGGAAATTCCCTCGATATGAGTCTTTCCTTTTATTAGGAATAGTGAAATGTGACCCAATTTAGTTCAGTACATAGTGATTTAGTAACACATATAATATATACTATATTTTCAAACATTTTTATTGGGCGCTGTTTTGTTCCATCATATTGCATTGCTACCAATATTTTACCAGTTCCTACCTATGCCACACTTGATTTTTAGGTATAATTTAAAATCAATTCAATAAGTAGTTTTTACATTGACACATACCGCCATTTTGTTACGTCATGCTGAAATCGTACCGGTTTATCCCTATATATTTTTTTGCAAAATTTGGAATTAATTTAATAAGATTTTTTTACATTGATTAAAAAAAAAAAAAATATTTGTTCGTCATTTTGTTCCGCGTTCTTGAACTCGTAGCACAACTTTCGCAGTTTATCTCTATATCACACTTAATGATTACACACAATTTGAAATTAATGTAATGAGTAGTTTTTTTTTCACACAGATTTTTTAAATATATTATTAGGCGGCTATTTTCTTTTGCTAGCTTATATACATACCAAAGTGTTAACAGTTCATTCCTATTAACACACATTTGATTTTTGTGCAATATTTGAGTAAATTGGATAATCAGGTTTTTTAGTAATATTTTTTTAAGAGCTTCACTAGGCCTTTATCTTGTTCCGACATTGAATTTTAACCAAAATATTACAGACATCCCATACGACCGTTAATGTTTGACTAAGATTTGAAATCAATCTAATCAGTACTTAGTTTTTAAGCTATGCCGGAAATTGACAGACAGACTGACGGAACTGATCAAAATATTTTTTGAATATTTATCTAGGGACGCTAAAACCTAAAAATATGTAAAATTTGAGAGGGTAATTTTTTTTGACAATTATAAATATTTTCTTAGGTAGCCATTTTGCTCCGCCATCTTAAGTTAGTATCACAGACAGACCAACAGACAGACTGACAGACCGACGGAATTGAGAAAATACATTTTTCAGCATCTAAACCCTAAAACGTAAAGATCTGAAAAAAATATCGGAGGGTGATTTATTCACGATTACAATCCTTCTCTTTTGCGAGGGAATTAAAAATGTCAAGGTTAAAATTGAAGTTACAGTCAAGGCAATGAGTTCTCAGATATTCGCCAAGTTTAGAACAGATCATCAGAATGAGAAAAGAGCAGTGTATTAGAATTCTACACTAGTAGAGGTCAAACATCAACTTTAACTTTGAACAGCATATTTACCTGTTGTACACATGGCATTCTCCAGAATTCAACCATAGGAATCAAATTCGCATAAGTTCATCACATATTAGCTCGGATGCAGCAATATTTGATGCTGTGATTTAGCTGCAGAACACGAAATATGTCGTTTGTTTTATCTAACTCAGTCTACTTCGGAACAGTTTAAAGTTCGACGCGTCGCATGTTGGAGCCGATTCCATGGAAATTGCATTATTAGTAATATTTTTAAGTATTATAAGAGTAACGTTATTTCTGCGAGTGTTAATACAAATAACATTTTTTTTATTACAAAGTAATAGAATAAGCTATTTTTAAAAGGTTGTTATTAACAAACAAAGCAGATTTTACGATATTATTAAATACACTGCGTTATTTTCCTAGTAACCGTATAGCCTTAAGATTTTTAATTACCTATATGGAAACCTTATAAAAAACAGTACAAAATGCTAAATGACTGCTTGATGAGACGTCATTATAATGTGTTTCCATTAGGCCTAGTTTTTTATTCAGTCATAAGCCTCAATATAGAAACAAATGCCAAGAAAATGATTGTTGAGACATTTGTAGTTATGCAAATTATTTGTTTAATAAGTCTACTCGAATAAGAACGAGGCCTTAGAATAGTAAGAATGATTCTGAATAATGACAATTTAAGGTAAAGGTAATTTTTTTTAAATAAAATTTTCAAGAAATTTATTGGAAAGTTAAAATTTAAAGAACGCCTCCCAGCAAAATGTGAACATTTGTTAACAGGTCTTCAACTAATGAAGCTATTTTTATTGGTCGTTGGTTTTGGCAGCACCTTATGTAATTGAGAGTATTTTTAAGTTGCAAAATATTTTGTATTCAAAGCGTTTTTCTGTCTATGCTGGGGAAGGAGCAATTTAATTTTAAACAAAAACGATGGAATACCCCTTAGTTTTGTGTAACAGACGGTAAAAACAAAAGCAGATTTGAGCGTTTAAAAATGAATAAAATATCAAATGCTAAAAACTGTTCCGACTTAAAGGTAAAAAATTTTGCATAAATGTGAGAGGATTTAATATAACACCCTGTATAGGACAGTTTTAATGTAGCCCTGAGACTATCTATTTGAGAGTACATTGTCTGAACCTTGGACAAACGAATGTCGAAAACCGTAACTCAATATCTCAACTCTGAAAATATTCAACTTTAAATTTTGCCTAAAAAATTGCTTTGGTAAGATCGTCTGGCTCAGTTTAGTTTCGCGCTTTTATATAGTTTTGCCCTCAAATATTGCAAATACAGTTTTATAAATACGAGAAACTGCAGTTTAATAAAACTAGAAAAAATGCGAAATGCTACGTACTAAGCTTCCGAAACAAAGACTCCCGTATAGTCATAAAAGTTCAAATAGCAGTAGATCGAGATCTAGATCTAAGAAGTAAAAATCATAGATTCGTAAATAGCCCGAGGGAGCAGAAAAGATCTGGAACGGTAATACTATAGTGTATATAATACGGGATAAGTCTTAAAGTCAATATTTGGATTTCCTTCGATTGGATATGATTTAATAGTTTCATATTGTATTCAATACGAATAAGCTAGGGATATTCTTATGTTTAGCCATGATACAGTCGGCTTGCAACTTTAGAGTTATTTGATTTATGTAGAAGTTAAGACTTTTTCTTCTTTCATTCACATTCCAAAAATAAAATTTGTTAGTATAAAAAGAATATACTCTTAATTTTCGCGTTAATTTAAAAATCGATTTACTATAACTAATACAATACAATTTATTTTTCAGCCATTTTGAAGATATATTGAGCAACCTGTATACCACATACGACCACATAATATGTGTGGGCCACTTCAATATTGATTTTCTTAATGTTGGTAGTAATTTATATAGTGTCCTTGAAAATATACTTAGCACATTTAACATGAAACAATTAATTTCTGAGCCGACAAAAATATCGAATTAAACTGGCACAATTGATTCACATATATCGGATCTCTGTTTAGTGTACTTAGGGTTTAAAATGGACAAGGTATCCGAACCTTTAGTAACACAGTTTAAATATCGACCTTTAAATAAAATTAATCTTAACTATTTTTAGGCAGACTTGGAGTGGTTACCCTGTAGGGTTGTTTATGATATTAAACCCTGTAAAAATATTTCGCCAAAAGAAAAATTAAATATACCCCTGGCTGACAGATAACCTAAAATTAATGCAAAAGCTGCGTAATAATGCATTGAAAAGATACAAATCGAGTTAGCTTCCGACTCACTACGATTACTATAAACAACTTCGTAACTATACTACTGCTGCAACTCGTACTGAGAAAAAAGCATATTTACGAAAAAAATGTCGAATTAAAGCACACAAGAAAGGAGTCGGGAGTTAAAGAAATTTTCTATACTTCCTAATAAACAAAAACAAATTTCGAAGGTCTTGTCCGATGTAAATCAAATAAACAATTTTTTGCTAATTTAACAATTAACCTAAATCAACCATATGATAATCTTCTTAGCTCCTATAATAATAATATCACAGGAATTTTTGAGTTTTCGCAGGTATCTGAGAATGATGTATTGAGAGCAATTATGAGCATAAAATCTAGGGCCTTCGGATCAGATAACGTAAACGTAGTGTTAATTCAAATGTGTATGCCATTCTTGTTACCATTGTTTACTCATACCATAAATAAATGTATCGAGGAGGCACACTATCCGTTTGGAAACACGCTTTTGTAGTCTCTTTTCCTAAGGTAAGACAACCCACTGAGTATAGTCATTTAAGATCCATCATTATTTTGCCAGCTTTCTCAAAACTCTTGGAGAAAATAATTGAAATCCAAATAAGATCATTTGTGGAAATCAAGAATATTTTACCCGAAAAGCCACCGCTCTTGCTGACATAATAGATGACGTTCTACGTGGACATGATAACAACAAAATAAGCGCTTTGGTCCTTTCAGACTTCACCAAAACTTTCAATATGCTCAACCATAAGGTATTTGTTTCTCTTATTAACTATCTCGGTTTTGGACATGGTGTTCGAAAATTTGTCGTCGTATTTAGGCGGTAAGTCACAACAAGTCGTTTTGAATGGTAAATTTTCTGAAAGGCAAGTGGTAACGTCTGGTGTTCCACAGGGAAGTATACTTGGTGCTTTGTTCTATACTATATACCCTTCACAATTTCACAAAAATATCAAACACTGCCATTATCATCTTCAGGCTGATGACACCCAAATCTTCTTGTCTTTTTGGAAGAAACCATATTTCACATAAGTTCAAAGGTTCATATTCAACTATATGTATAATAGGCGAAAGCATATGGCTATGTTATCATATAAAACAATGAAGTATAAAAAACCTCAATATCTTTGTAACAAATCCAAATTTCGTAGTGATGCCGACGAAGGAAATTTAAGAAACAATCACATTGTTACAATTCCACAACATCACAAGGAGCTGTTTAAGAGGTCAATTTCTTATAATTTGTATACTACCATAAAGTCGATGTATTTTCTGAATACAGATCTGTTCTGTCTTTCTATGAAGCATAAGGAAAACATTATTGAAGAATCAATAAATGTTCTTGGCGATTACCTATTATTCTTATGTTTTATAAAACTACCGATGTTCTTTGAAACCTCTTTCGTTTCAAATTTCGCACATATAACTTACCATTTTCTTTCCCCCTCTCTTCTCTTCCTCTTCTTCCTCAATTCTTCTTTTTATATTCCTTTTCTTTCCTTTTTTGTATGTCTTTAAAACTACATAATAAATGTATTTTGTAATCTAATTCAGTAAATTTAGTAACTTAACTGAAAACGCGTCATATACCTATTTGATTTTCTATGCAAGTTTTTACGGGCTCTATCAGTTTATCAGTACCCGGACTTATCTGTGGTGCTGCAATCATTTCATGGCCCTTTTTCTAAGCATCTAGCATAAAACCTACAATATAATAAATTGTTTGTGTAATATTGTACGGTTGAGCAATAAATGTATTATTATTATATTATTATTTATTTAAATAGTAGTCACCTGCGAAACATTATACGACACGAATAAATAATTCGAAAATTCTAGAACATTTTTTTCTGAAACTAAACTAAATCCATAAGTTTTGACTTTACAGTCGTATTTTGGACCTCAAGAAGACCTTAACAAAGCAATTTCAAGGACATTCTAGAACACTCAATTTCAAAAATATCGTCTTTACCATTGTGTTTTGAACCCGAAGAAGATTTTATTTAAGCCATTTCAAGAAAATTGTAGAACATTTTATAAAAAGATCATAAATTTCAACTCTACCATTGCGCTTTTTATCTAAAGAAAACCTCATTGGATCAATTGCATTATATTAATTATTATATTTCCAAACTAACAAAAGTTGGTAAGTTTTCAAGTTCAATTCATCCATTTGACTTTGCAGCGTTTCTTAAAACAAAAAAAAAATCTAAAGAAATATGATTGCATGACCAACACCAGACAATATAAAGCTAAAATGGAGGGACAAGTAAGGAAGATTGAGTAACAACAAATTACAAGTAGAGCAGGATAACCTTGTAAAGTGGTTAACCAATCAAAAATCAAAAAGAGCACTACCAATTATTACAGGTTCAGCTCGAAAAGATTATAAATCAACAAGAAAATAGAGGAGAACAAGAACTACTCCAAATATCGGAATGGATTCAGAAAGCCAAACGAATAAGTCTGCTTCGAAAAAGTCATAGATAATCTCAAGGAAGAAATAAAGAACGTGAAAGGAGGAGTTAAAGAAACATGGATAAAGTGAGAAATGACTTTGAAATTGAAGCAAAACAAGTTAATGTGGAGGTAAAACAAGTCTAAATGGAAGTTAAACGGTCACATCATTAAAACCAAAAATGGACAATCTTGTAAAAGAAATAGGTAAACTTGAAAAAGGCAATTTTTGCTAAAGCAAGTATACGAGTCAATTTGAAGAAGAGCAACATCTAATAGTTCGGCCGACGAAGAAAAGGTAATTTCTCTAATTGCTTTGTTGAGAAGACCAGCATTGGATTTATTACAAAGCATTCCCGCGAGCCATAAACAAAACAATCAGCAAGATTTACAGATCAGTACAGTCAAGAAATATACAGAACTCTGCTTAAAACTAGGATACAGTTTCCTTCAAGAATTTGAGTCTGACATTAGAAAGTTAATAAGATTAGCGTGTCTTAAATCACGTCAAGACAAGCAGGAATTGATGTTAGTTACCGTATATGTGAATAAAATACAAGATCCAAAAATTCAAGAAAATTTTAAAATAACCAAAAAAAGTAGAGACACACTTGTTCGTGATTGACAGCTAAAAGCTGAGTTTAATGCCCCAAAAACCTAAAATTAGATCAGTTACAGTGGAGCAGATTCATCCGATAATATACAAACCTTGATAGATCGTAAAACAAACAAATGGAATGTTTTCATAATTGGACATACGCAAAGAGATTGCCGTGTGAGAATATCCAGATTTTCTACCAGACCTCCAGTTTCCAGGTCATCAAGGTAACTAAGGCAATACAGCCCCATCACCAGTTTGAAAGATCCAGTCGTCGAGTATATGCTGAAATAAAGGCGTTAATAGATGGAAGCACAAACAAATGGTTTGTATACCTTGCCATAAAATTGAATGTGTATCCAGATCTCCCTTTATAGATCCAGTTTCCAGGTTGCCAAAGGGATCAAAGCAATACAGCCTCATTACCAGGCTAGAAAAGTTACAACAGACGACTTAGAGTTATATATCAAAATACACATGTTTTAAATAAAAAATAAAGTCATTGTTATGCGAATCTCTTGTCTTCTCACATTTTGGGTACTGTGATAGCGTCTACGCATCATGTTTAACAGAGCGTGATTCTGACCGTATTAAAAAAATCCGGAAGTCTTGTTTACGACTTATATTTATATTACTACACACTGTCTATCAGTACCACTCAATATTTCAAAATAGAGCGCCATCGTATCTATATACCTAGGAATATCAACTTTCGCATAGACGTTCATACTATTAATATAAGATTTAAAGCAAAGTTAACAATTCGTTTTTTACTTCCCTCATAAAAAGGTAGTATTGTAATCGTGAAAAAATTACCCTCCGAGGTTTATTCAGATCTTTACGTTTCAGGGTCTTTAGATGACGAAAAACATGTTTTCTCGATTCCGTCTGTCTGTCGGTCTGTCTCTTCGCGGCATAGCTAAAAAACTACTTACCCGATTGAGTTCAAATTTTGGTCAAAAGTTAAGAATAATGTGGGGATGACCTGGTAATATTTTGGTAAAAATCTAATATGGCAAAACAAAATGGCGGCGTAATGAAATGTTAAAAAAATTATTACTAAGGAAGTGCTTATCCAATTTATACCAAATTTTGCACAAAAATCAAGTCACAACTAGTACGAATTCAAGATGAGGGAACAAAATGGCGACCAAATAAAATTTTTGTAATCTGGAAAAAATAACTTCCTCAGGTTTCACATATATTAAATATATATAAATATGTTTTATGAAGTCCGTCGGTCCGTGCGTCGGTCCGTCTGTGCCTAATGCAATGTTAAAAAATTATTACTAAAAAAACTAATTATCCAATTTACCTCAAATTTTGCAAAACATTCAAGTGTTACATAAGAATGGACTTGGTGCATTTTGATTTGAATATAAGATAGCAAAACAAAATGGCGGTCCAATAAAATATTTAAAAAATCAGTCTGAAAACAAACTACTCATTAGATTAATTTCAAATTTTGCGCAAGCATTAAGTGAGATAAGCTGGTAAGGTTGTGTTACGAATTCAAGATAGCGGAATAAAATGGCGGCCAAATAACATGTTAAAAAAAATTAACGTAAAAATATCTTCTTACTCAATTGACTTCAAATTTTGGAGAAACATTAATGATATAAGGACAAACTGGTGCGAATTCAACATGACGTAACAAAATCGCGGTGTGTGTCAATGTGAAAACTACTTATTGAATCCGTTTTAAATTATGGCCAAAATCAAGTGTGGTATAGGTAGAAAATGGTAAAATATTAGTAGGGATCCAATATATTGGAACAAAAAGGCGTTCAATAAAAATGTTTGAAAAGTATATGTTTCGCATACTAATAATTTTAAATAGGATATCTGCCTTGGCTTGGTAAAATTTATTTTAGATAGTATTTTATTTTTTCTTCTTCCAAATTTCCCTTGTCTTCTGGTATGTTAGTTGAACAGAAGATTATGTATACTTGTATATACTCAATTTAATGTATTATTAACTAAAGGCCTTTATTAGTATTATTATTACTAAATATTTACAGAGAAAACAAAAGATCTGTTAATAAGTGAGATCACGAGTGTTCACCAGAAAAATGGCTAGCAGATCAACATAGAAAACAACGATACCAATGTTCCAAACCAATTTGGCATGAAAAAGAAAGTATAAACAAGCAGGACGAAGGTAGTGCATTTGGACAGACTGATGAAATATCAAGACCAAGAAGCTGATCGGGACGATCAGAATTAAGAGAGGGGTAATATGAAGGTCGTGCAAAAACTTCCCTAATGAGTCTTAAACGTTTATGTACGTGGGCTAAAAGTAAACAAACAACTTAGACAAAATCGAGTTCAATCAAAGGTACCCTAGAAAATTTTAATGACTTCCTAATGCATAAATAACAACGGGACGTTGACGATTTAGAATTAGTCTTAGAATAGATGTGCTAAAAAGTTAATGAGTATTTAATAAAGTTAGTGTGTTTGTAAAGAAGTGATTACTATATACAGAACCCGTATCAATATAATATTCGTCTACTACGCGTAGCAGATTGTTTAGTTTACCTTAAAATAAAATTGTAATGATAGGGTTTAAATCGCTTTTAAAAATCAGTTACGGAAATTGTTTTAAGGGCAGCCAACAAACTGTTTTTCCATTCATATAACCTATAACCCGTAAAAGTATTATAATCTTTACAGAATATGATTTTATAAGTTTGCGTCTAGCCTCAAAGAGATATATATATATATATATATATATATATATATATATATATATATATATATATATATATATATATATATATATATATATATATATATATATATATATATATATATATATATATATATATATATATATATATATATATATATATATATATATATATATATATATATATATATATATATATATATATATATATATATATATATATATATATATATATATATATATATATATATATATATATATATATATATATATATATATATATATATATATATATATATATATATATATATATATATATATATATATATATATATATATATATATATATATATATATATATATATATATATATATATATATATATATATATATATATATATATATATATATATATATATATATATATATATATATATATATATATATATATATATATATATATATATATATATATATATATATATATATATATATATATATATATATATATATATATATATATATATATATATATATATATATATATATATATATATATATATATATATATATATATATATATATATATATATATATATATATATATATATATATATATATATATATATATATATATATATATATATATATATATATATATATATATATATATATATATATAATATATATATATATATATATATATATATATATATATATATATATATATATATATATATATATATATATATATATATATATATATATATATATATATATATATATATATATATATATATATATATATATATATATAAATATATATTTATATATATATATATATTATATTAATGCATAGAACGAATTAACACATGTTGGCCGAAACTACAGTCTGGCAAAATTTATCTAATAAGAGTCTTTTCACTCATCACCAATTCATATATTATTTTCTTCTTTCTCTTACACGCACTTAGCTGTATAAAATTACCCTTGTCTAACTTCAGTTCCATGCCGTATGTGCTAGTAAAAATGCAGGTTAATCCCTCCTTCTTAGTGAACAATTTCGAGCCATATTTTCGCACAAAATATGCTTCCACACACAACTAAAATTCAAATAGTATTATAATTTTTAGAATGTATTTTAATAACAATATTACTTAGATTATATATTGTTATGTTCTGGTATGTTATTACCTGTTTTCATTATAGATCCAACTTTCGTGAGTCTTTTTATTATATAATATTTTCTTATTAGCTTAACTAACATACTTTTTGTAATCCTTATAGTTTGTCCGAGGAATAGTAAAATAATATACTCAAAAGCTTGACTATTTAAAAAAAGGGGTTTTTCATTTCAGTCTAGGCCAATTCTTAAAAGGCTGCAACCCCACTACCAGTTCTTGATATTTTTTGTTAACTAGTTAGCCACGACTACCTCTTCCTTATATATATATGTATATATATATATATATATATATATATATATATATATATATATATATATACATTAATTTATCAACGACAATAGGGGCCATGCACCAAATCGTAAGACTGTTATGTCGTGGATTCACCATTAGCGTGAAAACGGTTCTGTGCAAAATTTGAAGAACTGCGTCTACGAGAAGACCCACAAGGTCTGCTAATAGGCAATCCCTTATTTTGGAAATATCGAAAGGAGGTCTACATTGAATTCTTCATAAGGATTTAAAATATGTAAATGGTGTAACATCTTAGTAATCAAGATAAACAAGCTAGATTAGCTTTTTGCCAAGAATTTATAAAATTACAATCTTTTAATGAGTGATTTATGTTTAAAGGGCATAGTTAATAAGCAGAATTTTCGGTACTGGTTAAACGAATATCCTCAAGATATCATTACAAACAATTTCTATAATCCAAAAGTTATTGTTTGGTATGCGGTAGGATCATTTGGCATTATTGATCCTTATTTTTCTATCCTAAGATAAAATAACCATCCTCTAATATAGACGCCCGAGCGTTAAGTAAATATGCTAGAGATGTTTTTCCTGATTTAGAAAGAACGGGACTACTAAATAATGCGTTATTATTCCAGCAAGATGGCGCAACAGCCCATACCGCAAGAAACTCTATGAGAGTTCTGCAATAGGTGTTTAATGGGCGACTCATTTCACGATCCCCGGACTTAACTGCATCAGACTTTTTTCTGTGGGGCTATTTAAAAGCGAAGGTTTTTGCAACCCGTCTAGAAGACGTCTTAGAATTCCGAATTGCTAAAGAACTCCTGCGAATAGATCAGATTTTGTTTCATCCCGTCATGAATCATTTCTTGTCCAATCTTGAAAAGGGCATTAAAGTTGATGGCGGTTACTTAAAACACATAAAAGTGAGGATAAGTCGTATATTGCAGTAAATCCCAAAAAGTAGATTGTAATAAAGTGTAATAAAATGTTTAATTTAGTAAGTTTTAAGAATTTTATTGAGCTATTAAAATGGGTAGTCTATTATTGGGAACCCTATATATATATATATATATATATATATATATATATATATATATATATATATATATAGAGGAATGCAAACTACTACCAATAAACTACGGGAACAAAGACTCCGGGACAATCATGAAAGACAAGAAGTAAAAATCATAGATTCGTAAATAACCCGAGGGAGCAGGAAGAACTCGAACGGTATGACTGTAGGGTATATAATACGGGATAAGTCTGAAGGTCAATATTTGGATTTCCTTCCCTTGGATATGATTTAATAGTTTCATATTGTATTTTGTGCACTACGGTCGATACGATAAGCTAGCACTTTCTTATGTTTACCCGTGTCGGCTTGTAAATGTAAAGTTATTTAATTTTGTGCATAGCATAAGATATCACCTTTTTAAACAAAAATAGTTCATGTTTCAAAAATTGTTTGCATAAAGGCAAACATTATCTCGAAAATATTTCTGAGCCCTTTATTGCTAATCTAAAGTAACATTTGAGGCGTTTTCATTTATTTAATTTTTTTATATCGGTTCATTTAAATTGTAATTGTAACTTACAGAACATTTCATGACACTCGAATACAGTAAAATAAAACCTAAATTATATATAAAATATTCGGCTGATAAGCATAGCAAATGGTTAAGTTTATAGTAACATAAAATAAAAATCATAACGAAATAATCGTATGGTTTAAACCGCTTTACAAATCAGTTACGGAACTAAAGCCTCCAGCACTTGTTTTAACGGCAGCCAGAACTCTGTTTTTACATGTATTATATCCAACCTATAACGAGTATGATTATTTCAATCGTTACGTAGTATGGTTTTGAACCTCTGTGACTAGCCTGTTAGATGTATGTATTGTGAATTTAGTGATATTTTATATGATTTGTTTAGAATAAAAATTTTTTTTGAAGTTGAAAATAGCCTGGATGGCGAAAGTTGCAATTAATAAAAGTAAGTTTTTTGCCAAAATTTTTTTGAACAACCCCTCCAGATGTACTAACCACTCAAAAAAAATGTTGAAAAAAAAATTGATCCGGCCTTATGTGTAAATCCTTTTGGTGTGCTTATAAAGAGTGTGCTCAAAATTTAAAACCACTCGGAATATTTTTGAAGGTGTCCCAAGTCAGTAAAAAAACTTTTTGTTTTTCTATTTGTGTTGAATTTTAAATATTTAGGTTTATTGATTTTTAATTAGTTTCTGTTATTAAAACTGTACTAATGGCTATTTTTTTATTCACAACAGAAAAATGAGCAGTAAATACCCACCAGGAAGACCTCCGTTTGTCCCATATTTGAAATCCCCTCCGAGATGTCGGAGCTACGACACTATCTGTTCGTAAAAAAATGAGAAAAAAGGTCTCAACAAAAAAATAGAAAATTGCAAGCAAGGTCATGTCAATATGGACAAAGTAATTTCGTTTAAAAAAATTGTTGAGAAACTCAAGAAAATAAATAGCGTTTATGAGCTTTGCTTAAACCCTACAAGGAGAGACAGAATTCTGAAAACTACACAAAAAACTTGGTGATTCAAAACGTAGCTAGGAAGAAACCCATTTTAATATTGCTAGTTGAAAATAAAAAGACTTTAAAGTTTGTACTATCACCAATTTAGTTACAGGATCAATTAATGTAGCATCATCCAGGCAGATATCAAACAGGAACCAAGGAAAAGTGAAAATATCATTCGAGCAAATCCAAGAAGCTGAAAAACGTACAAAATTAGAATCCAGAGATACCGAAGAAGAACTAGAAGAATCTGAGAAAGTAACTACAAGTAATGAATTCGAAAACTTGTACGCCTGTAATCTTCAGCCATCTTGTTCTTTTGCATTTGAAGCCGATCTAAAATTGTAAATGAGAGCAAATCGTTTAACCTTTGCTAGGGAATGCAATCCTCATGGTGTTTCAGACAGATGCGCTGCATTCCTTTCTTCCGCACTGTTACAATTTTTAGTCACTATTATTAAACTTGATCGAAATAAAGTTCGTTGCGAAAGGGAAAAGCACAGAAAAGAATTACAAAATAAAAACATAGATGTAGTAAAAGGTTGTATTTTAATGGAGGAAAAGACAAACCAAATAAGGCGACAAGTTTTTATATAAAATTATCACAGAAGAGCATATATATTTGGTAAAAGAGCCAGGTTCCATTTACCGTAGCCGTTTAGCAGTAACGTCTGGATAGGCTGTCATCATCAAAGATGCCAAATTGGTATTTTTTCATAGAAAAGACGTTTAACTTGATTCACTGATAGCAATTGGGTGTGATGGGGCTAACCTCAACACAGAAAAAAATGCAGGGATAAGATTTTTTCGGTGTCACTGGTAAGTCATTAAAAGCTAGTGAAACGCTCCCTCTAGTTAATTTCTCAAAAATTGAGAGTAACGCTATTTCTGATTTAGGAAGAATTATTTTGAGTACAGATCAGCAATATTTGTATGATATGTTGCCTGCAGTATCTTCTGGAGATTGCAGTCAAGACCTTGAGGATTAAACCAGGGCCAGTGATATATTCAAGATGGGTAACAACGACAAGTAGATCCTTCGGTTATATGTAGCATCAGAACATTCTTCAGAAAATCTGGTACACTTATAATGAAAGTGTATGGTCCAATATGGTTTAATATAAAATGTAAGCCACTGTGTACCGACGGTCCACGACACTTTTAGAAAATGTTTACATTTTCAAGATATATGCCGAATGATTTAAGAAACATAATGGATGCGGTAATATAAAGAAATGGTTTCTTTGGACACTCAGAGAATCTACTATTGGCCATGTTATCAGATAATAGAGGCCAAATTCGCAAGTTAGCCTGTCCTAGCATAACTGCAGCTAGAAAAGACAATAGAAGCTTAACAACCGTGAGACAATTTCGCGTACCTCCCTTAAATATGCAGGCAGAGGTTTATACTGAAATTATCTATTGGTATAGTACAGACCAGTTGGAACCACCTGTAATAAAATATGTTTGTGACAGAGACAGGAAGGTTTTGTATCCAGTCAAGAGACTGCAGCATCATTTCTAGATTTGCCCAACTTTTCGCGTCACCCACAAGTCACTGAAAGGTATGTGCATTTAGTAACAGAAGCATCAAATAAAATTTGTGGGCAGGAAAGAACAGATGGATTGAAACACTTTAATTTAAAGTCAGAATTTAAACTAAATTTGCATGCTGTTTGATCTAATAATTTAACTTTTAAGTTAAATGTTTGTCAATATATTTGTATATGTGTTTATATATAGTACGCTTTCCTTTTAAAATTATCACGGTTAGCTTTATTGTTTTTCTGCATTATATTTTTTTGATAATATGAATTTTTTAATACTTAGTTCTAATTTTTTTTCGGATATTTTGATTCGGTTTTACTTTCTAGTTATGTAATGTTTTGTACTACCATCAATACATTTATTATTTTTTTAATCTGTTTATATTTTAACCTTTTTTTATTAGGTCTCCCTTTGAAAAAGTCAGAGTCTTCAAATTTTGAGTTTTTTTTTTAGGGAATGAAACGCTCTCGAAAAAAGTTAAAGAGTCTCAAATTATGCTATTTGGAAAATCTAAAACATGCTAAGGCTGTAGCATGTTTTAGATTTTGTATGATTTCAGATAGCCCCAAAGAGAGAAACTCAAATGATTCATATCAGGCAATCTAGGTGGCCATGATTGCGGTCCATCAAGTACAACTCGCTATCAGCTTCACTAAGTTAAAGTGCGAAAGCTCACCATCATACATACACAATAATACATACGTATAACACCAACAATGGAAGATCTTTTAAAAGTTCACGCAGAATGTATACTAAGAACGATCGATAGTGATCGCCATGCAGTCTATAAGGAAGAAAGTCAGGCCCAGTTAGAAAATCTCCTGAAATTATAATCTACACGTTTACAGAAAATTGCTCTTGAAAGTGGTTTAGGACTATCTTCAGACCATACGTGATTGATGTAAAACTTTATGATTGTACATTGTATGTGACAAGGATGGAAGTTGCTGCTCTCTTAAAATTTGCCATATAAGTAAATGGGTAATATTAAGTAGATGTGCAACCTTGGGTACTTGTATCGGGATTTTTTTGTAATCTGTCTCAACAGTTCTTACTCTTTTACTTTTTCCTAGGAGATAAGTTGTCCTTTTAAACCTTCCGGTATTACATAATCGTGCGTGGATATTAATAAAGGCCTGTGTGTTAGGTACTGGACGTTGCGGAAATGTTTCTGCTATTTTCATTTTTGTGTATACAACCATTATAATACAAATAATTTGTAATAAGACCATTGGTTATTTCTAATTTTAATTGTCAATGTTCACTATGTCTGATTTTCTCAGAAACTGCTCGTTTTACACGAAAAACACAAAAAAGATAATTTTTAAGTAATTTTAGTTTTAGAATGGCAGCCCATGAGCACGTCTGTGGCTCAATGAATTTAAAAGAATTAACACCCTGTGTCTCGAGAACGGAACTTTTTAAGCCTTATGTTTATACGAAATTTTTTTCTTAAAATAAGCTCAAGAATCAGCACTGAAAGTTTAGCTATGTAATTAATTAACACCCTGTATAAAAATATACCATATTGGGTATATATACACTATTGTAAAACAAAGCCATTAATAAAACGTTTTAGCAAATCTGAATACGGCTTATATTGTAGTGAACGAGTCGTCATATTGGGGACGCATATAGGAATCCGTCTGTGATGAGGTGATAACAAAAGGACTCGAAAATGTGTTGGGGTGGTTCACATTTCGAAAATAACTATTTCTTAGTTTCCTGTAAGAGTATAAAGAATAGTGACACTGAATTTGCGTTTGTCTTTTTTCAAACCGCTTAAAAAAATCGATGTAGTCAGTAATTACTTAATGCAAATTATGCAAACGGGCACAGATCTAAATATATTAATTACATATATATATATATATATATATATATATATATATATATATATATATATATATATATATATATATATATATATATATATATATATATATATATATATATATATATATATATATATATATATATATATATATATATATATATATATATATATATATATATATATATATATATATATATATATATATATATATATATATATATATATATATATTATATATATATATATATATATATATATATATATATATATATATATATATATATATATATATATATATATATATATATATATATATATATATATATATATATATATAAAAATATACCATATTGGGTATATATACACTATTGTAAAACAAAGCCATTAATAAAACGTTTTAGCAAATCTGAATACGGCTTATATTGTAGTGAACGAGTCGTCATATTGGGGACGCATATAGGAATCCGTCTGTGATGAGGTGATAACAAAAGGACTCGAAAATGTGTTGGGGTGGTTCACATTTCGAAAATAACTATTTCTTAGTTTCCTGTAAGAGTATAAAGAATAGTGACACTGAATTTGCGTTTGTCTTTTTTCAAACCGCTTAAAAAAATCGATGTAGTCAGTAATTACTTATTGCAAATTATGCAAACGGGCACAGATCTAAATATATTAATTACACATATATATATATATATATATATATTTTTATATGTATATATATATATATATATATATATATATATATATATATATATATATATATAATATATATATATATATATATATATATATATATATACATATATATATATATATATATATATATATATATATATATATATATATATATATATATATATATATATATATATATATATATATATATATATATATATATATATATATATATATATATATATATATATATATATATATATATATATATATATATATATATATATATATATATATATATATATATATATATATATATATATATATATATATATATATATATATATATATATATATATATATATATATATATATATATATATATATATATATATATATATATATATATATATATATATATATATATATATATATATATATATATATATATATATATATATATATATATATATATATATATATATATATATATATATATATATATATATATATATATATATATATATATATATATATATATATATATATATATATATATATATATATATATATGTATATATATATATATATATATATATATATATATATATATATATATATATATATATATATATATATATATATATAAAAATATATAGGAGAGTAGGAAAACATTAATGAGGCAAGAACTATAAAAATAGGAAAACCTTTTTTTGGGTGACCGCTAAAGCTCATTTACCTTTATGCGTTTCTTTTAACAACATAGACAATTTATAGAAAATATATGTAATTAATACCTACATGATACATTTAGTTTTTATCTACTAAGCAGAAAAAGTATTGCCAGGTTGAACCGCAAACTAAGAAAATTAAACTGTCATATTAAAGTGGAAACGATTAATTGGCAGAGCTAGAATTATTAGCAAATTATTCAAGTAACTTAACAGGTTTAGGTTGTATATGATTCGATTAACACTACTGGTGATTCAGACCTGTCAAGCCAGAATCTTCTTGGTTCTTCGATTTACAGAGTATCCCAAAAGTAAAGTAAAATACTTTAAGTGGTGATTGTTTTGGCCACGTAATAAATAGAAAATCTTAGAATATATAACATGCATTATTAAATCAGTTTTAAACATTATCTTACCAAATACAATATATGTTGATTACAAAAAATAACCCAATTCTATGATCAAATAAACGAATTTAACACCAAATTGTTTGAATATTTAAAATAAAAACAGGTAGGGTGAAACCCCCAATGAAAGAGAAATCTGTGTTGGAGTCTACATTAGTTGGTTTAAATGAAACGAAAATATATACTACCAAGGGTGGAGTAATCTCGCCCACCGCTGAAAAAGCAAACATGGACTAACCGTACGGATTTGCTTTTAGTTACCGATGCTTAATTTATATGCATTCATTCTCATACCGGAAGTAACAGCTGATCTGGCATTCTGGATATCTTATCTCCAGAATGTTTTATATCCTCGGTATAATGCTTCGAATATTGTTTGTTTTGCTTTACCTTGAGCATCTGAAAGTCAAAAAAGGCGGTGATTTTTTCCTCATATTCCTAGTATTGACACAGTGCCAGTACTATGGAAACTCGCAAAAATGTGTTCAAGGGTTTGGCACAGTAAAATGAAAAATTCCTGTTAGATACTTATTGCTTTCTAGATCGTTTGACACAAACTATACGAGATCTTAAATCTTACGGGCCGTTTATATTACGGAAATATACTTTTTACCCGACAGATAATGATGCCAGATTGTAACAATAGTATATTACATACGTAGGCGGAAAGAGTTTCATTCCTTACCAGAGAAAATTATTGAACCATTTCTCGTGACAGGAATGAATGCTTTTCAACGAGGTTTGTATACTATTGTATTTACAACCATACCTTTTAGATGTAAATGATGTTTTTTGTCAAGGCGCATTAACTCTATTAGGTTACCTCAATGAGCAGCTATCGAGCGAGGGAGACAAGGCGGCCAGATTATTGCTTATTCAGCTTGCGATAATTGTCAGTTGTGTTTTTTAGAGTATTTTTTTACTTCCTCAAGTGAAAGTTTTAAGACATTTTAGTCTTAATTAATGAACAATTAATATTAATAAGGAATTAATAAGGAAGAGAACCAAAATAACCGAAAAACTATTGAAAATAATTACAAATAGACATAACAACATAAACCTAGATGCCGTTGTGTTCTTAAGATACAGGTTACTTATAAGAATAAAATATTTAAATAAACTGGCGAAGGAAAAATTCTGAAGTGGACCACCACGAAAAGCTGAAAATATGAAAAAACTTAATTATTAATTTGTTACCGTTTAAGCATAAATTGTGTGCTGATTTATTTCCTATTATTAAAAAAGATATCTGAACAGTTAATAATTGTATTTTCTGCAAATATTATACCTGTAATTAATAAAATATGAAAAATACTTATAATATACATAAGGTGTCTCCATAGGGTAGACTATTAAAAACTAAATCAGGAAAGTGCAAATCGTTTTGTTCTAATTTGAACCGTTTAGATAGCTGTTCAAAATAGAAAATCCCAGTTTTTAAATGTCAATATTAATTTTAGATAAAATTTAAAAATGTTATAAAATATACGGTGTCTCATATATGAAAAACTATTTAAGTAGGTATATAAGTCATGCTAAATACTAATATTTATATTTAAACTTTTTCTCTATATCTAACCATTATCACTAAAACCCAGAACACCTACTAGGACACCTTGTATAAAAAATATACATTTTCTAAAGTTATACAACTATTTATCATGCTAAAACTTTTTACAAGAATATTTTTTTGAGACTTTAAAAATATATCATATTTTTTCAAATACGACGCGAACTTTTTGAGATGCACTCAGCAAAAAAACTTGTTTCAAATTATCACTAAACATAAGTTTAAAATTATAATAACTTATATCTTGAATGCTGCATTTTATTGTAACAAAAAAATTTCAGTGAACAAAAACAGATATATATGTAATTAAACGCACACAGAAGAGATATGGGCAATGCCGTGCTAAAGCAAGCCGGTCGCCGAGTAACGTAGTTCGCTCACACCGATTTGGGAGAAGTCAAGATCGCTCGAGGCAACCTATAGATACAGTTAATGGGTCTTGTTTTTTTGTGACAAATTTAACTTCGTGAGAAATAAGCTTCGCCACCATCAATAAATAAAGATGATAAAGGTTACTACAGTACTAAACCAACCAAGCATACAAACTTAAATTAGTTGCATTTTTGATAGATTGTCAACAAAAAATTTTTTGGATCAATTGCGAGAAGCCTCGGAAAGTTATACTATCAAATAAAATTAAAAAATTTTCTTTATTCAATAAATATCGACATTTACCTGTGGAAGTGACATTTATCAATATCGAAAGTGATCACTTTCCAACCAGGTAAAAGTCACTTTTCATCCGAATAAATGCCAAAGTATGAAATATGTTTCTTTCAAACTTCGAAAATGTCAGAAATGTGAACGTTACATACGTGATTGTAAATAAAAATTTCTAAAATGTGAAAAAATGGATATCCTCTTCAAATATCTTGGAAAACAAAAAAACGAGTGACAATCATTGGATCAGTGCCAACCTTTGCGGATTTTACCCTATTATGAATTATGAACGTCACACCCGCGGCCGGCGCATTTAAAATTATTATTCGATAAGGAGCTGCAACTCACAATAAATTTTGACCCAGTATTTGATTCTCTAATATTATACCGTGGGCAAATATAACGGTCATTTGACCGGTTAATTAATTAGCTCACAAAGCTTAACATATGTCTTTCGTTTTTAATTCGATAATTAAAAAGTTTGATGCTTTCAAAACAAGTTAGTTTCATTTGAAACAATCCGTACCGTCCTTGATTTGTAAAAACTAAAAGTGCTTGAAAGTTTACCAAAATGTTAAATAACATTCCTCCACTAAAGCAAAAAGTTGCTGTGCCTTTCAAAACTAACTTGCACGTTTTTGTGTTACATGGTGTTTATTTTGGTAAACTTTCAAGTACTTTTAGTTTTTACGAATCAAGGAACATGTAAGTATGTTGCGAAAACTTTAACAAAAACTACAAATGAATATTTTCGTGTAGGTTTATTCAGTAAAGAAAAATAAGAAGTAACATGTCGTATGTTCCTAATTGAAATTTAAATTTTCTGACCACTGACATCAATTACCAAAATTTGAGAGTGCATAAAAATGCCGTTTTGTCTGTGAGCCGAGTTTCAATAAAGTAGATTGACATGTTCTACAATTAATATGAGGGAGATACATTTTTTCCTAATTTAAATGCCTATATTTTTAAACATTAAGCATATATGTTTAAACATAAAATATATGTTTAAAGTAGCTTTGAGAACTTACTTTTGCAAAAAATTCACCTGCCTAAATATTTAGCTCACTTTTTGGAACACTCTTTGAAATTCATGTGGCCACATTACGTATTTAAAGTTATTTGTTGTCACGCCGGCGCCGTCACTGATTTATATCATACCATTCATCACAGTTTTAATCTAGACTAATCATTAATTACATCGGTTCTTATTACACTACAAAAATGGTCATATCTTCCTGCTCGATTGATTAAAGAATCAGCGAAATGCATACGAAAAGAGACGCATACATACATACAAAATTCCTGCAAAATTCCGCCTGAAGCAAAACAAAATGGAAATCAATTACCAATCTGCAACGGTACATGTACATTTTTACCCAGAACTGGTCTTAATCAAGCGATGAAAAAGAACCAGTTCAAAGAAGTACAATTAAATGCAGGATGTCAGTGGACCAAGCCAGCTGAGACGAACTCTACGAGGGATTCAAGAAATATTTAAGATAACTTCTTATTTCTCCGCGAGATCTATAATACATATTTTTTAATTAATTCGTATATATTTCTTTAAATACATTCTTTTCAAAATTTAAAGGGTTTTTATTTCATTTGATAGAAACTTTTTGTCATTTTCCTAGGTAGATATAAAACAAGAATTCTGACTGTACACGCTTTAATTAAAAGACAATATCCTTATATAATTGTTCTAAAATACACAACTTTTTTAGCGAATGTGAACATCCTTTACACTGTTTACTCTATTACTACTCTACTGTTCTATTTCATTCATTTTGGCCGAGGAGGAAAGAGAGAATTTTTAGTACAGAGTAATGATACTCTTCAATTATAAAGATAGTGGACAAGGTCAAAAAGCTGAAAAGAAAAGGAAAAGATTGAATCAAACGATATACATACTCGGCAGGAATAGGCAGAAAAAATCAAACAAAGACAAAACAAAAGTTGACGAACATCAAATTGTTTTATTTATTGCTTAAAAAGCAGCCTTAGTTTATGTAAGCATGATGAAACAGAGGAATGGGAGAATCTTTTTAACAGAAAGGAAAAGGAAAATTGACAATCGACGGCAAAAATTTATGATAATATTGAAATTCTTATGTATAATAGACAATTCCTAAAATTTGACAAGTTATCTTAATGAGCATAACCAAAATAAAAATTAAAATATAGCATAAATTGTAAACTTGTAAAAACAGAAAAACAACCATTTGAGTACAAATCTGATTGGAAACCCCGGTGTGATGTCATAGTGAGAGAAAGACACTGTTCAAAGGCAAGTCGCCGAAGACTGACTTGGCAACCTTGGTTGAAGAGGCCTGTTAAATAAAAATAAATAAATACATTGGAAATAATGGATTGAAAAGGTGCAAAAACCTGTGTAATGTGAATACACTACACCAATTGTGAGAAGCAACATAAATGTTTGGATGTGATTCGAAAATAAGACTAATAGATGTATTTTACTGTTTAAGCAAAAAGCGATGCTAATAACGGGTTTATTGAGAGAGCCGTACAAAATAAAACAATAAAAAGTAGTTTTTAAACAATTGGCGAGTAATGATAAAAACAGGTACATTGTTACTAACCCTAGCATGAATTTCGAATGAAATTCAAACAAAACTAGAACTATCAGAAACCAAAGCAAGTCCTTGCGGGAAGGTAGACAAAGGAACTATCTGAACAGAAACGTGTTATAATTTATTGTATGCCTATATAAAATTAATAAACGTTAATATATTTTAAAAGAATGTTGGCTTGTAAATTGTGACCAAAAGGTTTGAAAATTTCTGACAAAAATGTGTGGTGATGTGCGAAGATAATTGATCCGTATAAGAACAACTTGTGGTCAATAACTATAAAGTGATCAAAAATTAAACAACTGTTTATCTCTGAAGAGGGAAGAGGGTCCTAAATATTATTTAAAATTTATTTCTATCTTTCTTTTTATATTCATGAATATTAATTTGTTATATTTGCATAACATTGCCCTTTTATTTTAGTGTATTTTAATCTCTATGTTTTGTATTTTGAGTTTTTTTTTAGGTTGATTGGTTAAAATTTGAAGTAAATTTGACTCTTTGGATCATGCCTGGATGAATATGTATATGTGTAGTAACTAGACCTTACGAAGAACAGGTACTTCTCTGCAAAAGAGCAGATGTATTGAATATAGATACTTCGAGAGTTTGGTCAGATCATTTTACACCAAAATTTGTATAACCAGAGAGAACATGAACTATTAAGTAAGTAATTAATTAAAGTACATATACTATAAAACTTACACTAACATGTATTCTTTTATTAATTTATAAAGTACATATGGGTGAAGACTTTCTGGTTTTTTCCTTATACTTTTCTAATGAACGAAATGCATTTTACACAACAATATGTAAACATATAAAATTTATATAAGTTGTAAAATGAACACTATTATTTACTGTTGAATAAACTGAAATTGAAAAGTTGCAAATAATGTTTAAATAAGTTTTTTTTTTCTAGGATCTGGCTAGATTTTACTTTATTTTATGGCAACTTTAATAGATGTTAATGAATTTTATTTGAACTTTATGCACTTTTTTATTCACTAACTTTTATTTACTTTTTATTTGGTTATATTTATTTGCAGATCTGAGGTCTACACAAAATATTGAGAAAAAAAGACTGCAGGGCTCTCGGCAAACTTAACCAATTCCTATGCCTGAAAGGGTAACTGAACATCACATAGGGATCGGGGAGTAATTCTGTTGGCCAACCCTCACTAATGGCGATGGAAAATCCAGAAAATTTTGCTAGCAAGTTGCTTAACAGTTTTTTTTTTTAGTACAAGCAAACCTACTGGTAATGTGATTTTTGTGATATGTAGCAATAAATTAGATTCATTTTTAATTAAATAAGCAAAGATATACAACACAATATGACAATCTTTATTTGATTGATGACTGTTTACCTGCCCTGCAATATTTTTGGAATATCTAATTATTTTTTTGTTAATTTCATGCAATATTCGACTAAGAAATGTGAATTATTGCGTATAAACATAGACCATAGCTATGTTGCTTAAGTTAGTTTCATTTACAGGCAATGACTTTTTTATAACGCATATTGTAATTTAAATGTATTTTTTTGTTCGTTGGTCGAATTCATACTGCTCATTTTGCAACGGAAATATCTGGATACTACGATCAGAACACAGCAAAACCAGTTATAGCTTTTTCGCTATATCACAGAGGCCACTTTTTTCGCACGTTATTACCTCAATCCATAATCAGAAATGTTAAACATACCAAAAATTGGGAATGAACTTTAGATATTTGAAATGGACTTGGATACCGGCGAATAATTCAGAGTAAATACAAACTGATGACAACTTTGCATATTTTAAAATATAAATAAAATTTAATTGTTTATAAATATTAAGTTTTTTATTTGATCTCCCAAATTTCCAAATATATCACATTTCCTAATTATTGTAATTTTTTCCATTGCTCGTTGTGTTCTTTTTTTCCGTTTGTTTTGAAGGTACGGTTTTACCCTTTCATGAAGGCTTTAGTAATAAAATGCTATTTGCTATGATATCTTAAATTTTTATTTAAATATACTCATAACGTACGTAATTGTCTTTTTTTAACTTAAAAATTATTTGTAATAATAAAACAGCAGCAAATAAAAGCTTTTCGAGTGAGTTTAAAAAAGCTGTCTAGAAAATCTTTCATTTTCAATTTTTGTTTAGAAAATATTGTTTCCTAACACGTAGCAGACGTAATATTCACAACATTCAGAAATATAAACGAAAACTGTTTATCATTGTACTTCTCAATGCCACGCACACGTATGATGTAAGGTCGCCGGCAGAAGGATTTAAGGAACTAGGCCATCCTGTCTTGTTTATAATCTTTAATTTTATGGGAAAGGAAAGGGATCATCAGTTACGACTGCACTTCAGTAATAGCAACCAGAGTCAACATATAAACTCTAAAGTAATACATTATTATTTTAGATAAGGATGACTGGAAGACAGAGGTAGTTAATTTATAGATAAAACGCTAGCGTACTACACTGATCGGTCTGCGATGGAGTGCAGTGGTCAGGCGCAACAGCGTTTGCAGAGAAACTAAACTGTAGAAAAAGCTTAGGTAGTATTCCAGGGTTTTCCACACATAAATGTAAACGATAATGATGGCAATAACGAAGTAGGGAGTTAAAGGTGGCTTAGTGAAAGAAGTGTTCAATGGTTTCGGTCCCTAGTCATTAATAAATATAAGGTAATTAGCAAACAATGCTAAGCTCGAAGCCATTATGGACTGGAATTAAAATCAAGGGTATTAAGGCTACAAATCAAAAGGGCCCTCAACGAATAAGTTTATCAGGATCTGAGTGTAGAATGGAAAGTTATTACAAAGGAAAAGCAAACTACAAACTTTGCCGAGGGGCTTTGACAAAAAAGGCCTAGTTGCTCCCAAGAAGTACGAAACTACTTTGAGACCACTCTCAATACAAGACACACTCGGCCCTTTTAAGTATAGAAGAAGACTTTTTCCTAGACTCGCACTGCATGTGGCGAAGAGAAGAAAACTCGACAGTATTTTGAAGATGCTAAACTAAGGCTAGACCCTAGAAAGACATCTTTGATATTGCAGACGCATGTGAATGCTTATATAGGGATAGGTGCCTCGCTAGGCTTCAACCTTCTCACAACCCCTGCTACTACTTAACCTTAGTGGAATTCTAATATGATGAAACTCTCAAAATCATACATTGTGCATGCTATTTTATTTAAGTTATATTTGTTATGAAACGCACTCGTAACACAGATACCTCAAGAGGAATATTAAGCTGATCGATTTGGATTTTGAATAAATTATAATATATCAGGATCATTGATCGACTTTATAGGAGTTCAGGTCGAATTTTGTTAAGACTTTTTTAATGGTATATTTTGATAATACTTAATGTGATGAAAGGCTACTTTATTAGTTATCGATATATAATTAGGAGACCTGCTATTTTACCACTTAACATTACTCAATGGAATATTGCCATGTTTAGAAGAATGAGGTGGGTTTAATTAATTGATGACTGGATATATTTTTTTTATTTTACATTTAAATTATTAATGAGAAATGTTTATACAAAATTGTAACACATTTCGGTAAGATATGTAATACATTATAATACAGTGGCGGAACAACAAAAGGGCATTATGGGCACGTGCCAGCCCTTTGTACTAATCAACGTTTGTCGCATTATGCAACAGGAGAATCAACTAAAATAGTAATATACCGGGGGTCCCATTTAAAAAAACACAAGTTTGGTTCACCACGAACTTTTCAGACCACCCTGTATAATGGGTATAATTTTAAAACACAGCGTTCTTGACTATCAATCATATCCCAATTTTTTTTTTCAAATTCCTCTCCGTTTGCCCACAATCGTCCACCCCATCTTGGTTGCACCACCCAGTATATATATATATATATATATATATATATATATATATATATATATATATATATATATATACTAATAATAGTTCTCGCAATCAATATTTTGTTTACCACAAAAAGAAAGGATATATTACAAACATTCGTAAATAACTCTATACGTATGCATTTTTGATAAATAAATATACAGGTCCGTTTTAACTGTTTGGTAGTATGTGTGACTTGCTTTTTAAGAATTTTTAAACATATATGTTACAATGTTTGTGACTTGTCTTAAATAGACTAAGGTAAGCCGAAAAAGATTCCTATTTCAAACCTTAAAAGTTTGTATATATGTATACTCACAGAATTTTAGAATTAAAATTATAATCAATAACACTAAACTCGTAAGGCAGTCACTTTACTTTGTTTTAGATAACTGATGAAGGCCATAAAATGGTCGAAACGTTTTAAACAAAATAAAGTCATCCAACATCAATGATGTGTTATATTGTGAACACTATACCCAAGATATAGTTTTTATAAGTATATAAATATATATATATATATATATATATATATATATATATATATATATATATATATATGTTAGGACTATATATATATTTAAAGGATTATACTAACAGATGTGTTTTACGTAAGTAATAGTTTCCCGTTGTTCGCCGTTGTGTACGTGTTAAGTAAGAAGCTTTTATACAATTCGCATTTGACCCAAAGTCTAGGAACAGTTGTTCTTTTAACCCTAGAATACTAATATGATTTTTTTATACGTTAAATCTAATGTCGTAAATTTTACTTTAAAAAAAAATTAGAAATTCAAGCAAACTTCAAAATTTTATTAAACAAAAATTAACAAAGTGTATTTATTGGAACTTAAAAAACAGATTCTACTTAGAAGCTAGTAAAAACTAGTCATTGTTAGAGCATTCGGTGCACCACTTTCCCCGATGTTGGCCACAAATCGGGTGTTTGCATTGGGGACAGTACGTAGTCGTCATTCTTCTCAATCGGCTAGGACAATAAAAGCATATTGAACGTTTACCTTCAACTTCAATGACATCATCAGGTTGGTCATCAATTTTCAGGATTTCCTTGATAGTTTGCCGTAGGCTTCGGCGTAAGTTTTTTATTTTCAGCCTTTGCTCCATCCAAGGCCTGGAAAGTTGGTGGCTTAACTCGATCATAAACTGATAACGCCGCACAGGTTTTTCACGCTTCTTGATAGTATTGCAACAGTACACAACATAGGAATTGATGCAGGCGGCGTTAATCATGCCGTAAAAAATGCAGAGCGGCCATCTTCTCGTTTTTCTGCTACATGACATATTTGAACACAATTGGTCAAACGAGTCGACCCCTGATTTAGTCTCATTATAATTTAAAATTATTTCTGGTTTGTTGTTTGTTTCCGAAATCTCAGCACCCTCGTGCATTGTTGATAGTAATAGCACTATTTTGTTTTTTTTAGGCATATAGGAAACTAGAGTTTTGTTTTTGTCGAAGCAAAACATCGATGTATTTGGTTCTCTACCTTTTGTGTTTAGTAGCTCTGGTGGTATTTCCCTCTTATTTTTCCGAAGCGTTCCTATGATGGTCAGTTTGAAATTATCATCTAGGAGTTTATCAGCTATTTCTACAGAAGTGAACCAATTGTCCATCGTTATGTTTCTATTGCTACCGTGAACAGATTTGGTCAATTCCTGTACGTAATAAGTTGACAATGGTATTCCATTCGTTGGTGTATTTTTGCCTAGATAGGGACAAGCATCCACCATGTATTTTGAAGACGAGTCGCAGAGCATTACAATTTTGATTCCGTATTTTGACGGTTTATTCGGGATATACATCCTGAACGGACATCTGCCCCGAAAGCCTAAAAGTTGCTCATCAATAGTCAAATATGAGGAAGGAATATATGACGTTCTACATTTTTCTATAAAAATTTCCCAAATATCTCGAATATGAGTGAACGCATCTATTTTGATTCTTTCCTGTCTTGTGGCTTTATTGTCAAATCGAAGGCAGTTTATCAAAAAGATAAATCTTTCGCAGCTCATGCAGGCTTTATAAAATGATCCAGATATGGTTGAATTAAACATTTGCTTGGCATTGAGGTGATTGTCTTTTTTTACTGCGGACATTACTAAAATTCCAAGTAGTCCCATCAGTTCTTTAGTTACTGCTGACCGAGTGGGTGATTTGTCGGTATATTTTTTGGATTGGTTTCCAATTTCATCATTCGTGTAACGCAAAATAGTATTTACAATATCATCGGAAATGAAGTGAAAAAAATACTCAGAAAAAGTTGAACATATTTCAGCTCCAGCTTTACTTCCAGGAATAAAATAGATGATATTTCGACGGGCTGTTCTTTTTGACTTTTGCGGCAATTTTGAAGACCATATATGACCATTTTTCCCTCTCAGTAATATAGATTTTGGTTTTATGGTACCTCTTTTGCGTTTTTTTGTTGCCAATAATTTGGACAACGGAATGTCATCGTTAGATGAACTACTATCACTTACGTTATCAGACTGCTGGTCGCTTACATCACTTACATTATCAGACTGCTGGTGGTCTATACCTTGATCAGATGTATCCTCTGGAGTGTTCACACTCACTTCTATAACATTATTTTCTTCTAAATCACTAAGACCGTCACTGGAAATCTGTTCAACCTCTAGATTATCTGCCTCTACCCAATCACTTTCGTTATCACTATCAGAACTATCAATATTGCCCCCTTTATCCATTATTTTTTGTATTTCAAGTTCGTGCTCTCGGTCAGTCAAGGGCCGTTTTCGTGGATCCATTTTTCAACAAATATAATCTATCAATGTATGAAAAGAAAGTATAAACATCAATCTTTCGTACTAAACTAGAATCACTACCTAATTCAAAAAGTTTACGTTAATACTAATCATTCGTCAATTTTACGACGATCGCACCATAACTCCGCGAAGGAAAAAACTACAACGATGTAGAGAGAGACACTTCGAAAACAACACTAACTAGGAAGGTACTTCGACGTAGAGTACGTATAAGCGATTGGATCAATACGAAATCGACCGAAGAAAACCGAGCGTCGTAAAATTTACGATACATTAGTATTCTAGGGTTAATATCCCCCAATGCTAAAGGCCCCCCGGCGAGGTACCGGACCGGGCAACATATTTGTATGTAGTGGACGTAAAATCTATAGAATTACAATCGGTTTTATGCGGAACTATAGTTTGTATGTAGACGACGTTGTTCCATCGGCTCTTTCTTACCCATCCGTTACTTACAACATCAATAACAGCAAGCAAGTACGTAAATTTCTCCGCCTTAATTTTTCCACTGTTGCCAAGAGATCTTTTTTCTTATTAAATTATTAAATATATGATTATAAAAACGTGTTTGGTATTTGATATGGACCAACACATATATCGAACTACTGCTTTATTTTCTAATTGTTAAGCATCTAAATTTTAAACGTTGCATATGTAGGAGACGTATTAGCACGTTTCTGTTCTAATACATCTGTTACATACGAGTTCCGCTTCGGCACGACTCGATCCTGGTTTTTTGCGTCTGATAAATATATACAAATATGCGACCGCGCACGTCGAACACTGAAAAAGTCCCGCTAATTCAAACCTCGAACCCACGCCTTTTAACCGTAAGAAAAGCTGTGTTACCACTGTGCTACCCAACCTAAAAATTTACTTAATTACAAATAAGTACTGTTAAACCTTTAATTTCTTCCCTGATTTGTCGCTCACATCGCAAAAGTGTATAATAATTTTTAACCTTATAACTTACTTGGCTAACATTGGACTGAAGTTATTATCAGAAGTCGTGGACACAGAGATATATATATATATATATATATATATATATATATATATATATATATATATCCAATCCAATATACGAGTTTAAGATGGCGAAACAACATGGCGACAAAATAAAATTTTAAAAAAATCAACGTAAAAAATTGACAATAAATTTTAATATAATAATATATATATATATATATATATATATATATATATATATATATATATATATGTTTATGATTTGAAATTGTAATTTTTTGAAAAATATAACATTTATTAGACAAATACATCTTTACCACAAAGGGACTGTTAGTTCACAAAATGTACATTTCTGAAATTCTTGATTTAATTTTAGGAGGCAAATAAATCTGGGTCGTTTGACTTTTAAAAGGGTTTAGGTCCCGGTCCCCAAAAATATGAAAAAGAATACATATTTAGTAATGTTAAATTCTATAATGCTAGACTACTTAGACAGTTAGTATAACTCCTAACAGCCGATAAAATGCACTTTTCCGGCAAGATATCCACCCAGCACATGATTCAGTTATTGTTGGGGATGGGGAATGGTTCGATAGATATTTTCCTGAACGTTGAGTTAGTCGATACGGCGGCGGCTTAATCCCTAGGCCACCACAGACGCCCTGATATAAAGGATTGTTATTTTGGGGGATATTTAAAGAAGGAAGTACATGCGGGATTCGCATGTACTTATTCAGAAAATTCACAACAGGTAAGGTTTTCATTAAAATAGTCGAAAAGTGCGCAAAAGTAGGTGGTGCTACTTTAAAATAATTTACCCGCCCAATTTTATGGTTTTTTTTATAATTCATTAAATTAAACAGTTTGATATTTCAAAAAATGTTAGTTTCCCATTTCTATTTCTTAAACTATTTCTCTGCCAATCCTGTATATTATATTGAATAAATAATACTGTTTTTGAAAGTTTTTAAATGTATTCTTCATGAAAAAAAAAAAGTTTCTAGTTTTTTAAATTATGAACTCTTCTCAGCACCCTGTATAATAAATTCCAAAAGTAATACTTTTTTTGCATGTTTTATCCACATATAAAAAAGTTTTTCCTCCTCTGAAGTTAATCAATTTATATATGTATATATGTATATATATATATATATATATATATATATATATATATATATATATATATATATATATATATATATATATATATATATATATATATATATATATATATATATATATATATATATATATATATATATATATATATATATATATATATATATATATATATATATATATATATATATATATATATATATATATATATATAACATATGTATAAATATATATATATATATATATATATATATATATATATATATATATATATATATATATTTATCCTACTATATTCCGAGCGCCCGTACATTGACGATTTACTATATTCCAAGCGTCCGGCTCCAACCGGGCGCCCGTATATGGACGCTCGGTTGTTTCGCCATGGATATCGTGTCTACGTGACTATAAAAGTCCACAGACCGAATTTCAAAAATTTTTTTTTGGACGCCCGGAAAATAGTAAAGCTGTTTTTCTTGCATATTACAGCATATTTTTAGTACAGCGAGGTGACCGACAGAGGCGGCATAAGCGTCACTTAAATATGCTCTTACCGCATATTCTACAGGCAGACTGACGATTTCCAAGCGTCCTTTACCGACTATCCACATGACAACGCTGGAAAGTAGATTTGCATACATGCGCTTTTTATTTATTCTTTAGTTGTAGTAGGTACGAGACGATCGATTTTCAGTAGCACTTTAGCGAGCGGCCAGGACGGCCGCATTTTAAAATCTTGCTTTTTAAAGGATGCCGATGCTAGTAGCGCCAAAGCCAAACGACAATTAGGAGATTGCATTGTAATATAAAAATTAAGTTTTGTTCCTTATTCAATTCGGCGGCTAATTTTACGATATTCAATAGAAAGACAGATGATAAATTATTGTATGTAAATTAGGGGATAGGAATTAGGATTAGAATTAATTGTCTTTTTAACTGAAAAAGGAGGTTCTCAATCGTCTGCAATGTATTTTTTATGTGTGTTCGCGGATTTCGCCGGAACGCCTTGACCGATTTTAACGTTCTAGGGCTCATTTTGTGCGGAAATTCTCCAAGTTGGTCCAATTTTTTGTTGTACTACGAAATTGTTAAAGGGTGAGGGTAAAAAGGGGGTTAATTAGTTCAAAGCGTGTCATCTTTGGAAAATAATTGGAAAAATGTGTGATTTTAAAGATGTTTAGTTTGCGCAATTTTTGAGTTAATAATTTGACTTTTTAATCGAGGGAATGAAAGGGGTGATTGGGGGTAAAAGAGGCGAAAGGGTGCAAAAAATTGGAAATGTTTGGAAAACATTCAGTAAAATACAGTTTAATTATATCATCAAGGTCTTAGGTCAATCCGTATTTATTTTGTCACATGGGAGGGTTGCATCCCCCTTAAGTGTTGCATGTCATTGAGGTCAAATAATCCATTTTTCTGTATACAGGGTGATTATGATAGGGGGTAAAAAGGGCGATAGGGGATAAAAAATTGGAAATGTTCGAAAAATATGTAGTAAAATATAGTTTCTATATATTATCAAAATTTTAGGTCAATTGGTATATATTTTGTCACATGCAACCCTCACACTTAAGGGTAGCGAGAGGGCGGAGTAAAATATAATGTTGCATGTGATTTTATCACTTTTTGAGGTCAAATAATTCATTTTCGGCGATACAATGTGCGTATGTACCTTTGCTAGCTTTCTGTATACAGGGTGATAAAAAAATATGATAGGGGGTAAAAAGGGCGATAGGGGGTAAAAAATTGGAATTGTTTGGAATATATGTAGTAAAATACAGTTTCATTACATCATCAAGATTTTCGGTCAATCCGTATTTATTTCACATGCAACCCTTCGCATTAAGGGTAGCGGAAGGGGAAGGGGGTAGTAAAATATAAAATATAATGTTGCATTTTAAAAGTTTTTGAGGTCAAATAGTTCATTTTCGGAGATACAATATACGTATATACCTTTGTTAGTTTTCTGTATACAGGGTGATTAAAAAATATTCACCCATTACAATATATTTAGATACATACATTAAGCTCCCCAAAAAACACGTTCTGTACAAAGTTAGCGATATTCTGTCAAAGATATTTCTGGTTTTTATATCACAAAATTTACTATACTGGGTGATAGTAAAAAACAAAAAATCACTAAAAAGTTCAAAATAATTTTTTAATAAAAAATTAACCGCCTTAAAAAATAGATCTCAAAATAGATAAACTAAAAAGTAAAAAAAATAAATTAAACAAAAAATGTTATTTAGTGTGTTTCTATTAGGTATACCTAGTTATTGATGGAATTGGCGCCGACCTCAAAAATCGCATCAGGCGGCGGCCTGGCGGCGATGTATATAACCTACTGGTAATAAATATTGCATCAAGAATTTTTTTTTATCAAAGTTTAAAGACAGATATTTCAGTTTCAAAACGCAACATCGAGATGTGGTTTTCGGTATTCGTTTTATCGATCCGTTGGGTTTGCGCTTTTAGTATTGTACGGTCGCATATGCCCACCTCAAATAATACATACAGGGCGTAAAATAAAACACTTGTATGTTCTCAAAAGTTTGTTACCTCCTAAAATTCTCAAAAAGAAATTTAAATATTTTTGCTTCTCATCAAGGTAATCTCTGATAAAATAGAAAAAAAATATTTTTGGCATTTTTTTGACATTTTCGTTTCTTTGCAATATACAGGGTTTTTACGAAAATTTGGACAATTTTATACAAATGGAGCTTTATCTTAACAACCTGTACACAAAACAAAATTTTATTACCTGAGTTATGATCAGTAGTTATACCGTTAACGTTACCAATAATAGCTACAGGGGTATTGGCGTTTAGTTGAAAAAGAGATATATCAATTCACCCTGAAAACCCAAAAATTCATTTAAGAAATGCAAGAAAAGACAATTTTATTTATTCGTAGTACCAGGAATTGATATAAAAAATCTTTAAGAAGAAATTGAATTTTACTGACTCTACAGGGTGTTACAAATTTGAGTGTATGCAATATGCATGGAGATCTGAAAAACCGTAAAAAATACAAAGTAGGTGAAAAGGTAAGCGAAGATGTGCAATATGGTGTTTAAAAATGTTCCGTTTACAGATTGATACAATTACTAACCACTTCGGAGATATTCGTATAAATACGATTTTTCCTGATTTCGTATTTATTTTTTTCCTGACTTTATTTCAATAGGCATTTAAAAATAAATTTTAATTATTGTAGCCACTTTATCTTCTCTACAAGACGGCATTAGCAAATTTTAAATGCGACGTTTCTTTTTCGGACCACCATCATCAAATTATTTTTTTAAAATACGGACCTGGAGTTTTTACTTAATTTTGTAGGATCTTTCAAGGGTTATTGATTATTAATCCGTATTTAAAAATAAATTTTGCCAATTTATGGCAAATTTTAACTCTACAAGATGGAATTATAACATTTTAAGACCGAAGTTTCGTATTCAGGCCACCCTCATCAACTTATTTTTTTTAACAGACTTGGATTTTCGATTAAATTTTTTTGAATAATATATCTATCTCACTATAGGTCCTTGTTATAAAAAAATGAAGTACAAATCCAGATGCGCATTTAAGAAAAATAATTTGCTGATGCTGGGTCGAAAAGGAATTTAAAATTTGATAATGCCGTCTTTTAGAGAAGATAAAGTGGCTACAATAATCTAAAATTTATTTTTAAATACCTATGGAAATACTGCCAGGAAAAATCGGGAAAAATCGTATTTATCAGAATATCTCCGAAGTGGTTGGGAATTTTATCAATTTGTAAACAGATTGCGCATCTTCGCCTACCTTTTAACCTACCTTGTATCGCTTACGGTTTTCCAGATCTCCATGCATATTGCATACCCTCAAATTCATAACACCCTGTATAGTCAATACAATGCAATTTCTTTTAAAGTTTTTTTGCACCAATTCCTGGTACAACCAATAAAAAAATTGTCTTTTCTTGATTTTCTTAACTGAAATTGTCAGTTTGGGATTTCAGGGTCCATTGATATATCCGTTTTTTCAACTAAAACGAATACCCCTGTATCTAGACTAATAAAATAGCTAGAGTAAAAATGAAAAAACCGTTTCGACAAAAAGGTCCATAGATAACAAAAGTTATATAACAACAGGAATATTGCAATCGTCTTACGTCTGACATAATTTCAAAATCGAATAATAAAAAAAATCTATAGAATACATCAAATCAGTGTTAGGTAAATTCTAAAGTTTTGATACGCCGTGTATCTAAATCTATTATTGGTAATGTTAACGGTATAACTACTGATCATAACTCAGGTAATACAATTTTGTTTTGTCTACAGGTTGTTAAGATAAAGCTCCATTTGTTTGAAGATGTCCTAATTTTCGTAAAAACCCTGTATATTGCAGAGAAACAAAAATATCAAAAAATGCCAAAAATATTTTTTTTTTGTATTTTATCAGAGATCATCTTGGTCAGTAATCGGTAACAAACTTTTGGGAAAATGCAAGAGTTTTATTTTACGCCCTGTATGTACTATTTGAGGTGCGCATATGCAGTCGTGCTATTAGAAGCGCAAACCCAACAGATCAACCAAACGAACACCGAAAACCGCATCTCGATATTGCGTTTTGAAACTGAAATATCTATCTTTAAACTTTTTGATAAAAAAATTCTTGATGCAATACTTATGGCCAGCAGTTTAGGTGAAATTTTGCAACAGCAAATATTTTTTGATTAATTTTTTTTCGACTTTCTAGTTTATCTATTTTTTTAAAGGCGTTTAATTTTTTATTAAAAAAATATTTAGATGTAAAACGAGATGTAAAATAAGGGCCAATTTTATATTGTCATTTTATTTTGACATTTGCTTCAGATTATTGATAGCGGAAAACTTTTCAAATTAGCAATATTTCAATGTTTATTATTAAAACTAGTCAGTCTTAATACCATTAATCAGATCAGATCAAAATTTCAAATATATGAAAATTTAATATCTTCCTTTGAGTAAAGTAAAGTTTATATGAACTTAAGTATTGAAAGAAATAATAGCTATATAAAGAAATAAAAAAATAAAATATTTAGAGTGATGATGAGATATTACATTTTCAAAATTGTAATTGATTTGATGCAGTGGTCCTGTGGGGGTTAGAGCTCCACCCGGAATTTGTAGCAAAACAGATAAAACCATACCTCGGTTCTCCCAGAAGACCCAATTTTGTAGTTTATACAATCAGAACGACCGTACAAAATCTAATTTAACGCCCCCCGAATTTTTTTTCGGGGATCACCTCTGATTTGAAAAAAATAGCTAGTCCTCTAAAATTACAACATATTCAATAAAAGTCTGAAATGGTCAATTTTAGTTTTTGCTATATTCTCTTCATTTACAATATGTGGTTTGTTTTTCATCTCACGTATTTGAATTGCTAGAATATATCGCATGAATGTTGTTGTGAACATTTCCTTAAAAAATAAACTTCACATATATTAGAGCCAAACAAGACGACCCCCTCTATTAAAAATATAGACTAGACAAAAGTGAGGATCTTTTTCTTCATCGTCAAGAAAAATGATAATTACCCCTCCACTAAAAAATAAGTATCGACGCCCTGGCCCGTCCGCCACTAGCCGCCAAACAAAAAATTAGGGCAGATATTATAATTTCCCGACGAGCACTAGAGTAGCAAGCGGGGGGGAGGCAAGGGCAGTGCACCTTATGAAAGTGCCACTTATCGCCCTAGATTTAATTTTTTGAAAAATATAATCAAAGTATTTCCAAATTTAATGCTCATGATAAGTTAACTAGATAGAAAATTGCAATAATACATTATTGCAATTACTTTGAAGCAGCAGATATACCTAAGTGAAAACATTTCTGAATTGGGACTGCTCCTGTAAGCTAACGACTTTTAATTTTATTAGTTTTAATTAATAATCTGATTATCTTGTATCATCGCATATTACACGGGGTTCATGATAAAACGAGTTAAGTAAGAAATAACTGTTTTCTTGAACTTTGACATTTTTTCTTACTTCTCAGGATATTTTTAGCTATTCCTATATTTTTAATTAGTATTTTTAATGACTTTTTGAGCAAAAATTTTACTATTCATATGCTTGTATTCACCGAAGGTATAAAAATAAATTATGCTCATCAATAGGCGAAAATAAATTAGTGGCGTTTGCTCCTTCAAATAAAACGTTTTAAAGAAACGTAGACTTTGAGGAAATTATAAAGAAATTTGATTAAATCAAACAGGGAAAAATTACTTTTAAAATGGTTTAGGTTATACTAACAATAATTTTTATAGCGTACAATCCTACAAAATTTTTGTATTGCTATTTGCTGGCAATGATTACCGAGAACCCAGAAGAAAGTTATTTGTCAGCTCAACCAAAACTTATTCATATTTTGGTTTTCGAAACATTCCATATTTGCGTCCCTATGTTGGTGTAGAATATGAAGTATATTAACGAAACCCGAGATGAAACCTCATTCATTAATAAGCGCCACCCGTTTAGTCAAAATATTGCAAAGGAATTAAGCCTCCAAATATGAGATATGTAAATAGGAATTACATTTTTTAATAAACACAAACCAATTTTATTTGTATTAAAAAATACTGTTAAGATGCTTAGACGTAGAATGAAAATACATATTGTAGTAGTCCAATAGTGGTTTAATTAGATATTAGGTAGTTTTACTTTATAATTTATATGTGGGTATTATAGTTGTACTGGTAGCACAACAGAAGTAATGTAAAAGAGACGATATTTTATTTAGACTCGGGTTAAATTGTTTATATCAAGTGAATTAGAATGTTAATAATTAATCCCTAAAAAATCTCTCATTTAATATAGTTTAGGTATTTTAATAATTTTTGTATGAAAAGATTTTGTAAAATAAAAAATACCTGACTGTAAAGAAATGGCAAGCCGCTTTCATGCTCTATAGTGCAACTATCCACTAAACAATATGCAAAACGCATTTCAACTAAAAGTAGTCTTTTCTAATCCACTCAGTACAATTCGCGGACAACTCTTTGCAGCGCCAGTAAAAGCCACTGGGTACACCCTAAAAACCGATTGGCTGTCTCCAAGTCACGATATCCAAATCGATGTGAGAGGCAAGGGGAAGGTGATTCCGCTCGCGCTGGCGCCCGCCGTTTTTAGCTTCCTTTATTAACATAGCAGGCGTGCCGTATCGTTCTTGGTTCATGCGTGCGTTAACTTTACACCTAATTAGTGTTTTGTGAGTAGTTCAGTGTAAGTTATTGAGATCAGGTAAGTCATATACTTAATAAGAATTCAGTACTATTTCTGGGTTGTTTTCAAAGATAGATTTAACAATACCTACTCAATAAATTAAACAAAAGTAGGGTACCAGGTTTCTCGCGGCAAAAAAGAGCACAAGAAAGGAATGTCTGAGGGAGTTATTTAGAGACATATTCGAAAAAAAATCTTTTGTAAATCGGGTAAACAACTAGGTGAACTAGGTAAAATATCATCATCTATAACCAGATGCGAAAAAAAGTCATACCTATTTGTGATATCCTGGGATTTTTTTTTAAATCACAGATACCTAAAAAATACGATAACTTTTTACTATGATTGTTTAAAATTTGCTGGTTGAGGAGGCAGTTCAATTAAATTGTAAAATATATAGATATACCCGATGTTCGAATACATGCTTGAAAAGAGGACATGCCTGTTAAAAAGTGGGTGTGGTAACCCCACATTCAGAAAAACAGCATTATCCTTAACGTTCTTTTTAGGTAGGTACTACCTAGTAGGTAGGTTTAATAAAAATTTTGATCTTGCCTGTTTTATATTTCTTTCTATGTAAATTTTTAGCTTTTTATGGTTAAAAACTAGATATTCGGAAAGGTACTGGCGGTATTTCATGAGAAATAAGAGCAAGAGTTATTACAAACTACAAACATACGTTCTAAAATCGTTTGTTTCTATAAAAAGTTGTCAGTTAATGATATGAGTTTGCTTATACAGGGTGTCCCACTTAAGATAGACACAACTCAATATATCTCCGTCGTGTCTTTGCGGATTTTTTTCATTTTTGATACACGAGTGTAGGACTATGGCGTGCGCAGTTTTCTTAGGCTACGGGACTTCATAGGCGTACGTTTTAACGGGGGCTTGAATTTTCTTCTTTCAAGAGTACCTAATCTACTTTTAGAACCTGATTTAAATCAAATCTAATGCAACCTATCGAATAGTCATTATCTAAAATACTTACGTTCCAATTTTTATAAGTATTGATACAGGGTGTCATTAAAAATAACTTTGTTTCAATATTTTAAAAAACATAATGAAACCTACGACGAGATTATAACAAGCTTCCTTATAATAATAATAATAATAATAAACTTTTTTACGTTTTAGACAGCTTCCGTCTTAACTAAGATACGAGGGCTGTTCAAAAAGTTTCGATTTTATTATGTTTATCTAAGAAAGAAATATTATTTAAGCCAATTATCTATTGTTTCTAAACGGATTTTTTAAAAATTTTTGTGCGTAGAGTGTAGGAAATGAGTTATCATCCAAAATACTTAAGTTCTGATTTTTATAAAGATTGTTAGCTTTCTTTAATTATTAATATTTATAAAGATTGATGACACCCTGTGTCATCAAAAAATAATTGTTAGCTTTCTTTAATTATAGGCCATTGAACTATCAGATTATAAAAACCTTATTAATAATCAATTTATTACATTTTAGATAGCTTTCATCTTAACTAGGATGCGAGGGTTATTAGAAAAATAATTAATTTAAAATATATAAAAAAAATTTATTTTCCAGTTTGTTTATAATGAATACTACCATATACTGCATTTTAAACCTGGAAATTCACTAGATAATTTGTGCTAATGGAATATTTTATGTCGTTTTATTAAGGAATAATTAAAAAATCGAAACAATTATAAAAAAAAACACTAGAAACTACAAAATCTATTAACAAAATATTGAACTAAGTACTAAAAAAACTACAACAAACTAAAAGTCAAGATCTTCAGCCAAACCACCGTAATTTCTAATGCATTTTTCATAAATTTAAAAAATCGAGAATTTTGCCTACATGCTTGTCCTAATCGATGGTTCAATTCTTCCAGTCAGCGAGTTTTGTACACTTTATTTTTTAACAGGGCCGTAGATAGAGTTTTTTCAAGGGGGGGGGGGTCTGACAACCTGAAGACCAAAAAAAAAAAGTCTTCATTTCAATATGTTTACTAATTCATTTCATTTTCGGCTTCAAAGGGGGGAGGGAGATTTCTTTATTTTACGTTTTTTGTGTACCTAAGTGTTATAAGTCATTTTATTGGGGAGGCTCAATTTAAAAAAAAGGTGATTGTGGTGGCCGGAATATGACACGTCGCATTCAAAATTTAAAAATTCAATCTTGAGGTGGCAATAGAAATGTAAAATTTATTTTTGAACACGAATTGAAAAAAGCCGGAAATAAAATATGTCAAAATCGGGAAATATTGTATTTATGGGAATATCCCCGAAGTGGTTTGGACTTTTGTCAATTTCAGAGCATAATTATAATAAGCACCAAATTGCGCAACTTTGCCATAATTTAACCAGCTTCGTATCTCTTACGGTTTCCGAGATTCCCATGCATACGCTCGAATTGTAACACCCTGTAAGTCTGTCTCAAAGTATATCGACTTGGCTTTCGACGGAAAAGATCGAAGTTACCTGCCGATGGCAATAAATTACTATTAATAGAAAATACGATGACTCTAAATATAAACAAATTATCAATACATAATTACTTTACATATAACTATAGCTTTTTTTTCTAAATCTAATTCTATTTCACTCTTAGAGTCATCATTAAAATTAATTATATTGGGCTCTATGTTATTTTGTATGCACATGTACGAATCTTCAACTTTTATAATGTGCTGCACGGAGAATATCTAAAAATGAATGATGTAATTTTTACGTCTATTTTAATATCAGAAGTTCAAATAAACATGTGTCTGCAAAACCTTGGTTTTTGAGATACTCGGTGTCAAATATTTAATTTTCCTTCATGCACCTCCTACATTTCTGAATATAAATCATTCAAATTTGACACACACACTCTATACTGTTAAGGAATGTATGAATTTCCTTAGATATAATTTACCAAAATTTAGTGGGTGTTGCTTTCTTCGTGGTTCCGACCCTTTTTACTTCATTTGATATTTTCATCCGATATTTAAAACCGTTTAGACGATAGTTACCAAAATACTATAAGGCACTCATCTAAATTTTCTTTCTGTTTTATTTTTTTTGCTGGAAATATAAAAAAAATAGGACAAAAAGTTCAAATAGACATGTGCCCCGAATGCTTTGGTTTTTAAGATAGTTGTTAAAGATTTTTTTTTATTCTTTGTAAAACAATTTAAACCTTGTATCTCAAAAACTAAGTTTTTTTCGAAACCATGTTTATCTGAACTTTTTGTCCTGAAAAGGACCAAAAAACTTCATCCTGCATTTTCAACAATCAAAATAAAAACAGATTTTTTTAATGAGTAAAGCCTTAGCATTTTGCTATCTAGTTTTAAGAGGTTCAAAATATTGCAAACTAAAAAACAAAATGAGGATTAGTTTTTATGCTATTTTTTAAAAATATTATTTTCAGGTTGGTCATTTTGTTTGGCCATCTTGGATTTTACCAATTTATTCCTATGTACAGACACCAACAGAATTGAAAAAATTCTGTTTTGCCATCTAGGAACCCGTGATTTTTTCAATATCAGAATATTTCCCTTTTTAGAGGGAAGTAAAAAAAAACTCAATTTACGCAAAATAATTAACATATTATGCTTAAAACGAAGAACATTGGGACATATCTATATTCGAGTCTGTATGGAACTTTTCTTATTATTTTGAGTGACTGTGATAATATCGGCTATATTATTTATGACTATTAAAACGACATTTCTTTTTCCTTATGTCAAAAATTTACATATATTCATCATTTGCCTTAATTGTTTTTGAAGTACTCACCTTAAAAATAGTTTAATAAGTCATATAATTCAAAATGTTAAAAATAGAGCTTCGCAAGGCAAGTTCTAAGCTTTTAAGATGCCGCAAAATTGCCCGTAAAAAGAAAAAAAATATTATCTAGACACTGATTTTTTTATGAAATGAGCTTATTGTTAATTTAACTTTTTTACAATGTTCATTTATTATTTATTTAAGGTAATTGAAACTGACAAGGAACTAAAAAAAAAGAATGAAGTTTTTCTTAACTTTTATAATCAATAACAATAACTGATAGATTATAAGAACTAAAAACATCGCAATGTTCTAACTTCATATCTCGATTCATATAGTATAGTTCGAGCCTTAGTTGCGATAAAGTCTTCGCAAAGTGAAATAATGTTAGGGTTTTTGTTTGACTTGTAATATAAACGAAAAAATCAAATAAAAAAAGGCTAATTAAGAATAGGCTCATTTTATGAAAAAACAGTGATTTTTGTTTCAGAGGGATATTGACTCAGATATTGATCCTTAAAGTATCTAAAAAATACCATATAGATTTTTAATTATAAATTAATTTCTAATAGTATTAAAATATGTTATTATTTGTCATCACCGATTTTGGTGCATCGTAATGGCACGGCAGATAAAGCAATTGGCAATGTCGAGAATATCTATTGTTCTGGCAAACTACTAAAATTTGACCTTTGTCGCCATTCCGGTTGAGCGTCTTCTCTAGCGTTTTTTTTTTAATTTTAATATTCTTTAGATATGAGTGATTTCTATGAAAAAAACAATTACAAGTTACTTATGGCGAGATGTGAAAATTTTTCTACATAGTCTAGATCGCAACAAATTGCGTTTTTCTTAATATACATGTACAGTAAAAAACAGAAACTTACTAAGTTTTTAATGGAACATCCTGTATAATATTTCATTCAATGCATCTCGTCTTGCCGATTATAAATATGCAGGTTTGATACCTTTGTCTTTAAAGACAACCAAGAAAAATAACAAAATCGCTCCTATAAGACGAAATGCGTTAGTAGTTAGAAAAGTATCAAACCTGATATACTTATAATTGTTAAGACGAGGCACATCGAGTAAAATAATTATATACAGGGTGTTCCATTAAAAAATTAACACTTTTGTGTTTTTTGCTGACTGCGATGTTCCTTTGATTTGGTAAAAAGATTTTCTGGTAATTTAGAACAAACCTTGCATCTCTTATAATAAACGTGGTAGACGCTGTCTAAGTATATGGACTAACCCTGTACCTACCTATCTTGTAAACAAACAAATATTTTGCGAATAGATTTTTGTCATACAGTATTTGAGGTGGCTTTGCTACCACACATTGGGTAGAGTAATAAACTAAATTCTATAAAAATATTTACTTTTAGCAGTTTTTAATGTAGAAAGTCTCAGCATGTTTTATACCTAAATTTATATTTACAGGGTGGCACTGGTTAGTTTTAAATATGGATAGAATATCAAAAATTATGGCCATGTGTTTAACACAAAAAGACAAAAATTGCATCGATTTTCTAAAAGTTCCTCATTATGAAACAAAATTAACGAACGCAAATGAAAGACGTGCATTTATTGAAGGTGAGTTATACCTACATAAATACATACATATTATTAAGTAAAATAATGAATAATATTTTAGGACAACATAAATTACTAGGATATAAAAATCCAATTAAAAATAATTACCTGAAGACACCAGAAATTAAGGTTCCACTGCAAATTCAAATAGTTTCAAGCACTGAAAAAATCCATTCAACAAGATCCTTAACCATAAAAGAAAAACCACTGAAAAACTATATAGATCAGACGAAATGTGTTAATTATCTGGGTTCACCGGAAATATCATCTACCAATACATATAATGATGAAAACGTTAGTCCTAACAGCAGTGGGAGTGAATTTGTTCCAGAGTCGTCTCCCAATAATTCAGATTCGGAATATGAGAGTTCTGACAGTTTTTCGCTAAACCTTAAAAAGGCGTGTAATAAAAAACCGGTAAGTATAAAAACTTAGAGTGTTAATTATTATTACGATGACGTCGTTCTTTTGCAGTAAATATATGAATTCATAGAGGATCCTATACCTTCCTAGCTAAATTTTAATTTTCTACATTTAAATATATTTTTTGAAAATTTGTTAATGATTTAAAAATGTCTAAGCTAAATTTTTTTAATTTCCAAATTTAAATAAATTGTCTCCCTATCTCCAATTTCAGTTGTATTGTAGGACAATCGTCACCGGAATATTTGATTCTCCGCACCTTACCACTATAATTTTCACATATTTTTTTTTAAAAATTAAATATTTTAAAAACCCATAAAACAAATTAACATCAATTTAAATCTTGCTACTTATTTAATTTTTAACCGACAAAAAAAGAAAGTTCTCAATTCGTCCGCAATGTATTTTTTTATGTTCAGGTATTTATCCTGAACGCCTTGACCAATTTTAACGTTCTAGGGCTCATTTTGTTCGGGGGTTCTCCAACTTGGTCCAATTTTTTATACTACGAAATTCCTAAAGGGTGGGGGAAAAGAAGGGGTTAAAAATTAACGGCCGTATTCACTAGAGGTTTATATTTAGACCAGATCTAACTTGACAGATATAGGTTTAAAAAGACTGCAAAGACTGCAAAGTGCAACAATAACCCAAATAATTTTTATAAATGTCACAATTGCAAAATATGACAGTGACATAAGCAAAACATAGCATATATAGGGTTTCATCAAGTCAAGTAGCTTGACATTTTTTCCAATTACTTGACTTGATTATCAATCTTTTCACCAATTCGTTACTTGGCTTGACTTGAATTCCTCTCGCTGGTACTTGACTTGATATCAAGTAATTTTAAGCTACTTGATACTTGATGACATGTTATGTTTACTTAAAAAATATGACCTTCAGGAAGTAGCCATTAAAAAAATATATGATGTATTATATAGGGCGGGCCCAAAAAGAAAAAATCGATGATCGGATAAATAAAATAAGATACAAATACTTGATGGTGGGAATCTGGATGATTTTAAGAAAAAAAGGTTATATGCAACGTATTATTTTTGAGATACAGGGTGGTAAAGTTTTTAAAAAAATACGATTTTTTAGAAACTTTAGAAACTGCTTTATCCATCAAAATATAGCCTATATAAATACCTATATCTTTGTGCCAAATCTATATCAAATATATTTTACTGTTATGGAATAACTAAAAAAAAATTTTTTTTATAGTTATTCCATTTATCACCCTGTTCCACAGGTACATCAAAATACAAAATGCTTTTTTTCTCGAAAACGATTTGTCGTATTACGAAATACTAAGAGACCTTTTTGTGTATTTTTATTTGCTCTAAATGATTAAACAACTTCTTTAAAAATCAGTGTCGTACCATTTTTTTATTAAGAAAATTTAGAATAGTTACCCATATCTACGTCCATGGTTAAAAAAAAACTGCTTTATACCATCAAAATGTAGCCTATATCTTTTTGCCAAATCTTAATCAAATAGCTTTTACCGTTGTGGAATAACTAAACAAAAAAATCGTATTTTTTAAAAAACTTTACCACCTCAATCTCAAAAATAATGCGTTTGCGAACCTACGTGCACATAAACTTATCTTAAAATTATCCAAAGATTACCACCTTGAAGTATTACCATTTTATTATGAGACAACCTGTATATTTACTTTCATTTTGGATTTCCTCTCAGGATTTCACCCCAGTTTTAAAGAGGCGTCCTTGCTATGGTAAAGCGTTGGTAGTTAGAGAAGATTTGGGCATTTTTTACCCAAATTGGCGATCTCGTAGTGACGTCTGTCGACGTCTCCCTGTTCTATATATCTGTGTGTCTGTCCGGACCACGGTACCTTATGAACCGCTAGACCGATTTTTATCAAATTTTTAGGGAAAGTAGTGTTCGATTCTGCAAAGAACAGAAAGGATTTTAATGAAAAATCCCTTGTTGAGGGCACTTTGTTTTAAGTACAAAATTTAAAAAATATCTTTTAAACGGCGCGACGTATCTATGCGAGGTTTCAAAATTTAGTACCCTATATTTACCTTACTAGGGTTTTGTAAATTTGTACTTATGTGTTTTCTAATTAATTCTATTTCTAATTTTATGCTCTCCTGTAATTTTTTATAAAATTTGTGCTTTACACTTGACATTTATGGTTTTTTTTCCGGATGCCACTGGACTTAATAATATAATATATTCAGGTTTAAGTTAGCCTCACAATAAATGAACTTACCAAATTTTATTTAAAAAGACTGTCTGAGATATTATTGAAAAACGTTTAGTTTTTTTTTATATTTTCTAGCAATATTTTCCCGCACCCTATATAACACACGATTGGACACATTATATTGTTATGTCATCGAGTTTATGTATTTATATCAAACACCCAGTCAAGTCAATTCTGATATCAGGAACGATTTTATATTTTTTAGCATATTTAAAAACAATGTTTTTCGAAATTTCGTCTAAAACTCCATCCAATCGTTTTTGCTTTTTATTTGTTTGTGATATTAGGCCTAAAAACATATAAGTATTAAACACATTTTCAAATTTTTGAATTAGACCAAAAGTTTTACTTTTTTAATATTCATGTCTGAATGTTAAAATTCATCAATATAAAATGGTTAGGTTAATATGAGGGCGACTTTTGTATACAGACAGCAATACAAAAGCATACCAACTGGCAATCTGAGTTCTCTGTTTTTAAGAAGCCAAACATCGTGGTAGTACAGGATATTCCTAAATTAATTAAATTAATAATTGCGATTCTAATCAGATTTATATTAAGCCCGTAATACTGGCATGTTTTAATAAAATTAGTCTAAGATATTAATCGAAAATCAACAAAAAAGCCACCCAGAGAAGCATTCCACAAGTGTTTATATGAACTTTTGTTCATATAGTAACTCAGGATGTCTCATCTTTCAATATTGACGTGATATTTAGGAACACCCTGTCTGATAATAATGAATCACCAAATTCTTACTTGAGTTCAATTTTGTTTCAGGCTAAAATTCCTGATGATGTTTTAACCGAAAATACTAAATTAGCTGTAGAGAACGCTCTTAGCAATAATTATGGAATTTACCAACAAGACGGCAAAGAACATGAAACTAAACTCCGAAGCATCAAAAGAAATATATTTGGGAAATCCACGAAAGAATCGCTACATCGGAATAAAAATTTAAAAGATCTGGTGTCATCTGAACTAGCAACTATTAATAAAGACTCTTATGATTTCGATGAAGACGTCGATTCCTATAATAGTAGTAATTCAAATTTTGAAAATGATACGTCCGACAGTTTTTCTACTAAACGGGTAAGTATCAAAACTCAGGGTGATAATTACAACGTCATTCTTTTATCACGGAAAAGGGTAAAACAATATGTAAAGTGCTAATTATTTCCTACAAATACTTTCAGAGAAAAGTTGAAAATGAAATGTTTGTTTTTTTTTTCTGATATGCTAAAGAGTAAATTCCGCGATTTCATAATACCGAAATCCAAATTTAGTTTACAAACTGATAGTATGTATACCTTTCCAGAAATAGTAGATTTCTTGGTAAAAATTGTTAAAACATTTATATGTTTGAATTTAATATTTAATAAGCACTTATTTTAATTTATTTTAAATACTTTTCTTAATATTCGACTTGTTTAAATTTTTGGCTGGTTGACATTTCTATTTGGGTAAAGATATTTCAAATTAATAAGTAAAGTGGTGTTTAACGCAACATCAGCCTTTTTATTATTAAAATGATGTTTTTAATAAAATCAATATTTTCAAGGTAAAACAAAATTTTGTCGTGATAGTTCATTTTAGTTTTTACTTTTCCAAAATGTTTACATGGTTTTTCAAATTCAAATTCAAATTCATATATTGCCTTATTGATTACATATAGTAATATTGGGTCGTCCATTGTGAACTTTGTGTTAAATAATGTACAAGTTTCAAATCATCCATTTTCTCAATTGAAACAAAAAAATAGCTGTCCTCACTTTTATATTACTTCTAAAAATCAGTAACCTATTACAGATAATATCAATTTATTTTTAAAATAAGTGATTTTTTATTCGGACATGTCATTTGAAAGGGTATTAAATAGACAAGTTTTTAAAGTAATTTAAATACTTGCAGTGCAACTTATGCACTCTGTCTAATAAAAAGGACTCACCAAGTTCTTACTTGAGTTCAATTTTGTTTCAGATTAAAATTCCTGATGATGTTTTAACCGAAAATACTAAATTAGCTGCACATCCCGAACTTTCACCCTGGGTCGTCAAAGCAAAGGTTACAAGAGTAGAGAACGCTCTTAACAATAATTATGGAATTTACCAACAAGAAGGCAAAGTTTGCTCAGATTCGTTGTCGAATGGAAATGAGCCTGCAAAAGAACATGAAACTAAACTCCTAAGCATCAAAAGAAATATATTTGGGAAATCCTCGAAAGAATCTTTACATCAGAATAAAAATTTAAAAGATCTGGTGTCATCTGAACTACCAGCTATTAATAAAGACCCTTATGATTTCGATGAAAACGTCGATTCCTCTAAGAGTAGTAATTCAAATTTTGAAAATGATACGTCCGACAGTTTTTCTACTAAACGGGTAAGTATCAAAACTTAGGGTGATAATTACGACGTCATTCTTTTATCACGGAAAAGGGGAAAAAATATGTAAAGTGCTAATTATTTCCTACAAATACTTTCAGAGAAAAGTTGAAAATGAAATGTTCGTTTTTTTTCTCTGATATGCTAAAGAGTAAATTCCGCGATTATACCCCATTCTTTTATAATACCGAAATCCAAATTAAGTTTAAAAACTGATGCTCTGCATACGATTCCAGAAATAATAGATTTCTTGGTAAAAATTATTAAAACATTTATGTATTTGAATTTATTATTTAATAAGCACTTATTTTAATTTACTTTAAATACTTTTCTTAAGATTCGACTTGTTCAAATTTTAGCTAGAAGAAATTTCTATTTGGGTAAAGAGGTTTCAAATTAATAAGTAAGGTGGTGTTTAACGCAACATCAGCCTTTTTATTACTAAAATGATGTTTGTAATAAAATCAATATTTTCAAGTTTCAACAAAATTTTGCCTTGATAGTTCATTTTAATTTTTACTTTTCCAAAATGTTTTCATGGTTTTGTATTATTATGAAACAACATTTTGTGTTAAATAATGTATGTTTCAAAGCTTCCATTTTCTTAATTGAAAGAAAAAAATAGCTGTCCTCACTTTTATATCACTTCTAAAAATCAGTAACCTATTACAGATAATATCTATTTATTTTTAAAATAAGTGATTTTTTATTCGGACATGTCATTTGAAAGGGTATTAAATAGATAAGTTTTTAAAGTAATTTGAATACCTGTAGTGAAACTTATGCATTTGTAGTAGTGAAAAGAGAGGTAAAATAAATTAATAAAACACTTTTATTTACTTTATAATAAAAACAATCGCCGAAGGCGAAAATGGGGGGGTCATTTGATACAGCAAAAATTATATGTAGGACGACACTGCTGTATGAGAGAATCATTTTAGGCGCTATGCTGTAGATTTTCCGCGATCCAACTGGCAACAGCGCAAACTTTAAACTTTCATTCCAGGCATGGGGTTAATCGACTAAACTGTTTTGTACGGCATTGGCATAGTTTAAGAGTACTTAAGTGATAAATCAATAAAAAATATGTCATTCAAAAAAAAACAGTCCCAGAAGATAGAAAAATTTTTCGATTTTCTAAAATTGCCTTATCTCCCGGGATCGTTATATTAAAACGGCATATATTTTTTATTGATTTATATAGTGAATACTCTTAAACTATGCTAAGGCCGTACAAAATAGTTTAATCGATTAACCCCATGCCTGGGAGGAAAGTTTAAAATTTGCGCTGTTGCCAGTTGGACCGCGGGAAATCTACAGCAAAGCGCCTAAAATTATTCTCTCATACAGCAGTGTCGTCCTATATATAATTTTTGCTGTATCTAATGACCCCCCCCCATTTTCGCCTCCGGCTTGTGGTCTATTCGTTGATACAGCAACTTTTTCAAATGTAAGGATTTTAAAAATAACATTGTATTTATAATGGCCTAGTGTCTGTGACGAACAATACAGGTACCTGGTAATGAACTTATAAAAAAGTGGAAAATACAATACAAATAATCATTTTTTTGGATGCAAATAACTGTAAAAAACTTTAACATATCTGAATTCAGATAACAATATTAATGTCATCCCTAAAGATCCTACGACTAAATACAAAACTGAAATTAACAAAACAATAGAAAGCACTAATTGTATATTAACTCAGTCTGGGAAGTTTTCCTTAAAAGTTATGAACCCACAGCCTCCTAAATTATATTCACTTATAAAACTTCATAAACCAGATAACCCCATTAGACCGGTTGTATCCTTTGTTTCTGCCCCGTCAATGAAAATATTAAATAAACTTATAGATATACTTCACAGATATTGCAACTTTATACCAAAATTTCGTACAAAAAAAATCCTATACGTTAATTAACAAAATTAAAGACTTAAATATACCTAATAATGCCTAATCTCATTTGACGTTAAAAATTTATTTCCTAGCATCCCACCCTTAGAAACAATAGCGGTAATAGAGGACTTACTAATATAATAATATAATATGTCTAAAACAAAATTATTTTCAATTTAACAATACAATTTACACCTCAACGGAAGGCTTAATTATGGGTAACCCTTTATTTAAGTCCCTTATTAGCGAAGTTTTTTTATGGATAATTTAGAAAAGAATTCTATTCATACTCACACGTTAGCAAATCTTTGTCAATTTTGGCAGACGATATTCTCGTTTTATTTACAGGTACTGATAGACAACTTAATACCTTTTTCAATCTTATTAATTCCATTCACCCAAAAATTAAATTTACAATCGAAACTGAAATCAATAATTCAATTAATTTTCTTGACTTAACTATTAAACGTTTTAATAATAAACTTAATTTTTCAATTTATCGTAAACTCTCATATACAGATAGTACAATACATAATTCTTCACACCACCCAATCCAACACAAATTAGCAGCATATAACAGTATGGTATATCGTTTACTCAACGTACCTATGTCAAAATAAAATTTCGACATAGAACTTAATATTATTCAACAAATTACTGTTAACAATATCCTATCAGTAAACCAAAAAATAATTTCTCTATCCTCACTTAAATTGGCAAACCTAGTACTAGCATAGCACGTTTTTTAAATAGTCAGCAAATTAAAGTAGCGTACAAAACGAATAATGATTTAGGTTCAATTATTAATAATAACAAAGATAAAAGACTCTTATCTAAAATAAAACAAATACTCCACTTACGCTGAACATTTAAAAACAAAGAATCACATTTTTGATGACAATTTCAAAATTTTACATGTAGAACAAAAAAGTCAAACATTAAATTTGTTAGAAGCTTTAGAAATTAATAAATTTAAACGTTCTGAATGTATTTTTAATGACCAGTCAGATAAGAATAATTCCCCTCTTTTAAATTTGCTTAGTCTTAATAAAATTACTAATAATAATTCACATTTGTTATCAAAACACAGTAGTACGTCTAGGACAATTTATGTAAATCGTATATGTATATTATTACGTTCTGTATTTTCCCCTTTTTTTATACTGTTCAACAGTTAGGGGTAAATAAGTTCATTACCAACCTGTATTGTTCGTCACAGACACTAGGCCATTATAAATACAATGTTATTTTTTTAAATCCTTACATTAATTTGAAAAAGTTGCTGTGTCAACGAAACATGTGTCATGTTTGACAATATACAAGTGAAAATCAAAAACGATTGTTCTTATTATAAACTATTTTAATGGATTTCCATCAAGTAAGAGCCGAAACCATCAAGACTTTTATTTAGTTTTTTTACAGTCAAATTTCTGTACCATTTTTCGAGACTTTTTGATTTTGATTTGATGGTTTTAATTTGTTTTTATGTCCTAATAAGATTTAAATTAGGAGCGCAAGTTTTATTAAAATCAGCGAGAGGATGTATAAATATGAATGAAAAACCAATAAACAATAATACCAGTATTTTTTTAAAAAGCAACTTATGACCTTCAATAATTTCGTGGCCGAGGTCGTGGCATTTAAGATCACCCTACATATTAAAAAATCTCACACATTTTTTACATGAGTTCTTCTTTTTTAGATCAAAATTCCTGATATTTCATTTGAATCTACCAAATTAGCTGCACATCCCAAATCTTCAGCGTCTGTAGTTGAATTAGGACTTACAGAAGTAAAAAATGATCCTGACAAATTTGGAATTTACAAACAAAATGGCCAAATCCGCAGAGGAAAAAAGAATTTTGCTAGACATGTGGCACGGAATCATTCATATGAAATCGACGTTCAGAGAATATTATCCAACCCTCCTCGTAGTGAAGAACGAAAAGGTCTATTGGACATTTTACGAAAAAAAGGAAACTTTATAAATAGTAACGTTGCCTGTAAACCTGTTCAAAGTTTGCGTTCAAGAAAAACTATTTTGGCTTGTGACAATTGCCTTGGTTTTTTTTCTTCAAAATTTTTATGGAAGCATAGAATTAAATGTACGAAGATAAAAAGCAAAGATCACAAAGCAACTGCTCAAAATATATTATTAGCTAATTTGAAAATAGACCCAATGCTTAAAGATGCCGTTTTCCCTAGGATGAGGCCGGACGAAATTTCTCTAGTCGCAAAAAAAGACCCAATCATTTGTGCATTTGGGGCCAGGTATATTAAAATTCATAGAGATAAACATTTTGTTAACGTTGCTTCTAGAAAAATGAGGGAAATTTCTCGATTGCTAATGGAACTTAAAAAAATAGACCCTACTATTACTTGCCTATTTGATGCTTTGAAACCTAAACATTTTGACAATCTAGTAGTGGCCACAAAGATAGTTGCAAAATATAACGCAAAAAGGGATAAGTTTGACTCTCCAACCTACGCAATGAACATGGGAACCTATCTAAAGCAATGTGCTGAAATAGCCATTGTGTTTGCTCTAAAAAGAAAAGCAATCGCCGACACAATTGTATCTGCTGAAGCAGAGGCAGATTTAAGAACACTAATTAACGTTATAGAGTCACAATGGCAATATGAAATCTCCAGCCAGGCTGCCAATGACCTCAATTTAAAAAAATGGAACAAGGTTACGCTAGTGCCCCTTGCTAGTGACCTAAAATTATTTAAAGATTTTTTAATTTTAAATGCAAATTTAGCCGTTACAGCTCTTAAAAAGAATGATAATATAAACGACTATCAAAAGCTTTTGGAGACCATTTTTTGCCGTGTTATTTTATTAAACCGCAGACGCCCAGGTGAACTCCAAAGATTAAAACTGGACACCTATGAAATTTCAGAAAACAGCAGTTCTTCGTTAAATTATGAAGAATTCTCGGAAGTGGTGTCACCAACCGAAAAGATTCTTCTTAAAAGGTTCAAAAGGATTGTCATAAGGGGCAAAAGAGGACGTGGCGTTCCGGTCCTTTTTAGCCCCGATATTCAAGAGCACATAAAAATTTTATTAAGTTACCGAAAAAAATTTGTCAGTGAAAAAAACTTATTCCTATTTGGAAATCCACGATCAACTGAACCTATATGTGGTTACAAAATTTTACAAAAATATTCAAAATCATGTGGAGCAAAAAACCCGTTAGCAATCACGGCAACCAGACTAAGAAAGCACTTGGCCACTCTTACACAAATAATTGATATGTCTGAAAATGATTTAGAGCAGTTGGCTAACTTCATGGGACACACCATTGGGGTGCACAGGGAAAGCTACCGTTTACCGAATGATATATATCAAACCGCTAAAATATCCAAGCTCCTACTGCTTATGGAGAAGGGACAAGCTGGTCAGTTCAAGGGAAAAACGCTTAACGATATTAACCTCAATCTCGAAGAAGATTTGTTAATAGACAATGTTCCAGAAGTACGTAATAAATCGCCATTACCGGAAATATTAGAACCTTCAACTTCTGAAACTCCCAAGAAGAAAGAAAAATATCTTTTAAGCAAGCCAAAAAGAGTGCTTATTAAGTGGACCAATGAACAAAGAAATATTGTTACTGAATTTTTCTCGCAGCATATAAGAGACAAAAAGGCTCCAAAGAGATACGAGTGCGAAGAACTTAAACGTCTTCATCCCGAAGCGCTTCAAAATAAAGACTGGCTTAAAATTAAAGTTTTTGTTCAAAACGAAGGTAAAAAAAGCAAATGTTCGGAATTTAAAAATTAAATATATTTTATTCAAGAAAATTTAATAGGTGTTAGAACTTGCAAAATTGCAACTAAATGTTGGCATTACTATGTTCTAAATCTTTGTTTTGGGAACATTATGTTAATTTTAAATATTGCATTAAAACATTCTGCTTACAGTGCTTACTGCTCTAAATCGACGAGCCAATTTTAAAAAACAATTGTTTCTAAAAAACTTATTTTTTAAAATTTAAACTCCATATATCCCCAAAAACGAACCTTGAAATATATAAATTTATTTTGTAAGGGGTTGAAAGTTCCCATATAAATTAGGCCAATATATTTTTTGCAACTTTTCGGTGGTTAAACAACCTAAAAGAACACAAACTTAGTTTAGATGGATGTGTAAAATAGGGAGAGTAAATCAGTCAGTTTGGTGGGTAACCAAGAGATAAAATTTCGTATTCCTTTGAATAAATAAAAAACATTTGTTTTTTTTATAGTTCATAAAAAGCTAATTAGCAAACAGACCACAAAACTATTAGATATTATTAATGTAAACATTTTTATTGCTAATCTTGTGTAAGCAAGATTATAGATTAGTGTTTATCGGTAATAAGAACACATATTCGAGTTTTAAACCAGCTATGAACATTTTCCCAACATGCTGTGCTGTGCATATCTGGATTAAAATTCTTGCAAAGTTATTATCTAAATTAATGATGTATTATTAAAGTAGTGCACACCTCACAATCTGTGTAAATGTACGGGTGGTGCTCGTAAGATAACTAACTAACTTATCTGGAAAATTATAGAAGTTAGGAAAAATATATGTACAGTGTGTCCCAGGATAGGTGGACAAGAAGGTTTAAACCACCAAAAATTGTGTAGCTAATATTTGACACTTTGTAGCCTAGGCCTGCTTGATTAGCAGCGAATATTTTCGGTCATACTTTTATTTTTGAAAAGTCAAGTATGCCTTGATAGGAGCGATTTTTTTATTTTATGTGCAGGTAAAGTATATTTTTTGTAAAAGGTATAGACATATTTTAGAAAAAGTGGTTTAGAATGAAATATTAGGCCTACATGTCGAATTTTAAAGATATCCCACGACTTTAATAATTTCGCATTTTGGATTAAACAGCGAAATTGTAATATTATTAAAGTCGTCCGATATCTTAAAAATTCGACATATAGGTCTAATATTCCATTCCAAAAAAGTTTTCCTAATGTGTTTTTTTTATATCTTGTTCAAAAAATGTACTTCATCTACACAGAAAATAAAAAAAAATGTTTCTATCAAGTCATACTTGACTTTTCAAAAATAAAAGTATGACTGAAAATAATCGCTAATCAAGCAGGCAAAATATTTGGTTATTTACACCTCTTTATTCACCTATCCTGGGATACACTGTATATAAAAGTTTATTGATGTAAAGCGAAGTTCTATTATAATATTTTTGTTTGTATAGTATACTCGTATATAGAGTGAATCGTTTCCCGTGGATCACTATCAGCTTCATCATATTAAATAGTACACGCTATATATCTTAACATTTTTAAATTCAATACAATGAATTCTAATAATTACATTGCCATGTCATGTACTATTCCTAAATTCATTTGTTTTCGTCATATTAATATTTCAAATTTGCTATTTTGGACATAGAATATAAATGGTTTGATTCATAATAAACCGGTTAACACTTTCCTGTTTTTCTTTCTTAATCTCCTTAAACTGGCATCAACTTTCGTTTAAAATGGGAAGCTAAAATTTATGTCCGGAAGTTGATATAAATTTATAGATATGTATAACTAAGATAGAACGTGCAAATCGTTTTATTATATGAAACCATTTTAGAGCTAGTTAAAGTGTCCAAAATGTCAGATTTTATGTCAAGAAAAAAAAAATAGAATTTGGGTTAGGCATAGGACAGGTTACATGAAATGTAATTAAAATTCATTCTAGAATTTAAAAATGTAAAAATATAGATGATGTCCCATTTAAAATATCGAAATTAATAGTAACCCAACTAAAACGATTCACTCTGTCTATATAAAAATATAAAATAACTATAAACTTTTATATTAGTTTATAATAAAACCACTCGTTTTCGATTTTCACTTGTATATTGTCAAACATGACATATGTTTCGTTGACACAGCAACTTTTTCAAATGTAAGGATTTTAAAAAATAACATTGTATTTATAATGGTCTAGTGTCTGTGACGAACAATACAGGTACCTGGTAATGAACTTATTTACCCCTAACTGTTGAGGAATATAAAAAAAGTGTGAAATACAGAACGTAATAAATATAAATATGGGAATTTTGCGGGTAATAGAAAAAAGATGTGAACTTAATAGTCTATACAATTTACATATATTATCCTAGGCATACTACTGTGTTTTGATAACAAAAGTGAATTATTATTAGTAATTTTATTAAGACTAAACAGAATTATACAAATTTAAAAGAGGGGAATTATTAATATCTAACTGGTCATTTAAAATACATTCAGAACGTTTAAATTTATTAATTTCTAAAGCTTCTAACAAATTTAATTTTTGACTTTTTTGTTCTACATGTAAAATTTGGAAATTGTCGTCAAAAATGTGATTCTCTGTTTTTAAAATGTTCAGCGTAAGTGGAGTATTTGTTTTGTTCGTCACAGACACTAGACCATTATAACTTCAATGTTATTTTTTAAAATCCTTCCATTTGAAAAAGTTGCTGTGTCAACATGTCATGTTTGACAATATACAAGTGAAAATCGAAAACGAGTGTTTTTATTATAAACTATTATAATGGATTTTCATCAAGTAAGAGCCGAAACCATCAAGATAAACTTTTATATATTATTTAACTTTTTCCGTAATTTCTAGTTTTCCAGAGAAGGTATAGTGGGTTATTTTACGTGCATCACACTGTTGACTGTATATGTAAAATTTCAATAATTTTGAATTAAGTTTTTTATAACCGACGCCTATCAAAGATGTCAGCTTTTGTATGTTTTTAATAAAAAAATATTATTGATAAGGGAGATTGTTTTATTGTTGCCGTTTTTAAATAGTTCTGAATACACATTAAAACTGTTACGTCTGGCCTGGGGCATTGAAATGGCTTCGAAACAAATCATTTTGTCTAACATAATATGGTAATCTCTGCAAAAAGTCAAGTCGCTCAGTTCAAGTTTAACCTCAAATGGTGGAATATACATAGCGCAATTATATACTGGACGTTTCGCCAAATATGTGTATCATCTGCAGTTAATGGAAATTGGGTGTAACTCTGATTCATTTACAATGGAAATGTGTTCTGGAGATTTCAAGAATTTTCGCTAGATTTACAAAGACTGACCCAAAAGTAAAACTTTTATTCAAATCGAACACCAAAAAAACTAAATACATGAAATACAAAAATAAAATTAAATACATAGGTTTTTTTTTTTAATTTTAATCAGGAAAATTTAATAGGGTCAACCTGGAAAAAATATATCTAAATATTCATATTATGTTTTAAGGCTTTATTTTGCAGGTATTCGGTTAAATTTAACTATTAATATAAACTATGCTCTTACTATACAAGACAGAGTTTAGGAAAAAATCGTTTTTAAAAAAGTTGAAAACTATTTTTTTACCTAAATACTGTTTCCCCAAAAACGAAGCTTCACATACGTTTTTTAAAAATAATATTTTTGCAAGTTCGATTGTCTTGTTATTAATAATTAAAAATCGAAACACCTTTATCGATTTATACATTAAAAATCAAGCATTTTTAATTAAATTTCTATTCATTTGCGGTGATATTAACATTTTCAATAGGCAGGACGCCAATAAGCATGGGGGGTAATAGGGATATTTACCCCTACCAAGATTGCGGCCTGTCTGTTTATATCTTCAAAAAAACAAATAGAATGAAAGTGAAGAACTTTTTTGTAGTCAAGAACAAAAATTAGGAACAGACTTTGCCAACGCCCGCGGTGCATTCAATTTTCGCATAGTCCGTGTGATACGAGCGCGAGAGATATATATTCTTGGGGCTGAAATTAATTTTTTACAATGTTTATTCCTAAATGTACCTATGATGTTTAAGTAGTGGTTCATTAAGGTGATTATTAAACAATAATGAATATTCGGATAAGTGCAGATGAAGGGCATATGGTAAACCTGACACCAAAAATCATGTTCGCGATATTACTGCTAATTTTAGGTATGGTCCTGTTCTATAAAAAGGTGGCATACTCTTAATCTAGATGGACATACCTATAACTTTGCTATTTTTATTTTGGGAGAAAAAGTCATTAGTTATAAAAAAATTTCGTCGCTTAAAATTATAAAAACCTAATCCCATTTTTATAGCGTTAAAAATATAAAAAAGGTGATTTAGAGGACTAGGTTTTTTTTATATACCTTTTGTTTAGACCAGCGTGTATTAAATCGTGATAGTCAAAAAAAATACTCCCAAGAAACTTGCCTAGCTTGAAAAATATCAAAATTTCATAAGTTAACCTAAATTATTTATATAGACCTAGTATTAGAACTCTCTATTTCTTTTGAAATGATCTTTATAAAATGTTTCAAAAACTCTATCAGGGCAACCAAGAAGACAACCTGTAAAACTAATTTACATTCCAATATATATATTGCCTTTAAGTTTCTAGGCAGCAAAACATTTGATGTAAAATATGCGTTTCTCTTAAAATGAAATATATAACGTTTACAGGCATAATACGTGCATCCAGGGACTCTGTATATTTACCTCTTTTAGACAAAACGAGAATCTCTTAAGAAAACTTATGTCAGTAGACATCGCCATTGAAAATGAATTAATTAATTTCAAAAACTTATAAAATGGCATGCAACTTTATATTTTACTCCCACCCTCCACTAATCTTAAGGCGGAGGGTTGCATCTGAGGGATTGACATAAAATCTTGAAGTAATGAAACTATTTTACTGTATATTTACCTCTTTTAGACAAAACGAGAATCTCTTAAGAAAACTTATGTCAGTAGACATCGTCATTGAAAATGAATTAATTAATTTCAAAAACTTATAAAATGGCATGCAACTTTATATTTTACTCCCACCCTCCACTAATCTTAAGGCGGAGGGTTGCATCTGAGGGATTGACATAAAATCTTGAAGTAATGAAACTATTTTACTACATACATACATATTTTCCAAACATTTACAATTTTTACCCCCTATCGCCCTTTTTTCCATCTATCATATTTTTTAATCACCCTGTATACAGAAAGCTAACAAAGGTATGAACGCATATTGTATCACCGAAAATACAATATTTGACCTCAAAAACTTATGACATGACATGCAACATTACTTCCCCCCCCCCCCCCCCGCCCGCTACGCTTAAGGGGGAGGGTTGCATGTGACAATAAATACGAATTGACCTAAAATCTTAATGATATAATGAAACTGTATTTTCCTCCATATTTTCCAAACATTTCGGATTTTTTACCCCTTTTCACCCTTTTTACCCCTATCATCCTTTTCATCCCCTCAATTTTCTTTTATTAAAACATCGTCATTGAAAATGAATTAATTGACCTCAAAAACTTATAAAATGACATGCAACTTTATATTTTACTCCCACCCTCCACTACCCTTAAGGCAGAGGGTTGCATGTGACAAAATAAATAGGGATTGACCTAAAATCTTGAAGTAATGAAACTATTTTACTTCATACATATTTTCCAAATATTTACAATTTTTACCCCCTATCGCCCTTTTTTCCTTCTATCATATTTTTTAATCACCCTGTATACAGAAAGCTAACAAAGGTATGAACGCATATTGTATCACCGAAAATGCAATATTTGACCTCAAAACCTTATAACATGACATGCAACATTACATTTAATATCCCCCTCCCCCCTCACGCTACGCTTAAGGGGGTGGGTTACATGTGACAATAAATACGAATTGACCTAAAATCTTAATGATATAATGAAACTGTATTTTCCTCCATATTTTCCAAACATTTCGAATTTTTTACCCCTTTTCGTCCTTTTTACCCCTATCATCCTTTTCATCCCCCCAATTTTTTTTATTAAAACATCGTCATTAAAAATGAATTAATTGACCTCAAAAACTTATAAAATGGCATGCAACTTTATATTTTACTCCCACCCTCCACTACCCTTAAGGCGGACGGTTGCATGTGACAAAATGAATAGGGATTGACCTAAAATCTTGAAGTAATGAAACTATTTTACTACATACATATTTTCCAAACATTTACAATTTTTACCCCCTATCATATTTTTTTGATCACCCTGTATACAGAAAGCTAACAAAGGTATTAACGCATATTGTATCACCGAAAATGCAATATTTGACCTCAAAAACCCTTTCCGATGCCTCATTGATGTGGCTGGAATCTGAAACGCTCTATGTTCGATTACGAAACGTATAGGTAGGCCTATTACTTTCAGATATGCAGCGGGAAAGGAAAAAAGGAAAACCGTAACAAACATATAATATAATAAATTTGGCTACACTGCGGGCGCTCAGTATTCACCTTACTAAAAGCAAAATATTCGAATCGGGCGCTAGGTATTCAGAATGTCTGCATATTTTGGACGCCCGGAAGTAATTTTATAAAAGGACGCCGCGAATTTAGTATAATAAAAATTCTAAAAAAATATCGTAGCGTAATTAATTCTACAAGCTATTAGGGTCATCTAATATTAAAAGATAAAAAATATTCACTTGATAAAGTAGGGATTTCTTGGAAAATATTGATGGACGCTCGGTATAAGGAATCGTGAATGGACGCTCTGAATATAGCGGGATGTATATATATATATATATATATATATATATATATATATATATATATATATATATATATATATATATATATATATATATATATATATATATATATATATATATATATATATATATATATATATATATATATATATATATATATATATATATATATATATATATATATATATATATATATATATATATATATATATATATATATATATATATATATATATATATATATATATATATATATATATATATATATATATATATATATATATATATATATATATATATATATATATATATATATATATATATATATATATATATATATATATATATATATATATATATATACATATATAAATTGATTAACTTCAGAGGAGGAAAAACTTTTTTATATGTGGATAAAACATGCAAAAAAAGTATTACTTTTGGAATTTATTATACAGGGTGCTGAGAAGAGTTCATAATTTAAAAAACTAGAAACTTTTTTTTTATTTCATGAAGAATATATTTAAAAACTTTCAAAAACAGTATTATTTATTCAATATAATATACAGGATTGGCAGAGAAATAGTTTAAGAAATAGAAATGGGAAACTAACATTTTTTGAAATATCAAACTGTTTAATTTAATGAATTATAAAAAAAAACATAAAATTGGGCGGGTAAATTATTTTAAACTAGCACCACCTACTTTTGCGCACTTTTCGACTATTTTAATGAAAACCTTACCTGTTGTGAATTTTCTGAATAAGTACATGCGAATCCCGCATGTACTTCCTTCTTTAAATATCCCCCAAAATAACAATCCTTTATCGTAATATCAGGGCGTCTGTGGTGGCCTAGGGATTAAGCCGCCGCCGTATCGACTAACTCAACGTTCAGGAAAATATCTATCGAACCATTCCCCATCCCCAACAATAACTGAATCATGTGCTGGGTGGATATCTTGCCGGAAAAGTGCATTTTATCGGCTGTTAGGAGTTATACTAACTGTCTAAGTAGTCTAGCATTATAGAATTTAACATTACTAAATATGTATTCTTTTTCATATTTTTGGGGACAGGGACCTAAACCCTTTTAAAAGTCAAACGACCCAGATTTATTTGCCTCCTAAAATTAAATCAAGAATTTCAGAAATGTACATTTTGTGAACTAACAGTCCCTTTGTGGTAAAGATGTATTTGTCTAATAAATGTGATATTTTTCAAAAAATTACAAATTCAAATCATAAACATATATATATATATATATATATATATATATATATATATATATATATATATATTTTATTATATTAAAATTTATTGTCAATTTTTTACGTTGATTTTTTTTAAATTTTATTTTGTCGCCATGTTGTTTCGCCATCTTAAACTCGTATATTGGATTTTTACCAAAATATTGCCAGGTTATCCCCATATAACCCTTAATTTCTGACCAACATTTGAAGGCAATATGGGAAGTAGTTTTTAAGCTATGCCACGAACTAACGGACAGACAGAAAAACACATTTTTTCTGGGATCAAGACAAGCTAAAACGTAAAAATATGTAAAACCTGAGAAGGTGATTTTTTCACGATTACAATCATTTTATTTGGCCACCATTTTGTTCGGGCATCTTGAATTAGTACCACAGTTTTATTAGTTGATCCCTATACTATAATTAGTTATGGCACACAATTTGAAATCAATCCATTAAGCAGTTTTTTCAGGCTAAATTTTTAAATATTTTATTAAGCCACCATTTAGTTCCGCCCTCTTGGATTTGTACCAAAATGTTACCAGTTGATTCCAACATAATACTTAATGTTTGTGCAACATAATTGTATAAGTAGTTTTTAAAAATAATTATCTTTAAAGATTTTATTAGGCCGCCATTTTGTTTCGCCACATTGGATGTTTACCAAAATATAACCTCGTTTTTCCCATATGTCCCTTAACCAAAATTTGAAGTCAATCGTGTCAGTAGTTATTTAGCTATGCCGCTAAAAGACAGACAAACAGACAGACAGACAGAAGGAACTGAGAAAACAGACCGACAAACAGACAGACAGAAGGAATCGAAAAAACATTATGGCGTAAAGTCCCTATGAACTTACCAATGCATGCGAACGGCAGTCAGTCATCTTTTCGGAGAGCTGTAGGTTGCAGGTTCTCGGGTACACCTTTAGAAATTAAAATGGGCGCCACCTAATTGACTCTGACTCAATTAGGAAGAAATCTATATTGATATTTAAATGCAGATAAAATAAAGATTTGGAGGGCTTTTCAATAAAACACTATATAAAATGTAGACTGTCAAATTTTAATGATATCTTTTTAAGAGTTGTTTTATAAAATAATTTTTGACATATGAAATTTAGTTTACATTCAAAAATTCAATTGACATCAAGATGTAAAAAAATAAATCAAGAAAATGTAAAATATATATAAAATATATCAAATATATCAAAATGTGATAGAACGTTATTACCATTATTTCATCAACCTGTGAACATCTGGCGAAATGTCATGACACAAATATGTAAATATGAAAATTAAATTAAATAGCGCACAGGGAATCAAAAATTTATGAATTTTCTTTTACCACACTGCCGCAAGGGAAAAGTTATAAAATTATAAAGTATTTCGCCAAGGCTGTTTTACAAAAAATAGGTTACTTACTTCCTTTCTGCTACCTTATATAAAATTTATAAATATAAAAATTAAGAATTAATTCCTCGTACTCTTACAGGAAGGAACTCCAAAACCATTGTAGAACTCTCGGTTTATGTACCCCAAAAATTACACCATAAACTTGTAACTATATCCCAAAACCACATCTTGAATTCTTAACCTGAAACCCTACAAACGATTGTTTGTCTTAAAATAAAACCGACATGGAATGTGCAAAAACAAGTTATTTATAACCCAACTATTCAAAGACATTGCCTTACCTCTAGTCATCTAGAGGGCTTCTTGGACGCCAACGGTCACCAATAAAGGGAATTTCCAGACATCTAGAAAGGCTTCTCAAGGACCGACAGCCAAAAACAAAATTCAGGACGCCATTCTGTTTATAAAAGATAATTGCGAATTAGCTCACAGCAGGAAACTAATTTGAAAATCGACTTACCACGTGGTTGATCAAATGTGAAACCAAACAAAACGTGACCAAGATTTAGGGCCAGATGATGTCCATGAATAGGCTTTAGGCTTTCAACGGCACTGCACTTTAAAATAAATTAATTATGACATACTTTCAGTACTTTAAAAAATTGGTCCATTAAGGCACTTTTATAAAGCCGAGGAGAGCCAATAGAAAAGGGCGAGAAAATCAGTTCCAGAAAATTCAAAGAAGTTTGACATTCCCCTCCATCATTCTTCCTCACTTCAGACTTATGCCAACCTAATGCCATAAAATAAAATAATAATTACAGTGGAGTCCACTGCTGGCGACACTAGTGGAAGGGAGTAAGAACTCGATAATATTCAGTGTCCCCAAATAGAGCTGGCGAACTGCCCCTAAGCAGAACCAAAATCGTAACTGAAATACAAAAACCAAACATTGTCAAAGCTGGCTGGATGCCGAAAAATAAGAAACCAATGAAACCACAGTGACAGAAGAGAAAGGCAGGAAAATTCCGAATATTTGTAAACAAAACACAAACAAATTTCTTTGGTCTTAATTTAGAGAAGTTGAAAATACTACTACCAAGCAAACATAAAGAAAAGCAGCTTGGATACATGAAAACAAAAAGTTATGTAAACTGAAACTTTCTAATAGTTCAAGTGTTCTCGAAGTGTTAAATTGATATTTACAAGAAAGAAGAGAGTAAATAGGTTAATCATAATTCATGTGAGTGAAATGGACTGAAAGAAGAAACCAAAGAAACAGAATATTTTATTGTAAATGAAAAAATTGTTATTTTCGTTAATAAAGAAGGCCAGTATCTTATGAACTAAAACTGATTATATATTCAAAATATGTCACTTTCAATAGTAACACCGTATTGATAAAGATTCTATTAACTTTCTTTTATAAAGTGTATGATATGTAAATTCGAAAAAATCCAACTCGTAGGGTTATTCGACAGGATGCTGATAGGACACTGTGTGAAAATCAGTAACTATATAACCAGCCAAATTTTGTAATTGTCTTAGTGTTACTATAAACTAAATAATTATACATAAATTTGAAAATGTTATAGCATCTTTTTCGGCATCTAGGAACCCTGAAACGTGAAGATTTGAAAAAATCTTGGAGGGCGATTTTTTCACGATTACAATACTTCCCTTTTACGAGGAAAGTAAAAAGGGCCGGCAGTAGTTTTTACTACGTCTACCCTACGATAAGACAAGAGGAAGACCTGTTTTATATTAAAGTCCTTACAGAGAGGGTACTTAGCCTTTCAAATCCTCGTATTGATTTAAGAACCCATCAGCGAGCCGGTCGCTGAGCTGTTCGCTATCTTTTTGTAAATCTTACATTTACAGTTCCAAAAACTGATATCAATTGACACCGTTACTTGATAAGAAATTGGTATTAGCCACAAAAAATATTCTTTAAAGAATAACCTTAATGAAGTAAATCCTAATACTAGCATTTTTTAAACAATTACCTTGTTTAGCTATCCTGTGGTATCATTACTTCAATGTAATTATGATGATTACTGAAGCAGTTTGCCTACTGTGTTTAACTCCTTAAATGAGACCACAACTTTAAAGTAAAAAATGGTAATTACTGAATGGAGACTATAAAGTAAGTGTCACTAAAAGATTCAATTCAAAGAACCAGCGACTAAATAAGAACTTAAAATAACCTCCTTAATAGTAACATTATAAAGTACCAAATCGTTGACCATAGGCATTTGCATATAATCTATTTTTATATGATTTTCTACTTCTTCAATTTTTCAAAGTATTTAATGTATTTTTTTTAAATATAGCAGAATTTTCTACCTTTCGGTTACCCTAGTCGTGAGGTTTTGAGAAAATATTTTCTTCCGCTTATAAAAAACTTTTTTAAATAAAATTATGTGTTATTTTGCGGTTTTTATGGATATTAGCCTTGTAAAATCACTGAACTCTTAAAATATATAATTTTTAATTTTCTCAATTGATTCATTTTCAGAGTTAATTTTTGTAAAAAGCAATATTATTAGAGCTCACAAATATATTTCGTCCTACATCCTATACATTAATAATGAAGAATCCTGCACACAATGTGGAGAAATTGGAATTTAATGAAAAATATGTGGAGTGGTTAGGCAGAAAATCTAAAATATAAACTTATATGTATGTTTAGTTCAGTCGCTAGAGGGCAACACATATACGAGATGGGGTACCACATACTCGTCTTCAGCTGCTAAACGGTACTCTTGTTTTAAATATATTGTAAAGGGTATATGCCAGTAGGATAGCATTACAGCACTACGATTTAAAATTATTTAGAGACATAAAGGATTCATCAAAAATAAGTTGCAGGTATAGTAGGTTATATTTATAACAATGCGTTAGAATCTAGATTATATATGAGTGAATCACACCTAAAATAACCAACATATCCAATTGAGCAATAAACTATAGTTTTGAAATGTTATTATTTATCAGTACTAAGGTCTCTTGTCATTCAATATGATACAGTGTGTACCAAAATCAGTAATATACACTTTCCAAATTCAATCATTAATAATCTAGCTATTTTAAAAGATACTCACAGTATATTTTCTCACTAAGACAAACTATATTTACTTTGCTCATAAACTACATAGAATTTACTATGCCCAAATGCAATAGATACCGTCTAATTAAATACTTGGTAAGAATATATAATGCGCGCGCCTTCTGATGGGTTGGTGGTTACGCGTTCCATCAGTAATACGCTAAGATCACCTCTCAAATACCATCGTTCGGATGTATACCTGTGTAAATTATAGCTAAGATACACTGCATAGGTATATGCGAGAGTTAGGCCTATATCCAGCAGTGGATGAAAAGGATGTTGATGATGCTGATTATTATCTATGAGAATACCATGTATTTAATAGCTTTGTACAACATGACATGTAAATATCTAATAACCTGTATTAGGTTTACCTATACCTAACTTTAGCAGTTTTCTACACTTTGGATATGAATTTCAAATACTCTCACGTAACGGTATCAATGCTCTTTATACTCACAAAAACAAACATCATAGCTAAATATTTATAGGGAAGATGAAAATAAACAATGGCGTTCTATTGGACTTTTACATTGAGGTTGGCTGCATTTCTTTTCTAAGAAAATTACTTAGCATTAAGTGTCCACGACTGCTCCCATACGCTTTTATAGTTTTCGATTCCTTAAATATGAAACTGTCACTTATACCCAATTACACTGAAGTCTTGAACACTAGGGTGGTACGAATAAAATTATCTACAAAGTTCCCATTGAAGCTATACTGTATATTATTACCAAGCGATGACGATTTGCGAACATTCCGGTGGTTCTTTAAAATTTAATGCGTTATGTCGTAGCATGCGGAGAGTTGCGGTACTTGAGTCACTACTATAATTCTAATTAATTTGTCATAACCATAACTCTTTGTTTCATTTTTATTTTTTGTTTCCTTAAAATACCGCTTGAAGTGGTTTTGATCAGGTATGACATATGACATAACATTTAATTTTCTATAAATTGTGGCTGAGTAACGAAAGCTACATTTTTATGGTATGTGTAGCCATTGTGAAACATTTTAACTTGTTACTCGTAGACGATAACACAACACATACACAACTAATTAGTAGTTGTAGACCGAATTACAATGACTTTATAAGGACAATGGCGACAATAGAAGCCAACCCGCCAAATTGATATAAAATTCCTAAAGGTTTAAGTGGGGGCACCTGTTTTATCGTTAGTTTTTCGAAAAATATGACTAAATTAATCTACTTTTATTTTGACAACCTCTATCAGCGTCAGTTGTAAATGTAGGGTTATGTTAATGTTTTACTCTAATAATCTATTCGAACTGTCTAGTATAAACCTACTTTTTCATTTAGATTTTTAACAAATAACAACGTTCGTTCAAGCGATTAACGAGAGTTGTCTGCCAAGTGAATTTAGTAATGTAATATGTACTGAAAAAGGCCTATAAAATAAAGTTTCTTTTATGCTAATCTTAGAGAGTTTCTACCTCAAATTGAGGTGCTGAATGAAGTAAAACATACTCTAAGATATAAACCAATATTCTCTTTTCTTGGAGTAAACTTAAACTTAAGACATTTACGGTCATAGTCATTTACACATTCATCACAAACATTTTATAATTACTAGCAAAGAACAGGTGAACCAGGCTTAAATACATTTCTCCATATGGCCAATGGCTGAAAACTTCTTGTTTGTATCAGTATTCATTTTAATAATCACAAAAACTAATAAAATGGGACACTAAAACAACACACCTCATAAGAAACCCACGTAGCCGAAAAGTAAATAAAACGATTTTAGCAGAAATATGGCCGATCCAATCAAAAATTGGTTACTCTATTGTCGTCACTGTCCTTGTAAAATCACCGACCGTATCTCGTACCAGCGCCCTTTATCTCTGGAACCTCAAGTACAAGAGGTAATAGTTTACTTGTAGTAAATAATTACTGAAATTCTTACTTCTAAGTTGTAACAGAAGAATAACGACTGATAATAGCCAGTTTAAAGTAAGAGTAGACGATAACTTTCTCTACTCTGCAACGACTCGTTTTGCTTTAGAGTAATATGTTATAGAAGTATATTTGAACGTAATGGAGTAGTCTCTGCAAGGTTCAAAAAGGTACTGATACTTAAACGTTGTAATTTAGTACAAATTAGAAACAGTAACTTTGAATAATTACTATTATGTCACGAAAAAGAAATGACAACCTTGGAGTCAATTCCTTAAGTAGTTATTATATAAATACTTTACATAGAAAATTATTATAAAGTATTATTCGCAGTAACAAATACATACATAATACTTAAAAACGTGTAACCCAAATCTACAAGATATTAAAATTTTATTAAATTCCACTGAGGGCCAAATTCTTCACATTCTGTTCGGGGTCCATATATTCGTTTGAATATTTGAATTTTGGTTTGTTAAATAATAGCTAATAAATATTCTTATTATGACTATAAGTACATCACAACAAGGCAGACTTTCTAAGAATAATATTCTGCTCCACTTGCACAAAGCAAATTAATACTTTCAAGACATTATAAACATTATAATGCCCAATTATTGGTGAATATTATTAGTACCAAAACGAAATAATCTCCGTTTCAATAGCAGGTATGTTGACGTTACCCTAAAATCAGTCAATGGTTGGTGGGAGCGTACTACCTAAACGGTGCCTCAAAGTTTCGCACCACTAACTAACTGCACCAACCAACAGTCACTAGTAAATGCCGGTTGAACCAGTTTTCCGTTAAGTTTAAAAATATGTCTCTTGTAATATATCAGTATATATTTATATCAATAAGGATTAAAAAAAAAACCTTATTCAGTACCTGGAGGTAGTTACTCATTAAAATATTTAATAATTTAACGGGTAATTTCGCAACATTGTGACAACGAATTGTAAGGATTTCCATTTAGTTTCAAAATTAATTGGATTAATTATTAAAAAATTAATTCCAGTCAAGAAAGATTACCACTAATTATTTGTTTCCTTATTTTTCATTTGTGGAGCAGATAATAAAATTAACACAAACGCATTCTAAGACCGATAACTGCTGAATTTGCATGTGAATAATCACCCATACGTCTAGATCTGTTGTAACAAGGTCGGGAAATTGTTGGAGGTTTTCGTTAAAAGTTTGCCGTAATATTGCGCGCCATTTTGCTCCCTTAGCTCCCCTCCCCGTTCATCTTATATAAAGCTTCAAGTACAGAGAGGAAGCACAAAGGAAGCCGCGAGAACAAAGAAACGCCTTTAGCGTGCGGCAAGACGTTTCTTAAAACTGGAACAGGCTATTGGTCCTCGTAACACAAGTACAAACTTTAATAAAAATACCTATATTACAGATGTTTTACAAAATGTTATTCATTTAAAAGTTGATGCCCTATTTTATATACAGTGCGGTTCTTTAGTTTCTTAAACCGGTGGACATAAAAATTTAAACTATGGCCCTCTTCAAATTTCATTCTTGTAATATTAAAAATGGCGGCAAGGCACCATGTTGCCAAAAAAATAAATGTAAAGAAGGGTCATACGATATACAACTTGAAAACCCTTATCGAGTAGATTATTGCATAAATTACCGAACGTTACACGTATTATCAAAGAAATTGCGGCATGTTAAAATTTAGCTCTAGCTTTAATGCGACTTGCAAAATACGAAAAAAAAAGTAAAAGCAAGTAAGGCTTCCTTCTGTATTGGAGAAGGTATTGAAAATGTCCTCCCTTTGCTTCCAGACTACAAGTCTATTTGAAAAAACTCCTCAAGAAAATTTTGAAATGAGGCGGCATCGGTATTGTGGGAGCCAATAGTTATTCTTTGCTGTAACTCCGAAACAGAGTCTGGCTGGGTTAGATAAACTTTTTGATTTCATAAAAAAAAGTCTAAGGGTGTTAAATCGAGCGACCCAGCAGATGATTCCGTTTGACCTCGACAACCAATTCAACCATCGGCGTAAGCAGTGATTCAATGTTGCCCTATGTTTTCTGCTAAAATGCAGGGGCGTCAAATTTGCCTTTTCAGGATACTGTGCATAGGTTTCTCGAAAACAGGTGGGTTCACGTCACTCACATAGCAGACGTTTTGCCTGTGTACATGGCCATTAAAAAAAGGCACATTCGTCGTTAAAATAAATATTGTAGAGGTATGTCGGGATACTCTATAAGTCAGTATTTAAAAAAATCGACACCTCTGTCAGGATCATCTTTAGTTAATTGGTGCATCGTTTGAATTTTAAAGGGATGAAATTTATATCATTTCAAGACCCACTTGACAGTAGCAGATGAACTATTACAAACGTATGCAATACGAGAAGTTTTATTACAACAGTTTATCACAATTTTTTTTTAAACTATTAACACTACCGGTTGCAGCAAATTTCTTGACTAGTTCGCGAAGATTCTACCAACATATTTGATGGTCAGGAAAGCGCTCATGGTTCAATTTCTTTCATAAGGAGACCTGAATTAGTTATCTTCAGTACGATATCAAAGTTCGTTTAATGAAATGTACAAGTGACTGAAATCGTTTTCAATGTGAGGCTACTTTTTAGAACTATATTAGTGACAGTAGGTAGTTTTCACATTGCAGCATTCTTCTACTTTCAAACATTTAATTCAAACCAAAATACACGTTTTAAGAAAACGATTTCGAGATAAGAGTTATATTGGCTGAAATAAAATAAGAAACTAATGCTGTGTAAGGAATAAATATTTCTTTACTGGAACGTTAGTGCTTTATGTACATTTATCGTGCTAAACTGGGATTGGGTTTGCACCTTGAGGAGTCTTTGCGTGGTTGCCGCTATTTAAACTATAACTATTTAAAAATGCGACAGGAAAAGATAACATTGCAAATCAAAACGCATATGCACTTCCGGCATCGTTGGCATATGATGGGAATAAAAATATAGCATCCTTACTTATTTTAAAGAAATAAGTACTATACCAACATGCTTAATGTTCAAATTTTGACAGACTGCCATTTCTTTCTTAATACGCGTAACCTTCGGAAAATAATTTACTCGGTAAGATCTTTCAAATGTTTTTACTTTTTACGAATTTTTGATAAGTTAAATTTTGAGACGCCGCAATTTCTCTAATAATGTGTGCAACGTTCTAAAATTTGAACATAGTAATCTACTCGATAAGGCTTTCAAGTAGTATGTCGCATGACCCCCCTTTCCATTTAATTTTTTTTGTGACATGACACCCAGCCGTCATTTTAAATATTACAGTTTACAGAAGAAGTACATTCCTATTGAAGTGTGCCAAATTTTAAATTTTTATTACCGGTTCTAAAAATAAACGTGGAGAGACATTAAAGAGCAGCACCGTATGTTAAGGTAATATACATAGTCTGCTACATAAAGCAAGCATACGTAAAAATGTCGAAGTTCTTGGCATATAGACACTATTTTGCACCATACTTTAGCTATCATATATTAATAAATTTCGTCCATATCTGCAATTATGGAGAAGCTTTGACTGTTTTCTGAATCTCTAATATGGAATGCAGAAGTTTGCTCTACAGTTCTACCATTGAGACCTTTATTTCATTGAGAGCACAACAAGTTTTAAATGCGACACAATTTAAAACAAATTAGAAAGCAATCTCTGCTTATGTGCCTCATGTTACCAGAGATTACCGCTAGGCCCATCTGCAGCTTACTAAAAATCATATATATTCCTATATTGTGGAAAGTCTTAATTGTTTATTTGCAGACGAATCTTATTTTTATCTATAAGTATGATGGTCCAAAACGAGAACGCGAAATCATGGTTTTTAGGATTAGACCGTGTCAAATTGGAATTTCTATCCGATCTTCAGAGATCTTTACTCCATCAAAACTGAACACGCAAAAATCATTTTAGAGTTCCGATCTCGTGGAGTAGAAATCTCTAAAGATGCCTTCTGCAATCGAAGGCGAAACGTCGGATAGTAATTCCAATTTGACACGGTCTAATCCCAAGAACTATACTATTTTCTCTTCTGAGCCACGTTCTTTGGCATTGGCAGAAGTAGCATCAAAATAAAAACAGATTTTTCCAGAGAAAAAGTTTTTAAAAATCTACTTAGTCCTTTTATTATTTTGATGTATTAATTTTGGTCACGAATACAGTTCGAATTTTGAGAAGTAAAATTACCACAGCAATTGTGCTAAATAACAAAATATATCTTCTAATAAGTTAAGAAGTTCGCCTAGATTTATCGCAAGGGTCAGACATATCAGATAGGCTTTTGCCTCCTCTCAACATCACCATATAGTGCGAGTAACTATTTTAATGTAGTTTTATTGATTACGTTTTTTAATACTGCAAAATAATGAGGTCTTTCATTTATTAAGAAAAAAACTCATACCTTATTCAGTTATTAAAACCCTTTTTAAATATTTTTTTAGCTCATTAAATAATAAGTCGTTGTTGTTTTTTCAGTACAAATGTAGCTGCGTAAAAAGAATTTAGTCGATCAAAAAGTAGGTACTTTTTTGACCGGAAAAATTAAAAGAGTAATAAAATTGAATGAGAGCCGCAATTCAGATGGGATTTATCGGAAATCCATTTTATAAAACAGACATGAAAAATCTTTTAAAGAAATTAAATTTACTGTGGCGTTTTCTAAAAGCAGCCGGGCTTTCATCTCCCAATATAAAGTTGTAAGTTCCAATCTTTCCAATCTACAAGTTTATTTGCGCCGTAAATTTCTCCGATTTCATTGTGGAGACAATCGATCCAATGACTTTTATTCTCCAATTAAATTTAGTACAGTGTCGCAGAAAAACAAAATTATACAATTTTTTCCAACCTTAAATGGTACAGTTTTAAGAATGGATAAGTAGTTTTTCCCAAGTGAACTAAATTTAACAAGTCTTACGGTTAGTTATTAATAAAAAACAAAACATCCGACTGCTTAGAACTAGTTATAATATAGGAAAAAAATCTAAAAACATAATAAAATAAGCGGAACTAGTTTATATAGACACCTGGTATCCCATATAAAGAAAAAATAAAACTACTTCTGAATCATGTTTGACATCACTAACTAACCTATTTATTTTCATTTGGTAAAAAAATTAGGCAGGAAATATATGTTATAACTTTATAAAACTTAGGCACGATCCGCAATTTTGCAAATTTCTGGATTCAAAATAGATATCTGGCAGTCCCGCTGGTAAAAAAAAACATACCGAAAAATGTGTGCATCTTTGTCCAAATTCGGTTTTATCAAATTTCTTGATATAGAATAAAATACTTTAAATCTAAGTGCTGTATCAATACTACGGAATTTTTGACCTGTTCAATCGTTTTTGTCCTAGGAAATACCGATATACCGGTCCCCAAGGCTCAAAACCAAGAAGAAAATTCTTTCACTCTAGGGTAGCTCAGTGGTAAGAGTGAGGGTTAAAAAATACGTGTATGTTTCGGCAGCTCAATGGTAAGAGAGGTTGCCTTGACGTGAGTTTAAGGCTTGGCCTTGGCTTCAGTGCCGTTGTGCCTGGCCCGGTTCCTTCTCGAGGTGCTTTTAGGCGATGGTCTAATCAAATAACGACTATAGATTTGGGATCGACTGTAGTAAGAAGTCTTCTTACTTAACACATACACCACATATACTACATGACATTGTTGCTTGGAGGGCAACGGGAAACCACTACGTGGAAAAATCATATAGATCTTCATATAGGATAGATTTCAAGGCACTCATTGGCCATCGTCAACGCACGAATACAGGTAAGGCACCTCAAGAAGAAAAAACACTACATTTCAAAAAACTTCATTTTCATTGCATATTTTACTAGGCTGATCTTAAAAGGAATGACTGGTCTTTACAATGGTTTATTTAAAATAATTTTCATATCAAAATTCAGTATTAAGTCCAGCCCTTGTAATTTATGTTGTAATTTTTGGGAAAAAATACAGTATAAATTCTCTAACTTTCTAACAGAAAATTGGAAAGTCTGAAATTTTTCAGTAACTAAAAAGTTAAACTTTTTCATAGTGGATGCAAAGTTGAGCTGGAAGGAGCATATTGACAGACTAACGAATAAATCAATACCGGCCTTCTGGCAGCTCCGTAGAGCGGTGGGCTCACGCTGGGAGCTGAGTCCTAGAGTTATGTATTGGCTATGAAAACAGTCATAGGACCTAGAATTGCGTAGGGCTCGATAGTATGGTGGCTCTCAGGGCACCGGAATAATGAGAACGACACCATCACCAGCTTTGGATGTTTTGATATGGCTGTCGACGTTTATTAAGAAAGAGGCAGAGGCAGCTCACCTGTGAATAAGAAACACAGGAGCATGGCATGCCAGGGGGAGGTTGTGGGTCATGAAAGGAGCACGGCCTTCTCAGGCATAGAGGTGGAATAATGTTCTCTCAATCCCGGAAAAAGAGGACTGAGATTTAAACAGTGTGAAATTTTCGAGGGATGCACTTGTTTGTTATTTGGATGGTTCACGTATGACATCATTGCAATCCTCGGAAGCAGATGTATATATAAATGCCGAACAAACCAAGTTCAGCTTTCCTTTGGGAAAGTTTTCACGGTGTTTCAGGCTGAGGTGTACGCCATTTTAATAGCAACAACGATGAGGGAAGTCGTAGAGGGAATAGAGGAGGAGATTATCATTTGCTCAGATAGTCAAGCAGCACTTAGGGCGCTGGACTAACCACTTTAAGATCAGCATTGGGTCAGGAATGTGGTGACAGGTTGGAGCAGTTGAGCTTGTTAAACTCGGAGCTGCCAGCACATATGTGGGACCAAAACCGGCTTTAGGTATTACTAGGCAGCAGATAACGGCTGCACTGGACGAATGGTTACACCAAGAACTGCGACTTGAGTGGGACCAGTTTGAAGGAGGTGGGCAAGTTAAACACTTCATAGTGAATTCCGATAAAGGCCGAACAGAGTGGCTGGAAACGCGGGACAGTAAGTCCCTGAACTCTATCGTAGGAGTAATACCGGGGCACTGTCGATTAAGGAGGCATCTCTGTATTTTGGGTATTGAGGAGGACTCTACCTGCACGGAGTGTCAGGAGGAGGAGGAAACTGCACTCCAGTTCCTATGCAGGTGTGAAGCACGAGCAAGACTACGCCAGTTATTTTTGGCAATACGGTCTTTACTTATATAAGTCAAGGAAATATCCTGAAAAGATATCCAGACCTATATAGGAAGGACAGGTAGATTTAAGGATAGAAATCTGGTGGCGGGTGGTGGTTGAGGGAGGGTCTGGGGTAGACTAAAAGGGTCTTATAGGCCTACCAGTCAGGTCTCTAGACCTCCCTTCAACTACTACTACTACTAAACTTTTTTGAAGCATAACTGTCTCGGATGCGTACCAATATTTTAGCAATTTCCACCAATATCACATATGATTTTTGGGCAAGATATAAATTCATTTGAGTAAGTCATGTTTGCAATGTTTTTTTTTTAATTTAAAAATGAAATTGTACCAACATTTTACCAGTATTTCCCTATAACTCTGAAGGTAATCGAATAAGATTATTTTTTACTCTGATATTTTTTTACTACTGAGAAAAATACTAAATCGACAATATAGACATTAAATTATTTCCGACAACAATTTAGTGATTATTTTCAATATACCCTCAAATTTTATTTCTCTTATTATTAAATAAAGCCCTAATTAAAGAGATGAACTGAACAGCGCAAATTGTAATACGAACTGTCAGTTCGAGGCATAACTAAAAAACTACCTGATTAATTACCCGATTGAGTTCAAATTTAGATAAAAAATTAACGGTCATTTAGGGATCAAGTGTGGCATAGGTAAAAAGCTGGTAAAATATTGGTTTGAATCCAATATGGTGCAATTACTTGCCTAACGAGGGAACTTTTGGGTAAACGAAATTTGCCGATTTTTATTGTTCTGTGGTTTTGTAGTGCTACTTCCAAAATTATTCAATTCATTTGTAACATTGTCACAAATCGTGGCATTTTTTCCATTATTTATTATGCAATAATGAAATTCTGTATATTTTTCCCGAAATGAAACAAAAATTTGATTTTCATCTATAGCAATGGTTTTTAGCTCGGGTTTTATTAAGTACAAACGTAAACCGAATAATCGGCTTAATTCGTTTTGATAAAAAGATCTTAAAATTTCGAAACTCACAAAGCTACAATAGGCCAACAGCTTTTAAAAAAAAAATTTATATTACCCATTTTCAGCTTGAACAGCGCAAATTGAGAATGTGATGCAATAGTAACGATGTTATTAAGTTTTTTATGAATAATATATATTGTTATGCGTTTGTTGTGCCAACAAAGGCTAAGTTTGTTTGGGTTAACAATAAATTACAGATTACGAATTAGAAACTAATTTGTCCTTAAGCAAAATACTGTAAAGTTTCCCATGCAAAATTGCTGGAAGTATTTACTATTCGATTAAATCTATAATTAAAATTTCAACATGCTAATTCACTTAATATCTGTATAATAACTGAACATTTCTTTTTTAGGATAAAGAACTTATTTACTTACTTATTTATTGGCTGTTTATACATAAATATGCAGATATTCTAAACATGTCGCAAGAAATCTAATTTAGATATAATTTATATTCATAACTAGTATCCGTAGATTTAATTAATTAACAATTTAAATTTATATTAATTAAATTCATTAAATGGCAAAGACAAGTGTGATTCGTCAAACGAATTCATAGAGAGTCGGTCTAGATTGTCTAAATAGCAGGATTTTTTGAAAACTGCTATAAAACTCGAGTTATTTATATCGGTCAAGATATGCATAAAGGTGTTCAAATGTCATATATCAAATTTTTTGTCCTTAAATCTAAAACTAAACGAAATTAAGCAAATGTCAAAAGCACTACCAAAAATTTCGGACTTATTTCGATCCATCAAATTTTCTAGTATTAGGATTCAATGCTTGAAACAACTAGAAAGTTTTGAAATTTCTTTTAGATCGCACCTGATGTATGGTTTTTCGGTGACCGAGATCACAAAAATCAAGTGTTACATATGAATGAATTGATAACATTTTTATATGAATATAAAAGAATCAAAACAAAATGGCTGCCTAATAAAATATTAAAACATCAGCCTGAAAAAACTAATCTTTTTATAGGGATAAACTAGTACGAATTCAACATGACATAAAAATGCCACTGTGTGTTAATGTAAAAATTACGTATTGTATTTATTAATTCCCTCGTAAAAAAATAATCCTCTGAGATCTTTTTCAATTTTTTTTTTCCAATCTTTCTATAAGTTCGAGTCCCTAGATGCTGAAAAACATGTTTTCTAAATTCAGTCGGTCTGCCGGCTTCGCGGTATAACTGAAAAACTACTTACCCGACTGACAAATTTTGGTCAAAAATTAAGGGTAATATGAGGATGACCTGGTAACATTTTGGTAAAAATCCAGTATTATTACCAAAAAACTGCTCAAATTTTGCAAAAAATCAAGTATTATTTAGGAGTCAACTGGTAAAATTTTGTTGCGAATCCAAGATTGCAGAAGAAAATGGCGGTTTAATAAATTATTTGAAAAATCAGCCTGAAAAAACTACTTAATGGACTAATTTCAAATTGTGTGTCATAACTAATAGTGGGATAGAGTTGAACTAGTAAAATTGTCGCACTAAAAAAAGTACCCTCCCAGGTTTCACATATTTTCACGTTTGTTTGTCTGTCGGTCTGCCTGTCTGTCTGTCAGTTCGCGGCATAGCTTAAAAACTACTTATCACATTGACTTCAAATTTTAGTCAAAAATTAGGTGTTCATATGGGGATGATCTGGTACTATTTTCGTAAAAATACAGTATTCCGGAACAAGATGGCGGCCTGGTGAAACGTCAAAAAGTGTATTATAAAAATCAAGTGTTACATAGGAATGAACTAAAAACATTTGGGTATAAATTTAAGAGAGCAAAACAAAATAGCGGCCTAATAAAATATTGAAAATACCACTTGTTAAATTAATTTCAAATTTTGTGCAAGCATTAAGTATGATAGGCAGATAAACTGGCAAAGTTGTAGTACTAATTGAAGATGGCTGAAAAAAGGCGGCCAAATAAATATTTTTAAAAATCAAACCAATGTTGTACAATTGACTTTCCATTTTGTAGAAAAAATATTAAACGTAGTATAGGGAAACTGGTACGAATTCAACATGACGTAACCAAATGGCGGTGGGTATCAGTGTAAAAACTACTTATTGAATTTATTTTAAATTATGACCAAAAATGAAGTGTGGAGTCAGTAGATCCTAGTAAAATATTGGTAGGAATCCAATATGATGAAACAATATGGCGCTCAATAAAAATGTTTAAAAAAACAGTATAATATATATATATATATATATATATATATATATATATATATATATATATATATATATATATATATATATATATATATATATATATATATATATATATATATATATATATATATATATATATATATATATATATATATATATATCTAAATGACTATGTACTGAACTAAATTGGGTCACCTTTCACGATTCCTAATAAAAAGAAATATTCATAACGATGGTTATTACAGTTCCGGAAAAAAAAAATTTACCGATATTTTAAACTAGAACTTGTTTTTTCAATTTAACATACTAAAATCTCCCGCAGAATATCTCAGTGTCAATTTGTCATTGGTCTAGAATAATTCCTTATATAAATTGCATGTGAGATGTAAAACACAAACATTTAAATTCTTCGCGGCCAAAAATTTGGAAATAGCTTAAACAAACAAATATTATTTTGTTGCCTTCATATATAGATAGTCATATAGGGATAATCTGGGGAAATATTGGTATAAAGTCCAATATGGCGGAACAAAATGGCGACCTAGTGAATTGTTGAGTAATTATACTAAAAAACTAAATATCAATTTTACCTGACATTTTGCAGCAATATCAAGTGTTACATGGGGATGAACTAGTAACATTTTGATATTCTAAACGGCAATAGAAAAGAGCGGCCTAATAAAATATTTAAAAAGTCAGCCTGAAAGAACTACTTATTGGATATATTTCACATTTTGTGCAAGCGTTAAGAACTTCCGGGTAAAAGAAATTGACCTATTTTTATTGTTCTGTGATTTTTGTAGCACTATTTTCACAATTATATAATTGTTTTACACTAGTGACCCAGATCATGGAATTTTTTCCATTATTTAGATTTAAAATATTTTTTTCCGTTATTGAGTTTGTTATAAATATATATTATTATGCGTCTGTTGTGTCAGAGAAACGCCTTGATGTTGCTGAGTTTTTTAAGGTTTCGTTTAAAGAAAGAACAATAAATTATAAATTGGAAACTAATTTGTCTTTAAGCAGAATACCGTAAGGTTTCCCATGCAAAATTGCTGAGAGTATTTACTACTTGATTAACTCTATAATTAAAATTTCAACACGCTAAACTACTTAATATGTGTATAATAACTGAACATTTCTTTTTCAGGATACAGAACTTATTTACTTACATCACCATTTCTACAATATTTATTTGTTGTTTATACATAAACATGCAGGTATTCTAAACATGTCGCAAGAAATCTAATTTAGATGTAATTTATATTCATAACTAGTATCCGTAGATTTAATTAATTAACAATTTAAATTTGTATTAATTATATTCATTAAATAGCAAAGACGAATATGTAATTTGTCAAACGAATTCATAGAGAGTAATAAACATTGTTTGTCCTATAAGTTATTGTCTAAAATGCAGGATTTTTTGAAAACTGCTAAAACACTCACGTTACTAAAAATATTTATTAACTATTAAAAAACCGATGAAGATATGCACGTACTATGTTACATTTTTTGTCAATAAACCTAAATCTAACTGAATTTAAACAAATGTCACTAATACTATAAAATAATATTAGAGCACGGCCAAAAATTTCGGACATATTTCAAACTATTAATTTAAAAAAATTTTTAATATTAAGCTGAAAATGACCAGAAAGCTTTTCGGTGTACGAGATCAAAAATCCAGAACTATACAACGTGTTTTAAGCGCTAAAACTGTACCCCGAGAAGTGTCAAATTTTGTTAGAAATGAATATAATGATCCCACCCTTTAAGAACTACGCGGTGACGTATTCTATCAGTATTATATTAAAATCAGTTTACAGTGCTGTTTGGATTCAACTATATATACTGTATATAGATTTTATATAACTGAGTTAAAACACACACAGCAGGAATAACTGCGAGAGGTGGGTTAATATGCAGCAGTAGATGAAAGTACGATGATAGATAATAAATGGCTTTCGTTAACTATCCTTTTGTTGTTATGTTAAAATGGTGTATTATTTGGGGTTAGGATCCAGTAAAAAAAAAAACAAAAGTCTTGTTTTAAATTGTCGACGTTTCGCAACTTTATTGTTATAACCTCAGGATACAAAAATGCCAGAAAAGAAAAACATATTTATCTGTTAAAACATTTTTACGAGTTAAAATTGTTACAGAAAGGACCCGATAAAAATAAGGTCAGTTTTATCAAAATGCTGTCAACCTATAGGAGACTAACATGAGGACTAACATACCTCTCAGACCAATAGTATCATTCATTGCCTCACGTTTATCTGACCTCACATAGAATGGATTGTTTGTGAAGAACGAGACCTGCGTGAGGAATTCCTTTAAATTTGTGACATGTGTGAGAGGCCTGACCTTACCGAAGGATTATGAACTAATTTCTTTGGATGTCCTCTCGTTATTTACTAGAACTCCTACTGAAGTTGTTGGTAATATAGAGAAAAAGTGGTACCTAGTGAAGGAATTTATAAAGTTACCGTTGAATATGTTTTTAAAACTGTTAACATTTGTATTCAAAAACAACTATGTTCAGTAAGGTAATGAATTTTCAAAACACATATACGGGTTGGGAATGGGAAACTATTTGTCGCCGATTTGCTTTGATTTAGTTATGAAATAGTAGTATATTTTTGCTTCCCTTAACTTCTAACCTCAATTCCTAATACTCTGTGTGACACTAAATTGAGAATTTTTGATAGTTGTTATCCTAGGGTACAGTTTACTCTAGAAAAAGAGAACCAACAATATATTTCCTTTCTAGACGTTAAAGTGATAGGGAGTAACGATGGAACACTAGATACTGACTGGTGAGACTAAAACTTCATGTCTTTTTTCTAATAGGTTCCATAGAAGTTTGTTGCAAGAACTTGCAATATATTAAGAATATGTTGGTTAAAAATAGTAAGCCCGTTCTTCTAGTTAGAAAAACACTAAATCCAAATAAAACACACGGCATGATCTCAAATCCAGATCCAAGTGCGCCTACAATTTATTGCGAGCTACCTTACTTAAAAAAAATGACCTGAATTAAAAAATGATTTTGTTGGTCATACTACTGTCAACCGTGAAAAAATCAAAATCGCAAAAAAGATTGAAAATACAGCAGGGATAGATTTCTATTCAAAATTAAAAGCAAAAACAGAAACTGAACTTAAATCTAACATATATACAACATCCCCTGCACCCAATGTACATAGCGCTACATTGAACAAACAGGTAAATATTTCAAACAAAAAGAATTAAAAAACATAAAAATGACAAAAAAACTATCTTACAAATACAAACCCAACGGTACTAGTTGAGCACAAAATTAATACAGTACATAATGATTTTGACAGAGCCACTATTTTAGATACCAAAACTATTTACAATAATAATAATTTATAAAATAATAGAAAAACAAATAAAAGAACGGATATTGATAAACTAAATATTAAGTCCTAACACTGGAACCTGGAGTGTGGTTAGAACTCTGGTATTTTGAAACTAAATATTGCCTATTTAAATATAATCGATAAAATAACATCTTCTTCAACTCTACCTATATATTAAACTATTTAAACTATTTACCGTACAACTACCAAAAACATAGAAATGATTCTTGAAATTTTTCGTGTATTTTTTTTTTCTGGATGCTATTCACGTGGCTATGCGTCGGTAACTTTATAATATATGTAGACATCGACAGAAAGGAGACCCAAGCAGTTGAATTAATATTTTTAACATCTTCCAGTCTTTTTTGTTGTATGATTGGATTTCCGATTGATATTTTGTGTGAAACTTTATAACTAATACCTATGATTCTCCTAGTTTTAAAAATTTATTTAACACCAAAAGTCAAACTTAATTGTAAGTATAGCAATTAATTTTGTAGTAATAACTTGTGTTGCGAGTCTTCTATAGGTTGATTGCATTTTGATAAAACTGACCTTATTCTAATCGGGTTCTTTCTGTTACAATTTCTGTAAATTTTAACTCGAAAAAATGTTTTAATTCTTTAGTTTTAACTGAAGTTTTAATCCATAAATATATTTTTCTTTTCTGACATTTAAGTGTCCTCAGAATGCAACAATAAAGTTGCGAAACGTGGAAAATTTAAAAAAGACTTGGTAAAAGTTCCGTATGCCTGTTTTGCCTATTATTAGAGATTTTTTAAAAATTCTTTTATACTGTGCTTATATAGGTCGAATGTAACAATAATCCGTATGCGCTGCTTTAAAAATGTGTTCCAATTAATTAACAAATAGATACGGGATGGCCTAGTGATAGGGGTGCTGGGCAGGTACATAAAAATCCGAAAATACGCCTTCTTTGATGACTTTTTACAGTTTTCTAATGTTTTCATACAGAAAAAGTGCCGTAGTTGACGTAAAATACAATGTGTTTTCCGATTTTTAAAACATTTCTATTATATAATATATTCATTTACAAACTGTTGTGAATCGATTTGGCAACATCGCGACCATCAAAGTGCTTTTCTCATTCACGTTGGTGACATTGTTGCTTCCTTCATTTTCGGATCGGGTTATGACTGATGTTATAAAAAATAAATTATTGTGGATTTTTACATTTTTTTAAATATTTTCATATGGAAAATGCACCACGAGTGACGTAAAATACAATTCGTGTGTGTTTCCCGTTGGATTCTTGCTATATTGTCCCCGCCCAGCACCCCTCTCACTCCGCCATCCTATAAGTATCTATTTGTTAATAATAAATTATTAGAACACATTTTTAAAGCAGCGCACACGGATTATTGTTACCTGCGACCTTAGACTTTGAAATCAAGAGAGACCCAACTATTTCCATTTAACACGGGATCATAGATTGAATTTCTTCCCTCTCCACTACATCGATTGTTGTCTGTTGTAACGTTTTAAAAATTGTCAAATAATCTAAGCCAAGCTTTATTCAATTTCTCCAATATGTTTATATATTTTCTTAACACAGTTATATGTATATCAAAAAACTGCACAATAATTAACCTTTGACTACAAACCATTGTTTTATTTCTAAGTAATCAACGAAGGTGTTTAAAAAATTACAAAAATTTAACAATAAAAATGTTACCAAATAGAACTGGTAACGACACTACGCCAAATTTACGTCCCTTACGAGTGGTTTTACAACTATTTATTCATAGCAATCATCATAGCACTCTTGTTAGTACTCTAATTACAAATTGTTGTCATATTTGTTGTCATATTGGTTGTTGTTTATATATTTTTTTTAGTTTTTTAATGAGTTCTGTGTGTTGTAGTAATCAAATAAATGAAAAAAGCTGTGATGAGAAAGTGTGTTGTTTGTGGAAATACAGACTACTTAGGTCCAGAAGTATCATATCACAAGTAAGTATTGACGTAATTAAGGTTAGATATCAGTGGTGTCCGAATCGTAAGGCCTTAACATTTACACACATTAATTTGATATTTAAGCCATTCGAGCATGTTAATTTTCATGGAAAGCAAGAAAAAAATGAATACTAATTGAACAAAAACAAATATTTTGCTATTTTGGGTTGGGTTTTACATAACTTAAACATTAAAATACATACTAGCTCTCCAAATACTTAAATGCGTTATTTACAATAAAAATGTAATATTTTGGATGTGAATAAGTTCTATATTTCTATGGCTAAATGCCTTTATTTAAAAACAAACGTATTGTTTGCGGATTTTTAAAATGCCTCTTGGTTATAAAACGTTTTGTTTAAATCGTATTGTGATTTTAATCTTCAGATACCTACGAGGAAGTAGCTAACGTTATTCCTCCACATACCAAATTCCAAACTACTTAGTTCCTCGGGTTACATCTAATATACAATTAAAATATAGTACAATTCCTACCTCCTTTTTAGTATATAAAAGCTTATAAAATAATTATTTTATAAGTCCTTTAAATTTTGTTATATATCAATACTATTAATATTCAAAAGAATGTATTTCTGATATGTTTTTTGTTTTATAATTTCTCGTATATAGACAATACAAATTATGTATATGTATAAGTAAATCAGGTTGGAAATAACCGAGGCCAGAATACAAACAAATTTATTAAATTTTTATTGAACTTTCTAGTAAATCTACAATTAATGCCTAATATATTCAAATTAAAGTTAGTAAAATAGTTATAGAGACATGACATGCTGAGAAGTTTTTTAGGTTGGTCCATAAAACAATAGTATTTTTAATAAAAACAAAGGAAATTTACCGACCTTTTAATAAATACTGCAAAATGTTAAAAGGTTTTTAATTCTTTCATGAATTTTTAATTAGTTTAGTGACAAATATTGCAAGCAGTTGTTGATTTAAGTGACAGAATAATATTAGTTTTACTAGGAACTGAACAGTACAGGTATGTGTGTGAGTGTATGTTGGGCTAATAAGCAAATACATATATTACCAACTGTCTTTAAAACTTTAGTTTCATCTTCTTTAAAAGTGTTTTGTTACACCCTTCAGTCCATAGTGTCAATGGTATATACTCGTAGTATACGTACCTGTTCAGGTCCTAGTAAAACTATTATTAGTCTGTCACTTAAATTAACAACTGCTTGCAATATCACTAAATTAACTGAAAATTCATGAAAGAACTAAAAACATTTTAACATTTTGTAGTATTATTTGAAAGATCGGCATATTTTCTTTTACCCGGAACTTTCCTCGTAACGGATTTCACCACATACACATATAACGTAGTTTATATATCCATATAGTTATTTTGTAATAAATTAGCACATTATATAAATGTCAATATGTGTCAATTTTTTTTCATTACGAGGAAGGTTCTGTTAAAAACACTTACTTTTGAATTCAAGTCTTACTTTATAAGAAATTACAAATACAATGTTTGTTTTGGAATTCGTTATGAGGGATGGTCCTAGCAAAGAACAATGCTCTGATTTTTTTTAAATTTATTTTCCTAACATACATACATACATAAACTACCGAACATACAAATATACATACTATTTTTAAATTTTTGATTTATTTATCGGTATTATTTTATATTTAGTTATCTATAAAAAAATCAATTATGATATTTATTATTTTCCTCCATAAAATTTTTTTTTGTAGGAAATGGAATTTTACTGACTTTTTAAATATTAAATTATGCCGCCATTTTGTTTCGCCATATAGAATATACCAAACTTTACAGGTTGGTCCCATTTTCCCCCCTGATTTTCGTGTAAGATTTCAACTTAATTGGATAAATAGTTTTTTGATACTGATATTTTAAACATTTAGTTAGGCCGCTATTTTGTTTAGCCATAAAGGCTCCTCACCAAAATTTTACCAGTTTATTCCTAGGTTACACTTGATTTTTAGGCAAAATTTGAGGTAAATTGGATTAGTAGTTCTTTAGTATTATGTTTTTAACATTTTATTAGGCCGCCATTTTGTTCCGTCATATTGGATGTTCACAAAAATATTACGATTGACCAAAATTTGAGGTCAACCGGTTTTTTTTTAGCTATGCCGCAAACAGAGAGAAAGACCGACTATTTGAAAATTTCAACATCCCTGAAACGTGAAGATCTGCAAAAATCTCGGGGGGTGATTGCTATACGATTAGAATAATTTCCTCTTCAAGGAAAGTCAAAGAGACCGCAAAATATTTATATCACCACCTTTCTGATTTTAAACCCTCTGCCCGAATTTCTGACTACGCGTCTAACATATACTTAAAATTAGCAAAAACACATTAAATTGCTTGCTATAAGTATATATTAAATTAAAGATAAACGTGCCGCTCGCAACAATAATAGATCCAACTATCGAAACTGTTTATGAATGAAATGTTGAGTCTATCCTTTGTTTCATAGTCTAAGCCTTTGACCTATATAAAAGATTTTTTAAAAAATTTCAAACAGGCAAAACAAGTATACGGAACTTTTGTTTTTTTTTACTTGATCCTAATCCCAAATAAAACACCACTCTAACATGATGACAGAATTGATAATTATTAAATATTATAAATTTATTTTAATCTATAGACGTTTTTTTATTCAAAATATTATTTGGCATCCTAAAGAAGGGGGCTATAGGCCTAAGATTATGTCTCTCCTCCTTGTATCGTGAATTCAACTGGTGGACAAACACTTTAAAAATTAACCAAAACTTTATCTGAAGTCTAATAAATTCGAAATAGAAATGCTTGCAGATGCCTCTGCAATGAATTGAAAAGCATTTTCTAAAGGAGAAAAAATGGAGGGGGTAGGGTTTTTAATAAAATTGTTATGGGTACGAATATTTTCTAGTCTGGCATTATCGCAGAATTATGAAAACCAAGGTTTAGTTTTCAGAGGTTTTGAAGTCTGAATAGATTGTGGTATAAAAGTATCTATACCTAACTGGATTACAACCGAGATTTGTGAACAAATTTCCGAAGGATCGTTGGTAAAGAAACCAACATCATTCCAAGAGAAGGAAGAGTAGAAAAAGAGTGCAAAATAGTATAAGGTGACAAGGATAAGAAAATGATAACGCGCAATTCTGAGGCCCAAATAAAACGATGTATAAAAAAGGTATTTTAATAATTTCAAATAGCATATCTTGCCTTGGCATCGGTCGAAAGAATAATGTTACCGAATTATACAAAACACATTTGAACCACATATACTGAAGAGTACTTATGCTAAATTTAAGTCAATAGACAAATTATTTTTCCCAGCCCAGTCTTTTATGCTTTAGGGTATTTAGGGGATGAATTTTGATAAATGCTGATACACGGGTTTAATTTTTTTTTGAGGAGCATAACCCCTTCCCATTTCTAATGTTGCCGCTAACCCACAAAATCCATAAACGATTTAAGCACGACTATAATCGGAGACAAAAGAATTCTAGACCTAAGTAAATATAGGGGGAGAAAATAAATTTCGTGTCACGTTATGGCTTTTGCACTATCCTGAATGTACTAGAGTGTGTTATACACTGGAATCAAAATGTTCGGATTCAACTTCCTTATGGTAAGCCGTTTAAGCCATAGATATTACTGCATAGGTATTTAATATAGTGTTTAATTTGATTTGAAAAAAATAATGTTAAACATTTAAGAAATTAAACAAGTTTTTCCTGTTTACTGTAAAATATGTATGCCCTTAAATATAACCAGTTTTTGCTATAGAAGTGTAAATATATATGTAATATTTACGTAAAAATTCAAAAATTGTATATAACTTAGGATCCGCCTATCAATCTTCAAAGTTGCTGATAATTTGAATAAATGTATATACACATGGCATAGGTATGTGTTGAAGCAACTCTAGAGCGTTCAGCCAGAAGGGTTTGGTTATGATTAAATTTCGATTAAATTTGGTATTCTTTTCTAGTTAACTTCTTATCTCTGTCACGCATGATCTCATTAACTCCAGTTTACATTCATCAACTGTTGGTCGACTTGTCGTTCGATCAAAAGTTACCCAATGTAAACTTTTAGTCCAGGCATACTGAAAATGTATTTTTCAAAATTATATGAAATTAAAATTGCTATTGTTATCACATATAGTACTAGATGTATGAAAGCAGCCGGTTTACCATATATTTGCTTTTCTAATTGCACTAAGATTTATTAGATTGTGTTTTCTAAACCTTTTGATGTAAATCTTATAGAACCAATATATATTTCAGTATATCGGAATTTTTTGAGAAACATTCCAATATCGACATCAGAAAAACTTTCATTCCAACAGTGATGTGGATGAATATGAAAGACCATCTACATCAAATCTCTTTGTCGAGTATAAGTGAATTGTGTGTAAAATTAAGAGATAAGCGTGATAAAATGGTGATAAATAGCTCTCGAACTTTAATAAAATGTGAACGTGACATTTTTAAAACAAAGTAAAAATTTAAAGCAACCAAATATTAACATGTATTTATAAAAAAATAAAAATAGGTATAATATTATATGTAAAAACGTTGGTATGTATATAAATAACTTTCAAACAAAAATTTCTGATATGTAGTTAGATAACACAATATTTAGATTAAAATATTTAAACAGACTGTCATACCCGTATTTATTTAGTTTGTCATATAATATACATATTTACAAATAATAAAGGTTACCTGGCAATTACGGCCACATCTTCATTACGCCCAATAAATTTTATATTTTAGAAGGCAGCTATTGTCAAATTTTACTGTATAAAATAAAGGGGATTGTTTTTTTTTGCAATTTTAGAAGATGGGTTTGTTGTTATTATTAACTTAATTTGGTATATATTTAGCACCATTTTTTTGAAAAAGACCTTTTCTTTATTTAGTATTAGTAGTAAGATGGGGAATAAGCGTAGCAACTAGGCCTGAAAGACTTTTTTCGCTAACCCTGGTTCCACTCACCTCACTCCACTCCCATAAAAAGAAGACTTGTCCTCTCAATGAACATTTTATTTATTTAAATATGAGGCTTTTTCTCTAACAACTTGAATATTTGCCAAATTGACTTAAGCTATCAAACCCAACTCTATGGTTTTGAACCGCCACAAAGCACAAAAAAAACTCCCCCGCCCCACAATGGCGTCGCGTAATTCAAGTTCAATTTTTTATAGATATATCCCAAGTAACACATTTAATCGCTAATTAGCTAAAATTGCTAGCCAAAATAACAGTTCTATTACAGTATAAAGACGGAAATATGGCTGAAGTGGGGAACAATAATTTGGCCATAATGGGGCAAAAATGGCCAACTGGCAATTATACGACTCTCTCTTTTCATTTTATGGTTGGGTTTATTAGCCACTTTTTGACGTTAAAATCGAGCTTTATAGCTAAATTCTGACTTTTTTTCCGAAATTTACCTAAATAATTTCTCATTTTTTGCCTTTTCTTCAGTTATATGATAAATCATCAATTGTTTCAAATTATGTAGAAATAGTATTAACAGGGCCAATCAGTGTAAGAATTTATGAGTCTAGAGGAAATGCAAAGATAACAAATCATGGTTTCGTAGAAATTCGTAAATTATGACTTATGGCGTAAAATATTTAAAGAAGTTTAACGGTTGGTAGGGACAAAAAACACTTGCGCAGGAACTTTTACTGTTAAAAGAATCTGATATAGGCATGTAAAATACGCTCTCCTTCTTGAAACTGAAAAATGTCGCTATCTACATTTTTTTTTTTGTTTTTTATTTTGGAAAAGTATTTCACTAAGAAAATTGATTAGAGTCCATAACGTAAAAAAAAACATGCATAAAAATACGTTAAGAATATGTTTTTTGAAAGTGGCAATAAAAATGCCAACTTGGTTTGCCTTTAGTACTGGCTAAAAAAGGGCTAATTTAAGACTCAGGAGTCAGGGAAGCAAAATTAAACGACGATTACCCCAAGTCAGTATTTCTCTATAATATATGGTGGAATATTTAATATTTTTATTAGACATTTTGTGTGGTAAATAATTTATATTTCGTTTTTCTAAATAAATCTTCAGTTTGGTAAAGTATAGTTTTATATGTTATAAACGTAAATTTGAAAATGTGGCATTTTTTGGCAGTATTATAGCAAAAATAAGCGAAATAAAACTACCCAATTTTAGTTTAATTTTGAAACAAAAATATGATTATAAATACCATATTATTTCCTCTCAATTTTTGTTGTATAAAAATGTCATAATATGGTATTATTATATAGCTATTATTACTAGAATTAAACTTAAATACTTGCTAACATATGGTTGGTATTTGGAAAAAATTCGTACTTATTGATCATATTCTGACCTCAATTTCTACTGATTAAAAATGCCATATTATGGCGTTTTAAACAGCTATGCTTACTCTAATTTAACTTCAATACTTACTAGAATACATCTGGTTAGGTTGTGACAACAAAATTGACTGATATTTGGCCATCCAATATTAAAAAAAAAGTTGAAGCTTTAATTACCCCATAAAAGCTATTTTTTGGCCAAGTAATTATGCTATAGCCTATATCTACATTAAAAACTGCTACTTTTGGAGCCAAAAAATCTAATTGGAAGCGAGCTTTCATGGCTAGAAAACTAATCAAGAATCATTTGAAAAATCGTTGAAAATTTTGACAAATCTCTGGTTTTTATGTGTCTCTTATGGCTAACTGTTAGGCAAAAAAGCTCATCAGCTAATTTGTGCTACTTGGGATGTTTCACGAGCAATGACAGTGCTTAACATTTACTATATCAAGCTGAGAAGATGAAAGGTGTGGAAACCGAAAATGGTCTACACGAAAAATAAATACAGGTCAACAATGTCGGATGAAAGACTCAGTAACGTATCCTCACTGTCAATCGAATTCAATTCAAAAATTCAGTCCCCAAAAACCACGATCGGCCACTGACCTATCAATAGTATTAAACGTCTATAAAAGGAGTATTTTGGAAAAAAAGTATATGGTTCCGTTACGCAAACCTTTTTTTAAAAGTTTTTAAAATATGTATGTATAATGCATATGTATAGCACAAACAGCATATAGATGTAATTACAATGTTATTTTCTACAAGTTAAAAATTTACCTATATCTTTTTAAATTTTCTGCAACCTTTAATTTGCATAACTTAAAAACCTTAGTTGAACATTTTTTCAAATGTAAAATATTAAGTTGTTTGTAAAAAAGAAACCGTGTTTAAAATGCCAAACAATGCCAGACTGTCAATCTTATTAGATAAAATTATTAAAATAGTTGTTAGGGATTTTTTTCGGTAGATCCCAAATACTATACTTTTTTAAAAATTTCAGTAGTTTAAACCACATGTACACTAAACAGAACTTTTTGACACCTAACGCACATTTACAAAAACTATTAACTGTGTTTCTTTAAAAAGACCGAATACCTTAGAAAGTCTTTTTTTCTCTCATATTATTAATTTCTCTGAAATTACGCGAGATAATATTTTCACCCCTGGAAAATTAATATGGTTCAAGTGCACACAGTGTCAACACAAACATTAATCCGGCTCTTGCTGGAAAATGATAGTATCCTTTAAAGGCTTTGAATCAAGAAGGGCGCGGAGACCAAGCTGTCAGAAATAAATCTTGAAACCCATTAGAATTGGAATTACGTGGGGTTTAGTATGTGGTCCTTGAGATAGGAAGATATGAGCTCTGTGTATATATTGAAAGGATTTTAGAGAAAACTATTTGTGGAGACAGAAAATATTAAATGATTTTTATATTTCGCTTGGTTAATTTTCGTGGCATGATCCTGACATATTTCTCGTTAAAAGTTAAAGGCAATAAAGTATACCCCATTTATTTTTCCTTTATTATACATTGGTTCCCATAAAAAAAAGTAGAGGTCTGCGAGTCATTTTTTTTAAATAAATGTATAGTTTATATTTTATTAAGGTTTGCACACAAATTAAGTTATAAAAACAGCAATTATTGTATTTTACGATATGAATGATGCTTAAATAAAAAAAGAATATTTTACCTGTTAGACCAAAGATCATGTTTGAAAATTTGACGCACAGGAAAAACTTAAAATTTGAGTTTAAAGACAACCAACCAACCAACTACATTCTAATAGTGTCAAATACTATCCAGACTTAGATTTTTGTAACTTCATTTTGCCCAGTCTATTAAGAAACACAAAATTCAACTTTACTTGATCATCAGTCCAACAACTGATCTTTCCGGAGATTCCGCAAATTTAGCTTCTAAGAGCAACGCTCTCCGAAAAATCGAAACCCTTACCTGGAATTTTGAGCTTATTTTGAGATTCCGAAAATTATACCTTCTAAAGGAAACGCACTCGAAGACCTCCTTTAAGCCTGTCTAGTCTAAAAGTCATATAATACCCCATTTTATGTTTTATTGTATTATGTTATGTCAATATATTTAACCTAACATTTTAAGTTGAAAAGAAGCAGGAAAAGGAAAGGAATTCCAATTTGACACGGTTTAAGCCCAAGCATCATGCTTTCTTAATTGACTCCAAATATGAAAGCTTTATTACTCTGTTCGGAAACCTCTAAGAGGAGGTCATCGAACAAGATGCCACAATATTTAGTGATCCTCGTAGCAGCCAGAAGAATGTTACTCTGCCACTTGGCCTTCCTCTTAAGAAATCCTGAAAAAGAAATTGTGTCCAAGTCTCTTCAAGTCAGTCACCATATTTCAACAAGGGCAACCAGAAACATTTACAGTCGCGCTAGCATGTCTCTCGTAACGGAAAGGATCAAGACTACTAGTCGTAATTTGGACACATATGCACGTAAACTTCTACAAGTACCCCAGAAATTAACTTCGAGGCTTGAAATAAATTCATTTTCAACATTTAACAAAATCTCCTTCCAGCAAGCAAAAAGGATTTACCAGCAACTGACTGCAAAACAACAGACGAAATTCGAAACGCTGAACAGCAAACACCAGCTAGTACATCCACTACAGAATATGAATAATCAACTTATCATATATTTTAATAAAAAGCATAGGAATCGAACTATTCCAGTGGAGGATATAACAATAAATGGAGAGGAGAGTATTCAAAAATTACCAGAAGAACAGGCAGATTCAGTTCAGTATCAAACAGTGAAAATATTTCGCATATCTGAAACCATCAAAACCCAACTTGTCAGCTGCAGAAAAAGCAGGCATAAAGAGCCTCATTAACAAAGTGGATATTATAATTCTACCTGCAGTTAAATGAAATGCCATGGTTGCCAAGAACAAGAACAACTACGTAGAGAAAATAAAAACATTACGGCATTAAGGAATGATAGCTATAGGACAATACGAACAGATACAACTTATTAGGCATTGGATTTGCCAGACCTAGAGAAGAAAAAATTGGCGTCAAGCTTCCAAACGAAGCCAAAAATACCTTCAATATACGAATAAAAAGCAAAGTTATTTCTTGCCAAAAAGGAAGCCAATCCTTTTGGTCGCTTGCCAAAAATATTAATCAAAACTTCTGCGGAAGCTCCTTTCCGCCCCTTCTGGTGATGAAATCATCTTCACTTCTAAAGCAAAAGCAAAACAATTCGCCGCAAATTCTATTTTATTCCCTCCTCTTTACATCCCCCTTCCATCAGTACCAGCTTTGCCAAACAATATGCACGAAATTACCTTTAAGGTTAAAAAGATATGAAATATTCTCAAAACACTTAATACCAAAAAGTTCTCTGGACTCGATGGTATTCCGGCCATAGTCCTAAAAAGTGCGCTTGTGCTTTCAGCAAATTAACGCATGCATTCCAGAGTGTTAGCACCTACCCTGTTCCTCCAGCACATCAATGACCTGCTTTCATCTACCAGCAATCCTATTCACAGCTATGCTGACGATAGCACACTCCACTCCAATATACAATTTCGCAAACCTGTCTCCAAGACTGAAATTGATGATAGGCGTAGAGTAATGTCCTAACAAACCTAACCGACGACCTCATTAAAATCGTAGAGCAAAGAACCTTGTCCAGTTCAAGGTCACTAAGACACAACTTTTTTGCCATCTTATAAATCGTCTCTCAGTACCCACACCATTCAAATGAATGTCAAATGCTTAAAGCCAAAGATTCCTTTAGCCTAGTCGGTATCAATTTTCAGAAAGATCTTCGCTGGTATGATCACATCACCTCAATAGGCTCGTTCAGTAAAATTCCAATTATCATATTTTCTCACAGTTTCATGAAGTATCACATACCAATAAACTATATAACAAAATCACCTCATCCAAATAAATATTAAAAAAGTTATGCTTCTTTAAAGTTAAAAATATATTCAGCGGCGGAAATATAATACGTGACGTCATTGTATCCGACAGATCGGCGATGGCTATGCGGGTACTCGGATTCATGTGTGTTCGTATGAAATAACTTGGTGTAGTAGATAATCAGTGTTTTTGTGTTGAGTAGAGCATTTTTAGATACTGTTTGAATCAATTGATTATATACAATGTGTGATTCAGGCTATATTAGGGCCGATTCCTCTAATATGCCGGAAGTAGATCTCATAATAGTAATGGAGTATTTTACTTTTTAATGCGAATCGAGACTTTATTAGTGTCAAAATAAGGGGTATGATTCGTTAACAGATAAACGTTGAAGGACTGGAGTCTTTCTTGCCTGTTCTTACATAAATATTTTTCTGCACACGATCAGATTTTTAATTTCATTGGTATTGTATTTGTATGTATACACCACGATGGTTGTACCGATTTGATTATATATATATATATATATATATATATATATATATATATATATATATATATATATATAAACAGTTCGTCTTTGTACATTTTCTTTTAAATTAAATATTTCTTTATTCTCTTCTGCTCAACTGGAGTCACTAGATGTGATACAACGCCAAAAAATCAGAACTCGTACTATTGCAACCCAGAATATTGCACTCGACAGATTTTGATTTAATTTTTGGCTTTATGCTAACTTGAATAAATGTATCCATCTTCTGAATTTCGGTACCTTCAGGACCCACCTAGTTCTTCTGGTATATTCGAGCTTAATTCACTATCGATGATGATCGAGTTTTTTTTTGTGCTGGTAGAAGGTTCTTCAAAATCTCGGTGCTAAGCTATCGCTTTAGAAAAACACTTTGGGAACTTCTACTGTGTGCAACTTTCCTCTGTTTCTGACAATCAGAAATGTGCGGAATCACTCACGGCTTCAATGTTCACATTTTTCACCACCTTATAGTACATGTAATTATCTATCTTCTTCAAACCTAAAATCAAATATTCCTACGTAAGTAATAAAGCAATCCAACATAAATATATTTATTAATATATAAGCTATTGTCGGCGGCTTCGCACACATTACAACTTTAAAGCCAAAAATTTTTCCCTATGTGATAGGAAATTTTGTAATACCCTGTATAATGTTGTAAAAAATCTTAACACATTTAAAAAATATAATAAAACGTACGAGTTCGAGCGTTCTTCCGAAAAACGAATCGTTTTTTAATTAAAAATTATTGTAATGTTTAAGGAGTAGTTTCACCCCCTTGGAATTAAAGTTTTTAAAAGCCCTTCTTATCAAACCTCTACACCCTAGAATCAATTTGTATGCAAAAATTCAGCTTTCTACGTAAAGCGGTTAAAGCAGGATCAGTGAGTCAATATTAGTATAGATAAGAACAAGAATAAAAAAACAATGCTAGAAAAAAAAAATAAGCTAATGGTAGCCTTTAATTTTAATTGCATTGTTACTTAAAAATAGTATCGTATTACACGAAAATTTCAACCAATTAATTTTCTTCCTTAACTGAATAATTTTTATCCTTTTCAAGATTTTCCTGAGTCAAGTAAATATTAAAAGCGTGTAAAAAACTTAGATTGAAATGATCCTGATAGCAGTATTTTGTTGACTTATCGCTAAAGTAAGAAAGAGTTTGCCAGGGATAATAGCAGTCGTGTTTTTACAACTCGGAACTATACAGTGTTTCTAATTATCTTTCTTACTTTGTTTAATTTCCATGACGACACTAATTCTACTTCAAAAATACGAAAAAACCATTAAATACACATTCGATTCACCAAAAAAAAGCCAGAGATATGATTTCTCCCATATACTCTACCGAACTAAAAGAAAATCACGCATAGTCGCATCGACTACCAGCCGAAGCTTACCGCCCGGATTCTATGACTTCACACCATTCCCACGAGCGCGATGTTTGATAAGTTATTGAAATATGAAGACAAATTCGGAAAAATCTGAAATTTTGCATATATACTAAATTCAATACCTTTTTATAAAATTTGTAATAAAAAAAATATACTGCCAACCTGTTTACCCGTTACACTTCACAAATCAGACCCTGCCTTGAGTATTGCTCGCACATATGAGGAGCAGCCTCTCCTTCAATCAATAATACTGCTAACTCTGTCCAGAAAAGAGCTATTCTCGAATGGTGGGCGTCAGCCTCTTTTTCCAGATACTACAATGGATTCTGATCTGATGAAATATCATCCATTATGCCCTCCTTAGTCATTCCAGCCAGGGAGACACGAGCATCGACCCACATGCTTCCCTTCACGGTCCAACGGCAAAGACCAAGGATCTCCCACTTTTCTCGCTCCTTTATTCCCAGAGTGTCACGATTATAGAATCTGTTACCAGCAAAGGCCTTTCCCTCTTCTTCTAATCTGCAATCTCGCATCAATAAACTTTCCCTGTCTTTATTTAAAACAACCATGGTACCTAGTACTTAGTCCTCGGCCTTCATGGTCTGCTTACAGATAAAAAAAATACGAATAAATATTTACATGTTTAATAAACTTAAGGAACATGAAAGGTGCTGATCACCAGCACTTAACACGACACAGGAGTAATGTAAACGATACCAAGGTTCTTGAATCAATCTCGGTATATTATAAACACGAAATTAGAGAATGTATTGAAATCATCAAGAAGCCAGAAAAATTAAATAGAAACGCTTACGTGCTATATCCTGCGTGGAAATAATTCATCATAGTGAGTCACGCGTCGGTAAGAACAAGTCGGGTGTAAATACCTGAACTCTGCTCATCGGAGCTAGGTTATTTAAGGTTTTAATCTTGTGCAGTAAATGTCCCTAAAGGTGCCGCGTGCGAAAGTATTTCCAATCTGACACGGTTTAAACCCAAGAAACCTGATTTCTTAAGGATCTCAACAATTGTTCTGAAATAAACACACGAATGTCATTGTATGGATATGTATATTATTATGTTAAGACTTTGAAACAACAAATGCATTTGAACTATTGTGTTCCAAAATATACAAAAAACGCTTAATTTTCTTCTCCCTGCTCTAAGAGAATGTAGATTATTCTGTTCAAGCTGAATAATAAAACACATATTAGTTCTGAACCTAAATCAAGTAAATAAAGGCTATATATTTGGTCAGAAACACATAAAATATCATATTAAGTTAGTTAATTAAGTTATTTTATGAAGGCACCTATTCCTTACTGTCTTATTTCCGTAATGTCAAAACTATAGTGTGGATCATCAATCTAGAAAGCCCAAGATCTGTATTGCTTAAAACCCCAAGCAAACTTGCTTAGAGATATACCTGTACTTGATGTTCCTAATAGTAAGGTACTAGATCCATTGATTCTGGATAAATCTAAATTTAAACTCGGCCACGGAAACTCATTTTGTTCTGTTAGAATCGACGAACACAAAAAATGAAAATACCCGTTCAATAAAGTAGTTCTTTCCCCTAATATAGTAAACTGCAGACTACAAAATTTAAAACCTTTTTCAACTTCTTTTTAAGAGTTCAATAACTCGAAATGCTCTAAAATGTAACTCCACTCATAGAATTTTAATTAAAAGACTTTGTGCGAGAGTAATTTGCTGTTTAAATATTTGACTTTGGGAATTATCTCCGTTTTATTTGAATTCTTGTACTTCGTAATTTTTATTTTAGATGCAAATATCTTGAAGTGCTAAAGTATATTTTACAAACGATGTTTACCCCCGTCAGGCCATTGTGAAATCATTAAAAGATATGAATAGTAATATTTAAGAATATCTTTTGGTTAACTCTACAGAGTAACTAAAATATGATGTAACACCCTTATCTGGAAAACCATTAAAAAAATTTAAAGACATTTTTTTTTGAAGTTTTATTTTATTTTGTTCTTATTTATAGATGGTGTTGCATTAGTCCTGAGCTCATATGAACTTTATTATTTTAATTAGGATACCCTACATTTTATTACAGATTATGATAGAGGGTTTAATGGCGAGTTCACTCATGTATATGAGAATGGGTCTATAATGCAACGCTTCGGATTTTTTGGCAATTTTCTTCGGTTTTTTATCTATTTTCAAGTTAACAGAATTAATGTAGTTTTAGACTTTTTAGAAGTCTAATACTCAAGTTTTAAAACTTAATTTTTTTTATCTGTTATAAATTAAACCTCCGTATATTATATTGAATATAATGGAGCATTAAACAAAGATTTCAAAGATATATAAAAATATAGGTCTACGATTCACCGTTTGAAACTTACAGCATGTAAGTTTTTTCATAATAAAGCTTTTAAATTATGTCATTTGAAAACAAATATTTACGCACTAATAGTTATTACAGATATTACCCTATTTGCTCATTTTATTAACTAGAATCAGTAAATGAAGTGTGTCCCAATTTAGTTCAGTACATAGTCATTTAGTAACACGTATACATACACGCCATTTTGTTCCGCCCTCTTGAGTGATATGGATTATAGACGCATCGACAATGAAGTCTTTTTTAGCGTTTTGGGTTATGTGTTTATTATCTAATCAAATGAGATTATATAAACGTATTTCTTTAAGAAAAGCAGTTAGTTCCTTTATATTCGTGTAACAAAGTATGCTTTTGATATCCTTGTTGTTTTTTTGTATGAACGGGTGTTGACTATAACATTGGCAGTTCTCAGATATATAAGCAATGGTCAGGGGTACATAACATGTGGTGCAGCGTGGGGCATCCTCATTTTTTAGGAGGTGTCCGTGGGTTAATTTGGTATGTCCAATTCTTAGTCTAGTAATGACGGTGGTGTCCTGTTTGGATATTTTAGTGGGAAAAGAGTTAGAGGAAAATTTTTGTTTTATTTTGTATGGTTTTTTGGTTCTTATAGGAGGTCCAGTCTAATTGTGCTAGATTTATTGGTAAGTTTTTCTAGTATGTTTTTAAGCCACGTAAGTGAAATACTTTACGTATGGTGTTTCGATGTGTTGTGTGTGACTTTGCAAGCATGTCTGCCTTGGTGTTGCCATGTATTCCTACATGGCTGGGAATCCATATAAATCCGATGTGAGTTTTCTTTGTTTATGCTCATTCTAAGTAGATATGATTTCTTGAGCCAGAGGGTAATGTGAATTAATGCTAATTATTGAATTTACAGAGTTCGTTATTATTACACATTTCAGATGTTTCGAGGATATGCAGTATTGGAGTGCCTTCAATACAGCTAATAGTTCTGCTGTGAGTATAGTGGAAGTTTTGTGTAGTGTAGATGTTTTTTCTGATTCTGGGAGTAGTATGCTCCTCCTATTGAATTGTTTATTTTAAAACCGTCTGTATATAATAACTCGAAATCTTTAAAATTGGTATTTATTAAATTCCAAAATTTGGAAATAATAATTTTGTGATTGTTATTGTGCTTATTTAGTTTCGTTAATTCAGTATTAAAGTTACTTTGTGTTACACTCCATGGGGAAAATAGGTAAGGGTTTGATTCTAATATTGGTGGAAGGGGTTTTTCGATATTTTATTTCGGAAAACTGGTTATCTGTGAACAGATAGTGTTTTCTACTGTGACGATTTTGTTGATCGAATGAATGAATGAATGAATGTTTGATGAAAGGTCTGAAATATACGGAAAGTGAGTAGTTTAGAATTTGATATGTTCTGATATGGTATAAGGATGGGATTTCTGATTCGGAATATAGGCTAGTGGATGGGCTAGTGTGGAATGCTCCTATTGACAATCTGTTTGCCCTGTTGTGGATTTGATCTTGTTTTTTATGTAGTTTTTTGGGGCGGTCGAATAAACGATAGATCGAAAGTCTAGTTTTGATTGCATTAGTGATTTGTAAATCGTCAGCAGCGAACTTCTGTCTGATCCCCACTTAGTATTTGATAGCATATGAATGATCGTTAAATCTCTAGAGCATTTATTTTTTATTTGTATGTGGAATTTCCAGTTAAATGAATAGTTTAGAGTTAGACCTAGGAATGAAAGATGTATTTTAGTTGGTATTTGTTCTCTATTTAATATGAAGTTTAATGCCAATCTGCCATTGCGTTTTTTACAGAAGTGTATTGAGGCTGATTTGGGTGGGGAGAAATTAAGTTAATTTGTTGCGGACCGATTCCAGAGCTTATTTAGACATTTGTGTTATCAGTTTTTTTGATAGACTCGACGCCATCTTGAATTCGTACCACAACTTTAGCAGTTTATTTCTTTACCACGCATAATGCTTGCCGCCATTTTGTTGCCACATTGGATTTTTACCAAAATGTTACCAGGTCATCCCCATACGACTTTTAATGTTTGACCAAAATTTGTCGTCAGTCGGGTAGGAAGTTTTTTAACTGTAGAATGTTCCTTTGACTTTTTTTTGGGCTCTAGAAAAATAAAAAAAAATAAACTACTTTAGTTCTGTTAATTGAAAATAATAATATATATATATATATATATATATATATATATATATATATATATATATATATATTGGGTGATAATTGTGGAGTTCTTAAGGAAGACTGAACCGTTACTATAATTGCCTCACCACGTACTAGGAAATACTATTAATTAAAGATGTAACTTTAGAAACTGAAGCAGAAATTTCAATAAATTTCACTGTTCATTGAAGACCTCAAAAGTTTATACAGAAAAATTCAAAATCCTTAGATAAATTATTTTAATTTTAACAACGGCGGCACTCTGGAGACCAAAAGTCAGATAGAGTTTTTAATATTGAAAGATGGCGGACCTAGAGGCCCATGAGGAGATATTTCTAGTCCACAATCCTCCCTCTACCCACGTGGCAATAAAATAAGTAATGAGAGGTAAAAGAGATAACAGGAATGTATTTGAAATTGATAATTATGAGTTTCACTTTAAAAAGTTAGTTACAGTTAATATAAATCAATTCTGAAGATGTTTTGTGAAATCAAATGCGATACGTGGCAGAGTTATTTTTTTCTTAATATCAAAAACAATGATTTCCTAATTGACAAAAATGCTCAAGTTTTCCTTTCAAATTTTAATCGGAGTTTGACAAAATTGCTTGCTTTCAATGTTTACTGGCACCCCGACTATAGTGATTTTACAAGTTATAGTAAAAAGCTCTTAGTAAGTCACGTTACTTAACCTTATCCATTAAGTTTTTGTGTTATATAGAAAACTCACTTATTTTGTTACACGCCAAAGCCTTTTTTCAGGAATAATTTAATATTATAATACATTCTTTTTAACCTTTTTGACTAAACGAGATTCACAAAAGCCAGCTATGTTGCTCGGGATCCGTAGAATTTTGTACTAACAAAAGAGTCAGGAATTTATTTTCAGGCACAGTATGTTTCTCTACTTATTCATAATTTACGTAATCAAAATGGTAAATGTAACGAGATGCCAAGTAATCTTTCGAGGTGAAATATTGTGCTGCAGAAAATCAACAAAGAAACAGGTTAGGTAACGCGTAAACATCAACCGGAATTTACAAATACGATAAGTCACATGCAGATGTATGAATGTATGAATAATAAATTTGATACTTAAAATATCAACTATACATTCTGTAATAGTCAAGTAATGTCAACATAAAATCATAGAATGTTAGTTATTTTAGATATTAACGAAGGTAAATTGAGTACACACATTAAAAACTTAGATGCATGATAACGCTTATAATAGTTTACATTAAGGACCGGCTACAGAAATTTGTGGGTCTGAAGATTTATACATTTATGAGGCCTTTACCAACCTTGTGTATCTAATTGAAAAACGTTTTTTTATCTAACGCAGGTCTAAAAACTAAACCTTAATTTATTCAATATTATTTAATTTTAAATCAAAATTGTCGATAGGAAAGGAAAGCGTTACATACCAAAAAAAAAAAAAAGGAATGAGCAATTTTTGAGAAAGCCTGCTATGATAGGCGAAACGTCAAGTTAGTTCCATTGTTTGATTTTGCAAATAAACCTATACCCAAGAAAGAAGTCTAATTATATATACATATATATGTATATATATATATATATTTAGTGGTCTAATTATAAAATGACATTTACAATTTTTCAAAAACTGATTTAAAATTTTATACTATTGACAATAATTATTACAAAATTAATAAAATAAGGCTACATACCTCGAAAAATACATGCTGATTATTCACTTACTTTTGAATGATAGGTACCAAGTTAGTGGTTTGCGAGGCAACTCATGGCACAGTTTTAGGTAAAAAGTGTTCTTATCGTAGTACGTTTTTTTTTTGAGGAATTTATAGATAATTTTTTGCTATTTTTTAATTTAAATCTTAGAGCTAACTGGATGGTGCTTACTTTTGGATTTTCCTCTATTTGTAATAAAACGTTTAATTTATTTTCATCACTTGTAGCAGTTTTTGGGCGTCTGGTTCTAGGTAAAGATTTTATGGACAATAGCGGTCATTAAACAAGTCACAAACTTTTTGGTATGTTCTGGTTTTATTTCCATATCCGCGAAATATCAAAATATCAATACATTGAGTCTCTGTCAGAACAAAAGCTATAACTAAAGTTGTAATTTTATAATAATATATATGATAATGCGTTTAATTTGTCATTGTTGTAGCATGGCAACGCCAAGTGCTTCAGAAACAACTGTTGCAGCGCCTACTTCTTACAATAGCCGCACGGGGCTATTATTACGAAACGCGCATTTTCCTGTCTGGATCAGAAAATCTTGAAGTTCGTTTTTTAGCCTTCTACACGTGTCAGCCCGATAACGGTACGTCGCGCGTGGGGCGAATATGCTTCAACGTAGTGGATCGTTGAGGATTCATAAATTTAAATAAATCGAGTAAATACACGAGGAAACGTCAATATTTTCTCTAAGACTGGTGTAAAAATCAAGTCGATCAGTGATGATTTAGAGAAATTTGAAACTTAAAACAATTTTTATCCGCGTATTAACTAGATTACCTTGTGTGAAATGTAGGTTTTTATAAATAAAATAAATATGTATATTATACAGGTTGTAGAAAAATTAGGTACTATTAGGACATTAAGGGGGGAAATGGGGCGCCATTTAGGTATAATTTTTATTCACGTATGGTTAAGATTAAAATATTTTATACCGCTTTTATATAAGTAAAAGAAAAAGGTAAATAAATTATTGAAGAGTGATGTTGTGAAGGGGTAAAAAAATAAATAAGGTATGAAATTAAGAAAGTAGAAAAGAAAATGACTACTTGTACCGCAAAACTGGGAGATCTGGCATGCCCACAAGCTTCTTTCAAATGCCAAATTTTGGCAGCACAACTTTAGAGGTTTTCAAGATATTTAGGCGTATATATATATATATATATATATATATATATATATATATATATATATATATATATATATATATATATATGTATATATATAGAGATATGTATATATGTATATATATATATATATATATATATATATATATATATATATTTATATGTATGTATACATAATATATATATATATATATATATATATATATATATATATATATATATATATAGTATATATATATATATATATATATATATATATATATATATATATTTATATGTATGTATACATAATATATATATATATATATATATATATATATATATATATGTATATAGTTAGTATATGATATGATCCAATTAAATATTAAACAACTATTTTCACGTATTCATGTCTCGTTTTAATAACGTTTCGGCTATAACTTTAGCCTTTATCAAATTCTACAATATTAGAAAGATTAAAATGAGTTTTAAAATAAAAACTTACAGTAGGAAATTTGGAGAACCGAATTGAATTCTTGTTGAATCTCTGTTCTCTCTAATTTCCTACTGTAAGTTTTTATTTTAGTATTTTATTCTAAAACCCATTCTAATCTTTCTAATGTAAGTAGAATTTGATAAAGGCTCAAGTTATAGCCGAAACGTTATTAAAACGATACATGAATACGTGAAAATAGTTGTTTAATATTTAATTGGAGGATCATATCCCAAGAAACAAATACTAACAATATACAAGAAAGGTCCAAGAAAATAACTCCTCTTACTATATATATATATATATATATATATATATATATATATATATATATATATATATATATATATATATATATATATATATATATATATATATATATATATATATATATATATATATATATATATATATATATATATATATATATATATATATATATATATATATATATATATATATATATATATATATATATATATATATATATATATATATATATATATATATATATATATATATAGGATGTTCCTTAATGACATGCTAATATTTAAGGGGGTGATTCTTGGACCCATTTTAAGAAAAAATCTTCATATGTCCTAAACGTCTTAACTTTTGAGATACAGGGTGATAAAGTTTTCAGAAAAAAAATTATTTTTTTTAATAACTGTGATACTACTGTAGATATCTTTATGAAATTTGGTACACGTGTTCTATGCATCAAGATGCATTTTCTAATGTACAAGCAATTTTATTCTTTTTACCAGTGGCGTCCGTACGCGTTTTGCTTAGAATATTTTTGGAGAAAAAAATGGTACGCCACTGCTTTATCTTAAAATAAAAATTATTTTTGGAATTCTCATTCATTTCTGAGCAAAGTCGATCTCTTGATTTTCTTTCGGCCGATGCATAGTTTTCGCTTAAAAATATAAAAATCGTTTTACTTCAGGGTCAAATCGTTAAAAATCTGATGTGGTGACTGTTGTGTGGAAAGCGTTTTTTTTCTTTTTTCGTGCTATTCAGTTCATTTACTAATAAATATTAATTAATTTAGAAATAAGTAATTGATTTACTTTACTTTAGGATTGATTACTTTAGGAAACAATTTTTAAAAAACTTTCATGTGCCAATAAATTACAGCGGGGATTTCAGCTTGCAGAAAACAAAGTTTACAGAAACGGCTTAATTTTATTAATTATTAACAATACTAACATTAATTATAAAAATTGTTGGAAGTGGCCACCTTCACTTAATATGCATGCTTCCGCCCGTCTACGCATGGAATTGCGCACTCGTTCAAATATTCCCGGCGTATTCCGTATAGTTTCACACGAGGCAACTATTCGCTCTCTTAAATCTTCTACAGTGTTAACGGGAGTTTTGTACACTAGAGTTTTAAGGTGCCCCCATAAAAAGAAATCCAAACTATTGAGATCGGGGGATCTTGCTGGCCATTGCTGAGGTCCTCCGCGACCTATCCAACGATCAGGATAAACTGTATCTAAATGATTTCGGACAATTACGCTGAAATGAGCCGGTGCTCCATCGTGCATGTACCATATGCGATGCCTTAATGCAACTGGTACATCTTCAAGCAACCCAGGTAGTTCTTCTTCGAGAAAATGCAAATAAGACCGTCCATCAAGACGTCCTGGTAGGAAAAATGGGCCTATGAGATGATTACTAATAATTCCTGCCCAAACATTAAGCGAAAATTGTTCTTGAAAATGGGTTTCGGTTATGGCATGCGGGTTTTCTTCCGCCCACACATGATTGTTATGGAAATTTTGAATAGCATTCCTAGAAAAAGTTGCTTCGTCTGTGAACAAAATTTGTGACTCAAACTGCGGATTTAGTGTAATACTCTGAAGATACCACTGAGAGAAGTTCACACGCTGTGGGAAATCCCTGGGGAGTAATGCCTGTACTCTTAGAATATGATATCGATATAACAAAAAGTCAACTAAAATACGCCAAACAATTTGGTGACAAATATTCAAAGCTCTAGCGATCTTCCTCGTACTCGTCTCAGGATGTTCGTCGATTTCTTGCAGCACCGCTTCCTCAACTTCAGGTGTTCTGACAGTTCGAGGTCTGCCTTCCGAAGTACCTTTATTGAAACTACCTGTTTCGCTAAGTCGGCGATGAATATTCGAAAAGGTTCGGCTATCTGGCAAGGCACGATTAGGATATCTTTCCTGATAAATGCGTCTGGCTTCTGTTGCATTACCATCTGCGAGGCCATATGCGTAATGCATTGCCGCCATTTCCGCATTCGTATAATTTACCATATTTAATGATATTATTCGAAAAAACGGCGAAAATAACTTCAATAACTTCAATGAAACACTAAAAACCAAAGAGATGACACACTGAGATGGTTTTGAACACCAACAGCTTACTTTAAGTCATTTGACATCGACGTTTGTAAAAACGTAATTTATTCCAGGACTACTAGATTTATGGGTTTAAAAATTATTATTAGTTGGTATTGAGATATTATGAAGCAATTTTAACTCAATTATTTAATCAAGAACGGACCATCAGACGAGAAATCTTTTTCGTTTATGAACACATTCGATGTCATAATTTTCTTTCACCCGATAAATAAGCGATTTCCACACAACAGTCACCCTATCAGATTTTTAACGATTTGACCCTGAAGTAAAACGATTTTTATTTTTTTAAGCGAAAACTATGCGTCGGCCGAAAGAAAATCAAGAGATCGAATTTGCTCAGAAATGAATGAGAATTCCAAAAATAATTTTTATTTTAAGATAAAGCAGTGGCGTATCATTTTTTTCTCCAAAAATATTCTAAGCAAAACGCGTACGGACGCCACTGGTAAAAAGAATAAAATTGCTTGTACATTAGAAAATGCAGCTTGATGCATAGAACACGTGTACCAAATTTCATAAAGATATCTACAGTAGTATCACAGTTATTAAAAAAAATAATTTTTTTTCTGAAAACTTTAGCACCCTGTATCTCAAAAGTTAAGACGTTTAGGACATCAGTTCATATGAAGATTTTTTCTTAAAATGGGTCAAAGAATCACCCCCTTAAATATTAGCATGTCATTAAGGAACTATACTCAATGGTACGTTAGAGGTATCTGGAGAACGAAAAAAAAAAATAAATGGGACATTTTTACTTCGCCCATAGGAGGCTGCACTCTAGCTTTTAAAACTAATTTGACGTTTACAATGTTGCCAAATCTACTGGTAACTGTCATCAACTTCGGAATTGTAAATGGGACACAGTGTAGTTTATCTTATTTTCAAATTTTGTTTAAGATATTTTTTCATTTCTCTTACTGTTTCTAAATATATTAATTATTATTTGAACCTTTCAATAATATACATGGTGTTGCATTAAAAAAAAAGAAGAAAAGTCAGTTTTGATCAAATTTAGAAAATTTGAATACCACATGTTGACTTAATAATATTAAAATTTTTCATCATTTATTTGACATCTGAAGACTAGAATATTGAAGTTATAATTCACATAGTTATTGTAAAAAAGACACAAAATAAAAACTTACAGTAGGAAATTTGAAGAACTGAATTGAATTCTTGTTGAATGTCTGTTCTCCAAATTTCCTACTGTAAGTTTTTATTTTAAAACCCATTTAAATCTTTCTAATATTGTAGAATTTGATAAAGGCTCAAGTTATAGCCGAAATGTTATTAAAACAAGACATGAATACGTGAAAATAGTTGTTTAATATTTAATTGGCGGCTCATATCTCAAGAAACAAATACTAACAATAAACAAGGAAGGTCCAAGAAAATAACCCATCTTTGTATATATATATATATATATATATATATATATATATATATATATATATATATATATATATATATATATATATATATATAAATATATATATTTATATATATATATATATATATATATATATATATATATATATATATATATATATATATATATATATATATATATATATATATATATATATATATATATATATATATATATATATATATATATATATATATATATATATATATATATATATATATATATATATATATATATATATATATATATATATATATATATATATATATATATATATATATATATATATATATATATATATATATATATATATATATATATATATATATATATATATATATATATATAAATATATATACAAAAAGGGGTTATTTTCTTGGACCTTCCTTGTTTATTGTTAGTATTTGTTTCTTGGGATATGAGCTTCCAATTAAAAATTAAACAACTATTTTCATATATATATATATATATATATATATATATATATATATATATATATATATATATATATATATATATATATATATATATTCGTTTTCTTATGACCTGATGAATAGGTTAGAGTGTACCAAAATAATTCACCGATCTAGAGGATAACTCATTGCTTCAACTCGTACTAAGTTCAGTGAGCTAGCAGCACAAGTTACAAAACCGTCATAAGAATTACTTTGAAATCAGCTTGGAGACCATTATTACCTCTCATATTAGCCGCGTTGTCATATGACTGGCCTCTGAGATTTTTTATAGGAAGATCAAGCTCGTTTAGAATTTTGGTTGGCTACGTTAATAATGATCATTGTAGACCCGACCTATACTTCCTATGAAAGTCTATATTTCAAATCAGGAACGCACCTGTAGGGAAGGATGGCGGGATGCTACCCGCTATTTTTTTTCTACTTTCCTCAGCACCTGACCAATTTCGAAAACGTATTTTAATTCATAACAGCTAAATTGATGCCTGTTCATCATATGGAAAAGTTATTGCGATTATATCCATATTTTAATTATAAATACCGCTGTACCTAAGTGGAAATAAAAATGCCAATCGCATCAAGATTTAAGCAATATCAACGAATTTCTGGAGAAACGATTTTTATTTGTAACAATGGCCAGCCAGATCACCCGACTTGACACCACTAGATTTTTTTCTATTGGGGCATGTTAATAAAGAAGTCTATAAAGAGGTTCCAACCAAAGTGAAAGATATGAAGACGAGAATAAGAAACAGTTTTCGCACGGATCAATTACTAAAACGTTAAATGCAGTTTACGCGCTCCTAGAGTTCCAGCTGCTTGTAAGCTAAACAATAATGTGAGATATGACATATTTTAGCAACTGCTATTAGAGTGTTCACTTCTAGAGATACAAATTTATTCATATGAAAATGGCGCATCTTCTTATTTTGTCAGAACATACTCTGCTTTATAGAAAGTCCCTACTTTATAGCAGCAATTTTATTAATACCACCCAATCTATGCAAATAATCGGTCTTTGTCATTAGCAAAAAGATATCAAATAACAAACTAAAAAAATAAAAAGTGATTCCGTCGGAATTATCTAGAACGCATTGAAACGAAAGATAATTTAAACATACTGGAAAACTATCTTTATGAAGCTAACGTTACAATGTTATAATGTTCCAAAGTTAATGTGCCTTGCATAAGGGAATCAAAAATGAGGCGTGCAGAGCGAGAATAGCAGTAGCGATAAAAGCTGTTTTGAAACTCTCATATTTCAGTAAAAGGGCTGAAGTTTTGATAATATTATGTGTAAATAGATTGCTTGAGCATTGTTCTTCGCGAGATAGTTTTATTTCGTCCTTTATGCGTTTCGTTTATGTAAATCTAAAAGGAAGTTTGATATTATCATTAAAATTAAAGACTTCGGAATAAAACTATACGTTATATAGGAAAATCGTATTAGTGATAGTGTTCTATCGGTTAATAATATTGGGTGTCCATCTATAAAGTATCACATTTTAACAGGTTATAACTCAAAAACGAGTAAAGATATTAAGATGCGGTTTTCACTGAATTTCTTAGAATTGCTTCAAGTTCTTTTTTACGTTGTTGCCAAGTGTCAATAGTTTTTGATAATAGTGAAAAAAAAGTTTTTTTCCAATGCAGATTAAGAGCTTATTTCAAATGGAACACCCTATATTTCTAACACTCATTTAGAAGCCTGAATCTTCCCCTGTCTAAAAACGTACGATCTGTTTTAACCTTTCAGAATAAAAAACAACAGAAACAACAACAATTAATCTACATTAATTTTATTAGATACAGCAGAAAAAACGCATTAATTAAATTAATAAACTAACACATTAACTGTTAAACAAACCTCCATTTTCTTCAATACATGTACGTAGGCGAAAAACCAAATTGGCAAAAGCATTGTTGAGCATTTCTGCGGTAATTGTATTAAAAATGTTAATTACGTTATTTCTGAGTTCATTTAAATTTGCAGGAGTAGGACTATAGCACTTTTCTTAATATACTCTCATATAAAAAAATCGGGGGATTGTTAAATCAGGACACATTCGATAAGGCCAGCTCGACCTATCCAATTGTTGTGTTTCCTAAAGTTGTGTTTAATGAATTCCTTGCTATTTCTATAATTGTTTCCAGTTACAGTTTTCTCTTGGAAAAAGAAGGGTCCATATTTTTTTGTTACCTACATTTAACTAAGGCATCTCTTTCAAAACTTGTTGTAAGCTCTAGGATTTTCGTCACCCCAAATCCTGCAGTTATATTTTATTACTCTTCCACTTGACACACTGACACTGACATTATTAGAATTGTATCTGGTTGATTTCTAAACGGATCTAATAATTTCTCACACATGATAGATCTCCTTTCAATAGCATGATTTTCAATTTTTGATTTGTATCATATTTTAAAATATCATCTACCTTACTCTTTGACATGCTTAAGACTTGGGCGATGTTTCTAACAGATATTTTAATATCGTAATGTCATTTAAAAGAATGTTTTCAGAGTCTCTGTTTTGCCTTTTTTTCCTTTCCATTGTCCCAGTTTCTGAAAATTTTCTTACCCGGGTTTCGGTTAGGCAGAATTCTTTCAAAAATTGTTCTAAATCTTTTTCTTGTTATTGTAATTGAATTAGTATTAGTGTAGAGCAAAACGGACTGCGCCTTTTCTCTTTGATTGATAATTGAATTGAATTGATAATTAATAATAATCTTACACTTTCGTCAAAAAATGTCCAGAGATGCAACGTTTCATCTGAAAATGTTGGGTGACAAAAAACCTAGAACATACAACGAGTTTGAAAGAGATGCCCCTAGGTTAAATGTATGGTGTGGTGCGTCAAAAACAAAAATTTATAAAACATTCTTCTTCCAAGAGAAAACTGTTTCTATTACAATTAATGTAGATTCGCTGTTGTTGTTGTTGTTGTTGTTTCTTTTGTTTGTTCTGAAAGATTATAATAAATTAAACATTTTTAGAAAGAGGGACGATCAGGCTTATAAATGAGTGTTAGAGATACGGGATGTTCTATTTGAAATAAGAACTTGACAGAGAATAACATATTTTATGAGTAATTTTCTTCCATTATGTCCTATAAACGTTGGGTGGGGATGCTCAACTTGACAGGGTTATTCCTCTGCGGGAGAGAGCGGCAAACACAAAAATTGAAAATAAAATAACATGGTATAGTAGGCTTTTTTTACAATAAAACTTTGATAAGACCTCCTTCCAAACGTTTTACAATAACATCAAGGAGCGTAAACAATTGCTTGTTTATTTCTTCGATCGTAAGGCAAATGGTAGGACTAAGTATATTTATATGTTTTAAAAACATCACAAGTTGTCGATTCGCATCCGTCCAAATTATAAATGTGTCATCCACATATCTTCGCGGCGATTCTAATTGCTTTAGACTCGAACCACCTCAGATCCGACTCACATAGGACAATACCTCAACCAACCATTCTGGAGAACCGAAGGAACGAATATTAAAACACTAAACAAGTGCCTGACCTTAAGATAAAAACAAATGAAATTCCTGCTTTGATTGTTTACTTTACCTTTTGTATTGTTTATGGGGTGTTATATTTTTCTGCTCTTCCAATTATATTTTAGAAAATAATATGCTTATTAGGTCAATAAAAAATGGCAACCTTAGAATTGGAACTAATATAACCACGGAATTTATTATTATTAAGAGTATTATTCAAAAAACAAAAAAAAAATTACGCGGCATCCAAGTAGCAATGGTCTTTGACTCAAAAATATTTTACAGTTTTTTAGTATTAGTACACGTTTACGTTAAAATTGCGATAGGTCAGAGAGAAAACTTCAGCACAACTGACTCTTCCAAATGGGAAATTAATCATTGTGTAGATTAATGTTACATGCCTTCAGTCTTAAAAATAAGTTAATACAAAAAGGAAGTTATTTGCATTTTCAAATTGTCGACTTCCGTAGAATTCTAATTGCTGAAAAATTACAGAATAATAACAAATTAGGATTTTTGGTAGCTAATAATTTAATATAAATGCGTATTCAAAAAACGAGCATTTAGGAGCATTTCGTGCAATGTTTGTCAATTATTTAAAAATAGAACACTCTATTAAATATTATAACTATGGAGAATGTTAATATGTATGTTTTGAGCTTACATGAGCAACAAGTTCGAAAAGCACGAACATCACTGAGGCAACTAGGAGAAAGCTTTTAAGGGCTTAATTTTAATTTACTGGCTGCCTGCGAAAAATAAAACTGGCTATTAAAGCCTTTAGTTGAGTTTTATTTTAGCTGATATAAAACTAAAATTTTGTTTAGTAGATAAATACAAGTTAATTGATTTACTGCTACAAATGTAGGATGCCTTGTCTAATTTAAAACACAGTGCACCCAAATGTTTATCATGATTATAAGTTTAAGGCTGCTATCTTACCAATATCTTATAAAACTACGTGGCATCTTTAGGAAGTACTGAATAAAACAAAATTACTGAAAACTCTGCCACTTAATAAGGTTTTTGAAAGCGGTTTATATAAATGTAGTATTGAGAACTTGGCAATAATGCTAAGGGACCCAACTATTTGTTGTTAGGAGTTTGTTTGCTTGTATTTCGGGGGAAATATTTAGAACAACATATATTATAGGACATTTTATTCTATTATATCCTATACGCGTGGGGTAGGGATGTGCAAATTGACACAATTTTTACTCTGCGAAAAAGAGCAGAGAAAACAAAATTGAAAATAAAATAACTTAATACAGTAGGGTTTCTATACAACGAAGTCTTAATAAACCCTACTTCCGAGTGTTTAACCAAAACATCAAGGAGCACAAAACCATTTGCTTGTTTATTTCTTCATTCATAAAGCAAATGGTAGGACTAATCATAGTTATATGCTTTAAAATTTGTCGATCTACACCTGTCCAAATTATATATGTGTCATCCACATATCTCCGCCGAAATTTAGCTCTAACTATAGCGGTCCAAGCTGCTTTAGACTCGAACTATTCCAAATTTCACTCACATGGGACAATATCTCAATAAAACTATCTTAGAGCAAAGAAGGAACGAATATTAAGAACCCTCTACTATAAAGCTCATAATATCTATAACAATCCAGAATATTTCAACAATGAAATAACGAACGCAAAAGTTGCTCCTCTGAAAACCTTCTAAAAGGAGCAATTTCAAAATTTAAGAATCATCCAATTGCCAAAAACCTCGATTCTGAACTATCTTCTAGTTTCCTTACCTTTCACTATATTAAAGGGATAGTCAAGTATATTAGAAGCATAGGTAAGGAATTTAATGTTCAAATCGCATTCAAGTCAAGAACAACAAAAAAGCTTAAAAGAAGCAAAGCAAAGCTGGGGAGTGTGGACAGTCATACACTGGAGAAAAAAGGAGTATTTGTAAATATAAAAAAATACATATCCAACAGGGAAAAGCATTAAGCTCAGGGATAGCAGAACATATTTAGATTGACCTGCACATCATTCAATGGTCCGCGGCTAAATTTTTAGGCAAAGTGCAACACTGGCTAATATATTTTTTTAAGTATAGAAATAACGTTTAGAGCAATCAGCCAATCGAAACGTTGTGGAAAAAGTAATAAACAAGAATGGGAGTCCTGCAAGTTTTTTTTTAATCGTTTACTTTGCCTTTAGATATTTGTTTCGCCACACATACCTGCAAAATGGAAAAATTAAAATTGATCTTATTACATTATTTATTTGTACTAAATATTTTTAAACGAGAACGATAACGAAATTGCTATTTATTTCGGAGGAAACGTGATACCATATCGTTCTTTTCTGTAGATTGTGATTTCCTATTTATACACTTAAAACATACCCAACAAGCACACTGATGAAATGGAAAAGCCAGGATTGACTTTAAAGGAATAGTCGGTAACCTTTTTTATTGAATGTGGTCAAGTCCATGTCATCTTTAAAAGCATGCTTCTAACTTTACATCGATTACTTTTGTGTATAGTATTTATTTTTGAGATTCAAGCAAATTATTATTTATTAAGATTTGAACAAATTTACCAAACTAGGTTTATTTCAAATTTCAATCATATACAGGGGAAAAAACCTGGAATACTGCTCTTTTTTTAATTAAATGTTGCTCTTTCAAATTAAAAAAAATCGGTATATAGTCTTTTACACGAAATTTCCTTAGTATAGAATTCCACTACACAGATAACACGGCCTATATAGTTGATATTAACTTAACATGTATTTTTTAAGCAGTACTTTATTTTCACTTTTTTTATAAAAATTTCATTACGTGAAGGTTTCTATAAAATGGCTTTACCTATTTGTCTATCGCCGAACCAGGACTTGCCCTCACAATGAAACTTTCCTTTCATAAAGAAGAATGAAATTATTTACTTACGTAGTATATGTATAAAGTTATTGCCAAATAACTATATTCATATTTATATACAGTGAGGCCAACGAGAGAAACCTTAGTTTCGTCTCGTTTCCACTTGGGTAATCTTGTCTTGGATCACGAAATTTTGGTCGAGACGAGATATTTATGTCTCGTATCGACTCGAAAACACTACTCTTGACTTAAATGAAGGCGCATATATCAACATGCGTTTGTTTTTAAGTTATTGACAGTTGAAAACTGAGACTTTATAACATTTTCAAATTTCGTATAATTATTTAGTTTATAGCAACACTGAGGCAATTACAAAACTTGGTTAGTTATATAGTTACTGATTTTCACTCTACGAGTTGGATTTTTCCAAATTTACATATCATCCACTTCATAAAAAAAAGTTAATAGATTTAATATTTTAAATTGGAAAATAGCATTTTTTTTACTTACAATACAATATTCTGGTTTTTTGGTTTCTTCTTTGGGTCCATTTCATTCACACGAATTATGATGAACATATTTTCTTTTTTCTTGTTAAATATCAATTTAACACTTTAAGAACATTTGAATTAGTAGGGAGTTCCAGCTTAACATAGCATTTTTTTTATCATTTATCAAGGCTGCTTTCCTTTATGTTTGTTTTACATGGAATGTTAAACAGATATTTTGCTGATGGTTTTTCGTTATTTTAAGCCTATTAGTAATGTGAAATAGAACTGAAAATTATAACACTACAGTTAAATATAACCGTCAAAATATCAAGACTTTTATGTAGATTGCGTCTTACATACCTCAATATGTTTTATTCATAATTCATCGGATTGCATTTTGTAAGTATGTTTAGCTTCTCTAAATAAAGACAAAAGAATTTTGTTTTTGTTTTGTTTATAAATATTTGGAATTTGCCTGCTTTTCTCTTCTGTCACTATTGTTTCTTATTTTTCGGCATCCAGCTTTGAAAATGTCTGGTTTTTAATTTCAGGTTACTATTTTGGTTCTGCTCTCTCGGTCTAGTGGCGCCAGCAGCGAACGCCACTGTAATTATTACTTTATTTTATGGCATTAGGATGGCATAAGTTCTTCATGAAGTGAGAAAGAATGGTGGAGGGGAATGTTAAACTTCCTAGAATTTTCTGGAGATGATTCTCTCGCCCCTTTATATTGACTCTCCTTGGAGGTGCTACATGTGTCCGGCTTTATAAAAGTGCCAAAATGGACCAATCTTTTTAAAAGTACTGAAAGTATCCCTAATTAATTAAAGAGCAGTGCCGTTGAAAGCCTAAGGCCTATTTATGGACATCGTCTGGCCCTAAATTTTGGTCCCGTTTTTGTTTGGTTCTACATCTGATCAACCAAAGTCGATTTTCAAACTAGTTTCCTGCTGTAAGCTAATTCGCAATTATTTTTTATAAACAGAATGGCGTCCTGAGCTTTGTTCTGGCTATCCGTTTCTCGAGAAGCCTTTCTAGATGCCTGGAAATGCCCATTGTTGGTGGCCGGTGACATCAAAGAAGCCCTCTAGATAACTGGAGGTAAGGATATCTCTGAATGGTGTTGTTGTAAATAGCTTATTTTTTCACATTCCGTGTCGATTTTATTTTAAGACAAACAACCGTTTGTAGGGTTTCAGATTAAGATTTCAGGATATAGTTTCAAGGTCATGGCGTAATTTTTGTGGTACATAAACCAAGAGTTCTACAATGGTTTTGGAGTTCCTTCCTGTAAGACTACAATGATTTAATTCTTAAGTTTATAATTATAAATTTTACATAAGATAGTTTACATAAGATAGCAGAAAGGACGTAAGTAACCTATTTTTTTTTGTAAAACAGCCTAAGCGAAAGATTTTATATTTTTATTACTTTTTTCCTTGTAGCAGTGTGGTAAAAAAAAATCATGAATTTTTGACTTCCATGTGCACTATTTAGTTTAATTATCATATTTACATATTTGCGTCATATATTTCGCTATATGTTCATAGGTTGATATAATGGTAACAATTTTCTATCACATTTTACATATTTGATATATTATATATATATATATATATATATATATATATATATATATATATATATATATATATATATATATATATATATATATATATATATATATATATATATATATATATATATATATATATATATATATATATATATATATATATATATATATATATATATATATATATATATATATATATATATATAATGCCAACTAAATTTTAAAATGTTAACTAAATTTCACATTTTAAAATTATTTTATAAAACAACTCTTAAGAAAAAACAAAAAGAACAAAGGTGATCATTAAAATTTGACAGTCTGCGCTTTATATAGTGCTTTATTGAAAAACCCTCCAAATTTTTATTTTGTCAGCATTTATATATCGATATAGATTTCTTCCTATTTGAGCCACAGCTAATTAGGTGGCGCCCCTTTAAGTTTCTGTGTACCCGAGAATCCGCAACCTACAGCTCTCCGAAAAGAAGACTGGCTGCCGTTGAAGAATGTTGGTGTCCAGCTCGCAAAAAAACGGATCCCTGTGTAGACATAAAAATACTAGAAATAAAAAATTGTTTTCTATGACGTTACTTTTGTATTTAACATTTGTTTCGATATTTTATTGTTTTTGACGCAAGGTAGTGTTCCAAGATAAACAGACCATCCGGAATTTTTTCTTTATACTTTAGATTGTTTTAATAACTTTAAAATTTTCACACATAATTTAGAGTACTATTACTATTGTAGTGTACTACTGCTCAGTTAAACAAAGTAATTTTACTCCGTTTAAAAATTATCCATCATATCTCTTTGACAAACAAATCAAAAAGTCCTACTCATTGTAAAAAGTACTTCTTAATTCACTTACATAAATTACTATTATAGGGCTAGTTAATAAAAATAGATTAGGCATAAATATTGCCAAAATTCAGCAATCTTTTATAATACCTTAAATAGGGTTTTAATATTTTTTTTATTTTAATTACACTCTGGGTCTCTTTTTAGATAATTTAGTAAATACCTGCCTACATGCAAATTGTCCGTCGCTTATTCTTGATATGATTATTACAGTGTAGTTTTCGAAAATCTACTCATCAGCACGATTTTTTTTAAATTTACGATCACAATGATTCATCTTCACCGCCTGATATTCTCAATTGCCGATCTCTTGCGTCATTCCGTTTTCGTGCTCGTCGGCATCGAATCGACCTCACAGACAACAATAACAATTCTATTAGAAAGTGTGTTAAGATGTCAAAAAAGGCTAACTCACTTAGAAATGTAGACAAGGCTAGTAAAATTAAGAAACTTAAAACGCAACTGCGTGAAATGCAATAACAAATAAATAAAATTCAGTGATTCATTTTATTCTTCCCATTGTTCAACACAAAATTCTTCAGGTAGGTTTTTCTTATATATATTATTACATATACCAAATGGGACACATCGCTTCATATTGAATTTAAAAATAGATCTTAAAGATGCATACTTTTTAGTAGCGATACAGAAAAAATACCAAAAATATCTATGATTGCTTATATCAACAAAGTGTTCGGTCTTAACATAGCCCCGCATATATTTACCAAACTTCTTAACCAGTATCAAGGACACTTCGCTTTATGGGTATATAATTTATGGTTAATAATGTTTCTTATCTGGAGGACATTCTAATAATAGGCAGAACCAAATTATATTATATAGTAAACACCAAAATCACCTTAGAACTGCTCGGAAAATTAATGTTTATAATTAACTTAGGAAAAAGTACGTTAGATCCTAAACAAAACATAACATTTTAATAGTTTATATATACGAAAACGTGTGTCACTCTTGATAGCTTAAATAAATAAACTTGTGCGATTTTATTTTTAATAATATGTTGGTGAATCTAAAAATCGAGATTGAACAACAAACTCGTACTAGTAAAATAAAAGTAACGATAGTTACTTTTAAGCAATATAATGAAATCGGGCGATTTCACTTATAATATATTGTCCTACAACGTGCGTTGCCTATAAATATGGGATAAAATCGGTCGATTTTCATAGTTATGCCAGAGAGTGTGGTGTTTCGTTTAAAAACTTAGGACAACAAACTCGTACTAGTAAAATAAAAGTAACGATCGTTAATTTTAGATAATATATTGAAATCGGGCGATGGTGTTACGTTTAAAAGCTTATGACATTAATTTGTTTGGATTTTTGGTTCTGAGAATTATTACGGATTTAGATCAAATATAAACAACTCCTACAGTTGCACAAACTCCTTTGGACGCAGAAATAACCATAGTGGAGGGCGAATCTTGAAAACAACAACCAAAACAGGACTTCAACATCCTAAGTTTAAAACCAGATTCCGACAATAACGAAGGCAAACCTCTTCATGACGAGATAGTCATCCGTTGGACTCATTTTTGCTGAGAGGTGTAACCAAGCAGCAACGTAACGAGGTTATGAACAATTGTAATATTCCAGCCAACTATAAAGCATTAGTTTCGTCTAAGGTAAATATCGAAATCTAACCTTGCGCCAAAGTCGGCGATTGAACATGATAAACTTATGACGGCAGGATTATCGGCAGTGTCAAAAAAAAATAAAGCAATCACAGGATTTGAAAACAACTCCACAGAAAACTCCGAATCATGCCACACTTAAATACAGACCGCAAAAGTTTCAAACACATTAGAAATAGATGATTTTCTATTTAGCAAACAATGTACAGAAGTAGTAAAGGACGAAAAAACAATTAAGAAAACACCACAAATGGTAGGCAACTACGGTACCTTTCCAAGATTTTACAGGCTTGGAAAAATATTGGAAATAACCGAGAGATTTTAGAATGGGTTAAAGGAATTTTAACCCCAAATAGTTTCTTTTAAACTTACTGTAAGAATCTCGGAAAATATATTAGAAGAATACAAAAACCCCCTTAAACGTATGAGAAATAGGAGCTATCGAGAAATGTAGTCCTATTTAGGAACAATTTATATCGTCGTACTTTCTTGTTAAAAAAAACCAAATACGGTTATATCAAGGACAAGCGACGGAAAATTTAAAGATTAATCGACTTACCGGTAAGGATGATTAATCGACTTACCGGTAAGGATGATTAATCGTAATTTTCCTAGCTTGTCCGTAGATATAATTATTATCCATACCACCCTATTTGACAAAAAAATTTTCATCGTCGCACTTTAACGGTATGATGCCAGAGATCGACAGTTGAGAATATCAGGCGGGAAGATGAATCATTGTGATTGTAAATTTTATAAAAATTCATGCTGATTGGTAAATTTTCGGAAACTACACTGTAATAATTATATCTACGGAGAAGCTAGGAAAATTACGATTAATCATCCTGATAGGTAAGTCGATTAACCTTTTACTGATTTCTTCTAAACTACGCTTTTACTCAGCGGCGGCTCGTGGCGAATTATATTGGGAGGTCAGTAACATATTTAAAAATAGGCATACTTAAAATAAAAATACCTTATCTTTAAATTGAGCTTTAAATTCTCTTTAAGTTCAGGTCTACTCTTCGTGCTTTAGAATTGGAAAAATGCTGAATGATACGTTCCTTTTATAAACGATTTCTCGATACTTAATATTGCTAAAGCGGATAGTGTACCTTGGCCCAACTCCTCAATAAAATTTATAAGCCCTCGAAAAACCCCTGGATTTTCAGACAAAGCCGTTTCATCATGTCCACATAGTGCCAGTTCGAAGCACCACAAAATTTTACACAATCTATAATTTTGTTTAAAATATAACGATTTTTGGATACATTTTCATTAAAATCTCTAAGGAATTTTCTATAAGCTGTGTCTAGCTGAGTGCGAATATCAACACTTCCGACCGTAGCATAGTTCACCGAACGTTTCATGTGATCTGCAGAAAAGTTTTTTTATTTTTTCTTTTAAGTGTTTTAACTCTTTAACACCTGTTTTGAACTATAATGAGTCTGACGACTCCTTAGAAAACAACAAACAAACATAAGAGTAAAATGAGTTAGAGACTTCACAACCACATATCCAGTTAGCTAAATTCTAAACTAAGTTCTGGCAAAATGACGCTATGGAAGATCCGCCACTGCTCTTAATCATAACGTAGAAATGAATAATCCAGTCTTTTTAAACTCTTTGATTTAATGGCATGCTGTTCTACAAAAGCTCTAGTTGCGCTTAGATTTTGGTCGTTAGTAAATCCTAATTAATGACCTATACTCCTAAAACCTAAAACTTTCTATACAAAAAAAAACAACAAAATGCATAAAGAGCTCTCATCATTTGTCTGTCGTTTCTTACTACAAAAAATTTTACATTGTAAAACCTAATTTTCAAAGCGGGTGACTCTGTGTCGGAACTACGACATTTACGGGGTGCTTTTTAAACATAATTAACTTTTTTAATTATTTATCACATTAAGTTGCGGTTTAGTTTTAAACAATTGATGATTTACAAAGAATTATTTAATTTCTATAGACCTAACTTAATTTCCTAACACTTAAAGGAATTAACCCAGGACGCTTAAAAGACCTGAAGAATTGAATAATTAAAAACAGATAATTTAAATCCATTTTCTGTTTTGGATCAGACTTAGCGACAAATTAAATTCTGTTATGCTGGATCATTAGATAAAGTCGAATTCCAATAACGATTTCTTCCTAAGACTGTGTGTTCTATTAGAGTAGGGATATAACAGTAGCATAATGCCGGCATAAACTGTTTGTATTTTTCCCCAATAGTATAAGTCTAGAAACATGTCAAGAATCGTTTTTAAAGAACATGTCCTTCCTTTCACCGTAGTGAATCGTGGTTAGATAGAAACAGATAAAAATTAATAAGTAGTGGAACACTGGAGTAGATATCAAATACGGGAACTAATTCACCTTCCACCACTACTCCTGACCTTGAGAGCCCAGGTGTGCTGTGTAGTTTGGCCTTGAGGCGATGTGACGTCATATGACCTTGAGCGAGCATCACGCTTTTTCTTGAGCGCACACCTGAACTTGAGATTAAGCTCCGCCCCATGACCATGAGATTAAACCCCGCCCCAATGACCATGAGATTAAACCCCGCCCCACGACCTTAGGGAATTGCGCATACCACGTTTTCAATATTTGTCCTTGAAGCGATGTGACATCATCATATGACCATGCAAACCATTTCATATAAAGCTGTGTAGTTTGGCCTTGAGGCGATGTGACGTCATATGACCTTGAGCGCGCATCACGCTTTTTCGATACTTGTCCATGACGTTGAGAGGCCAGGTGTGCTGGGTAGTTTGGCCTTGAGAGGATGTGACGTCATGCGACCTTGAGTGTTAGCTATTAAAACCAAGGCTGACGCCATTCAAAGCTAAAAAGAGGTACACTGTTTGTGCGGTCACAAGTGATTTCATCATTAAAAAGTTATTGTGTGGTGTATTCTGATTTAACTTTTTAAATTTACGGTAATACTGTGTTTTTATATTAAATCTTTTACATTTTTTCAACAATGAGTGCAAAATTAAACTTGGGTGAAATTAACGAAATGCTTAATAAGGATATAGATTTTGTTGAACAAAGAAAATTTTCATCATTAACAATTGGGAAAGTTTTTATAGTTCAAAATATTGCTTTAAAGATGACACGGTTTGGCAAAGCTTTTCATGCAACATTGTACGACAAAACGCATGATAAAACATTTCAAACTTTTTTACCAAAGCGTGTTGTCGAAACCATTTCTGAAGACGTTATCGAAATTATAAATAAGTCGGGTGGGATGTATACTTTAACTTATTTGGGGCAGAGCTTGCGAGTAATCTCAGGCACTAATACTAGTAGATCAATATTTAAATTTGGGTGTTTAGAATAAGCAAAATTTAGAGATATTTACTTATTTGGTATTATTTTCATCTTTTAATTTTAGTGCTTAATAGAATAAACAAAATTTAGAAATATTTACTTAATTTGGTATTATTTTCGTCTTTTAATTTGGGTTCTTAATTGGGTGTTTGGGTTAATTAACAATTTGGTAATTATTTTACAAATCAGAATACACAGACATTTTAATACTTAGTGTTTGAAAGATGTGTGACAGCAATAGTACCATCACACCAAGTGAAGACCTTGATTCTCACATTATGTGTTTGTCGCATAAGTTAAGAAATGCGGCACAAGAGATATTACATTTTGCAACCTATGATGGGTCGGCGGTTGAATCAACAGTCAGTCAATATAGAAAGTACATGAAAGATGTAATTAATTTCATGTCAGGCGCTCATTTGTGTGAAAGATACCTGTATGGTTCCATCAACTTAGACGAGTTTTGCGTGGAAATGATCGACGAAGGTCTCCAAAGCTATGTTGTCGAAATACCAAATTTACCCAAGGAATTGTTATCAAAGTATGGTTTGGTCTCAGCGGAAAACATCAATGAAGTCGTGAAAAATGGTGCAGATATTTTGGACCGTGTAGACAATACCGCAGATGATACTGAAGAATGGGAGAAAATGGATGTTGACGATATAGAGAATGAAAACTGTGAAAAACAAATAGGAATGTAAACAATTATATGTATCATGCAAAAATAATTTTGTAAATAAATAATCATTTTATTAATGTATTTGTGTTATTTGTTTATTCTTAAATTTATCAATATAAGTATAGAGTATGATTTCATATGATATACAAATGTATATGTTCCAAATTTCAAAGTTCATTTGGTAGATATGGTAGATATAAATAAAGTGACCATTTTTCTCCAATTGAGGAACCCAGACCCTATTTTCAACTTTCGTCCCCCACCGAAAAATGTGGCTCAAAATGTCCACCATTGTCCAAAATATTCCCCAAAACGTATCAAATCGTTTTTCAAATAAAACCAAAGATTACTTAAATACTAAAAATATTACGCAAATACAAAAGGCATGTCCTTTTTTTAGATACACCTTGATGGTAGCGTTGTTGTTATATACATTAAATCAAAAGAATATTTTTTTTCTTTTGTATATATATATATATATATAAGGTATATATATATATATATATATATATATATATATATATATATATATATATATATATATATATATAAGTAGGGGAGAGTGGGGATGATTCAATCATTTTCTATTTTTATTTTTTTTTTGAAAATTACAAAGTATGAAAATGATCTCTAATCTACATAGATTTCAACATATGAACTCGGCTCAATATATTGAGATAAACGGCAATTATTGTTTTAAATTTTTACTGCTTACAGTGCTGTTATCCACACTTTACGCACATACTGAGTGTCTAATTTAAGTAAAGGAACCAAGAGGGAATTTTCAATTAATTATAAGATAATGCTGTTGAATGAATCTTCCTATGGTTGAAATATCGCCGCTCTCTCCTACAAATTCCTCAAAATCGACTTTCAGTATTTGACCTAGACTGAGAGACAAGTGAAGTTATATAAATGTTTTTAATATTAAACCACAACCCTGTAAAGTGTGTCTTCAGCGAACTTCATATTTATGAAGTACTTGTGAGTTTCGGAATCTTGAACTACAGTATAATTTATTCTGGACTGCCTTGCTAGCTGCTCCAAAGACTGAACTGGTGCCTAAGTTTTTAAATACATATTTTAGTACATATATATAAAAACATTTAAAAATAGCGTTACATATTACAGGTTGACCGACAAAGTCGGCACGACCTAAGATTTTTTTTATAACTGAGCATCTTTTTGCCTGAAAAATAATGCAAGATGATAATAAAAAAATATTCACAGGTGATTTATTTTACCTGTCAAAAAATGACAAAGGGGTTGCCTTTTTTTCCAAAATTGTAAGTAATGCTAAGGAAAATGATTTTTATTCTATACCAAATTTCGGTTCTATTCGTTGATTTAAAATTATTCTCATTAATTAAGTTAATGTTTTTTCACCCAGGTCATGTAAGCAAACCTGAATTAAAATATCACTCCAGATTTATTAATAGAATCGTTGGATGAAGTATTTATTCAGTTGTTTCCATATGCTACTTTATAATTTAGGGTTAGATTTAATTTGGTTATTTCAATAACTGATTACAGATATGATATAGAAAGAAAGAAAAAAAAGGATTTTCTCTGTTTTGTTTTTATTCAAAAGTAAATAAATATGTTATTAACTTAATAGATAATAGTATATTATTTAATGAGCAAATAATAACCAATAAATGATAATAATTTAATTATTAAATATTCAAATAACTAAGAAGGTATATTAAATAAATTTCTAGATCTCTTATCGTGCTTCTTTTATAAATCTGTTAATTTCCGTTGGGGTGTACATTTTGTACTTTTTTTGCTCTGTAACCTTCCGATTTTCGTTTTAAAAATGCACGTAATTTATAATAGATTTCACTAATATTTTCTTTAATAGCAAGCATACTCAATCAACTTTGATTGCTTAATTAACTAACTTTTAGGCAAAACTATTTATTTGCAATATAAATGTGGCAGCATATAAAATTATGGCGTCGCCTGACAGATAGAATTGTGCTCTTTTGTTTTTTTTTCATGGCATTCGCAATGAATTATTGTTTTAACCGCCGTATTAGATACTGAACTGTATTAGGCAATCACCAATAATTAATCGAAAGAAGTATTTTGTGATCGGTTGCAGCCCGTGAGTAATAAAGTCATTACTCATGTCTATTATCCTCGCCATAGATAATCAATAACATTATCTAATTAAAATTGCTTCTGTAATAAAGAGATTATTTGATAGTTTGATAGTTTACAGTAAATTAATTTAAAAATATTTTACATTAAATTCTGGAAACTGGATAAAGTTTACATAAAGTTAGTGGCATTTTTAGTCATCAGCAAAATACCTTTTAAAATAATAAAAGAGGATTTTTGAAAAAAACATTTAGAAGACGAATTTTTCATAAATGAATAGTTCGGTTCAGGTTTGCTTACCTTAGGTATAGTTAAAAATTTAAAGCATTGAGAGTGATATTGCTATAAAATTACAAGTTTTCAAAATATTATTGAGGAAAAATTCACTTTTCTTCTTGAAAAAATTTGATACGTAAGATAAATATCATAAGTTACATGATTAAGATTTTTTGTCACTTGACATTATTTTTTAAGAAAAATCATTTCGCAAACTCAAATGTTATTCGGTAAAAAATTCCATTTGTGTTGATTTGCTTTATTTTGACATGTATTTTTGCTCATTAAATTCTGAGATACAAAAAAAAGCGTAAATACAAAATTTTTAAATTTTAACGTGGGTTTTTTTAGTGATATGACAAAAACAAAAGTATATCGAAAAGGTTCGAAAATTACACGTGTTTTTTCTTAATGGAACACTCTATATTTTATGTAACTGTTGGGAAGATTTAAAAATATATAATATGATGACATTTATTTGCTTAACCGTCTTTGAATTACTAACGGCCGCCCGGTTGCAGAAAGCTCAATTAAAGTTTAGAATGTTTAACGGAACGTCAAATTTGACAGCGAGTTCCTAGATTTCTGTAAGCAGCTTGTCACATCCGAAAGTTGGGTTAAGTATTCTATACAGTAATTAAATTTTGTGCAATCGGGGGTGAGCCTTTAAAATTGGTAAAAAGTAATATAATAAAAATCGAAGTAGCCATGGAAAACGTTAAAAAACAAAATGGATAATGTTGGCTAATTCATTTTTATTATATTTTTTTGACCAATTTTTAATGCTTAGTATTTTAAACACGTAAAAAGCAAATATCATCATATTAAATATTTTTGAAACCAAGAAGAACGAAGAAAGAAAATCTTTTAATAAAATATAGGGTGTTCCATAAAAAAAGTGTGCAATTTTCGCAGTTTTTTGTTGCTCTTTTGTTTTTTGTTTTATCATTAAAAAATGTTTCACGATAAAATCTTTTTTTGTGTTTACACCTTTTTCTGTATCTCAAAAAATAAAGGCAGAAATACATACAAAAATATAATCATGTCCACAGTTTAATCTGCTTTAAATTCCTTATTTTTGAGATGATATCAAAATAATAAAAAAATACAATTTTAGTTAATTACCAAGGTTTCTGTAACATTCAAAAATATTTTAAAAATATCATTTGTGAAATATTAAATATAATTTGTGAAATATTAAATATAATTTGTTTTTTTTTTAATGAGACCACCTGTAAATATTACTTTCAATAAATCGATATGATTCTTTCTTCTCACTCTAAACACAGCGAGTGTGGTATCCTCATCTTAAAAAATAAATGAGAAAAAGGAAAAAAAATGCCATATCAGAAATGTGGTGAAGAGAGAAAGAGAATTTTTGTCACACACATTGATCTTATTGCGCAGCAGGACAAAAAAATGCAAGTTACATTTATGTTTACTGATATTTCTCTAATGTTACAATAAAACGGGTAACTAGGCATACAACTGTTTTTTTATCATTTGAATGTCTTGCAGAATAAGAAAGTTATAGCAGAATAAAATGTGGACAAGTTCCAATAACCACGCTGTGAATGTGTTATGTACCTGCATACGCTCTACAGTCAAAAAGGCGGCTAAATTAGCTGTAAATGTTGCTAACATTAACACAACAAATAACCAATATGCAGCTACCAAAGTCCTTCCTGAAAGTGCCTTCGGAGCTTCTCCTCCTCCTTGAGGAGTAAATGACGTGAGTGCGAACCAGAAGCTTTCTTTCAATGTAAATTCTCTAAAAAATTTATAAATTATCGAATCGTAGAAGTTGGAACATTAAAAATATTTGTCGGAAATGAAACACTGTTTCTAATTCTTAACTCACAAAACACTTCTTTCGTTTAATTATTGGTGATTGCCTAATACAGTTCAGTATCTAATACGGCGGTTAAAACAATAATTCATTGCGAATGCCATGAAAAAAAAACAAAAGAGCACAATTCTATCTGTCAGGCGACGCCATAATTTTATATGCTGCCACATTTATATTGCAAATAAATAGTTTTGCCTAAAAGTTAGTTAATTAAGCAATCAAAGTTGATTGAGTATGCTTGCTATTAAAGAAAATATTAGTGAAATCTATTATAAATTACGTGCATTTTTAAAACGAAAATCGGAAGGTTACAGAGCAAAAAAAGTACAAAATGTACACCCCAACGGAAATTAACAGATTTATAAAAGAAGCACGATAAGAGATCTAGAAATTTATTTAATATACCTTCTTAGTTATTTGAATATTTAATAATTAAATTATTATCATTTATTGGTTGTTATTTGCTCATTAAATAATATACTATTATCTATTAAGTTAATAACATATTTATTTACTTTTGAATAAAAACAAAACAGAGAAAATCCTTTTTTTTCTTTCTTTCTATATCATATCTGTAATCAGTTATTGAAATAACCAAATTAAATCTAACCCTAAATTATAAAGTAGCATATGGAAACAACTGAATAAATACTTCATCCAACGATTCTATTAATAAATCTGGAGTGATATTTTAATTCAGGTTTGCTTACATGACCTGGGTGAAAAAACATTAACTTAATTAATGAGAATAATTTTAAATCAACGAATAGAACCGAAATTTGGTATAGAATAAAAATCATTTTCCTTAGCATTACTTACAATTTTGGAAAAAAAGGCAACCCCTTTGTCATTTTTTGACAGGTAAAATAAATCACCTGTGAATATTTTTCTATTATCATCTTGCATTATTTTTCAGGCAAAAAGATGCTCAGTTATAAAAAAAATCTTAGGTCGTGCCGACTTTGTCGGTCAACCTGTAATATGTAACGCTATTTTTAAATGTTTTTATATATATGTACTAAAATATGTATTTAAAAACTTAGGCACCAGTTCAGTCTTTGGAGCAGCTAGCAAGGCAGTCCAGAATAAATTATACTGTAGTTCAAGATTCCGAAACTCACAAGTACTTCATAAATATGAAGTTCGCTGAAGACACACTTTACAGGTTTGTGGTTTAATATTAAAAATATTTATATAACTTCACTTGTCTCTCAGTCTAGGTCAAATACTGAAAGTCGATTTTGAGGAATTTGTAGGAGAGAGCGGCGATATTTCAACCATAGGAAGATTCAATCAACAGCATTATCTTATAATTAATTGAAAATTCCCTCTTGGTTCCTTTACTTAAATTAGACGCTCAGTATGTGCGTAAAGTGTGGATAACAGCACTGTAAGCAGTAAAAATTTAAAACAATAATTGCCCTTTATCTCAATATATTGAGCCGAGTTCATATGTTGAAATCTATGTAGATTAGAGATCATTTTCATACTTTGTAATTTTCAAAAAAAAATAAAAATAGAAAATGATTGAATCATCCCCACTCTCCCCTACTTAAAATATATATATATATATATATATATATATATATATATATATATATATATATACCTTAAATCAAAAGAAAAAATATTCTTTTGATTTAATGTATATAACAACAACGCTACCATCATGGTGTATCTAAAAAAAGGACATGCCTTTTGTATTTGCGTAATATTTTTAGTATTTAAGTAATCTTTGGTTTTATTTGAAAAACGTAAACGTGGGTAAATTTGGTATTTCGACAACATAGCTTTGGAGACCTTCGTCGATCATTTCCACGCAAAACTCGTCTAAGTTGATGGAACCATACAGGTATCTTTCACACAAATGAGCGCCTGACATCTTTCATGTACTTTCTATATTGACTGACTGTTGATTCAACCGCCGACCCATCATAGGTTGCAAAATGTAATATCTCTTGTGCCGCATTTCTTAACTTATGCGACAAACACATAATGTGAGAATCAAGGTCTTCACTTGGTGTGATGGTACTATTGCTGTCACACATCTTTCAAACACTAATTATTAAAATGTCTGTGTATTCTGATTTGTAAAATAATTACCAAATTGTTAATTAACCCAAACACCCAATTAAGAACCCAAATTAAAAGACGAAAATAATACCAAATTAAGTAAATATTTCTAAATTTTGTTTATTCTATTAAGCACCAAAATTAAAAGATGAAAATAATACCAAATAAGTAAATATCTCTAAATTTTGCTTATTCTAAACACCCAAATTTAAATATTGATCTACTAGTATTAGTGCCTGAGATTACTCGCAAGCTCTGCCCCAAATAAGTTAAAGTATACATCCCACCCGACTTATTTATAATTTCGATAACGTCTTGAGAAATGGTTTCGACAACACGCTTTGGTAAAAAAGTTTGAAATGTTTTATCATGCGTTTTGTCGTACAATGTTGCATGAAAAGCTTTACCAAACCGTGTCATCTTTAAAGCAATATTTTGAACTATAAAAACTTTCCCAATTGTTAATGATGAAAATTTTCTTTGTTCAACAAAATCTATATCCTTATTAAGCATTTCGTTAATTTCACCCAAGTTTAATTTTGCACTATCATTTTCATACTTTGTAATTTTCAAAAAAAAAATAAAAACAGAAAATGATTGAATCATCCCCACTCTCCCCTACTTAATATATATATATATATATATATATATATATATATATATATATATATATATATATATATATATACCTTAAATCAAAAGAAAAAATATTCTTTTGATTTAATGTATATAACAACAACGCTACCATCAAGGTGTATCTAAAAAAAGGACATGCCTTTTGTATTTGCGTAATATTTTTAGTATTTAAGTAATCTTTGGTTTTATTTGAAAAACGATTTGATACGTTTTGGGGAATATTTTGGACAATGGTGGACATTTTGAGCCACATTTTTCGGTGGGGGACGAAAGTTGATAATAGGGTCTGTGTTCCTCAATTGGAGAAAAATGGTCACTTTATTTATATCTACCATATCTACCAAATGAACTTTGAAATTTGGAACATATACATTTGTATATCATATGAAATCATACTCTATACTTATATTGATAAATTTAAGAATAAACAAATAACACAAATACATTAATAAAATGATTATTTATTTACAAAATTATTTTTGCATGATACATATAATTGTTTACATTCCTATTTGTTTTTCACAGTTTTCATTCTCTATATCGTCAACATCCATTTTCTCCCATTCTTCAGTATCATCTGCGGTATTGTCTACACGGTCCAAAATATCTGCACCATTTTTCACGACTTCATTGATGTTTTCCGCTGAGACCAAACCATACTTTGATAACAATTCCTTGGGTAAATTTGGTATTTCGACAACATAGCTTTGGAGACCTTCGTCGATCATTTCCACGCAAAACTCGTCTAAGTTGATGGAACCATACAGGTATCTTTCACACAAATGAGCGCCTGACATGAAATTAATTACATCTTTCATGTACTTTCTATATTGACTGACTGTTGATTCAACCGCCGACCCATCATAGGTTGCAAAATGTAATATCTCTTGTGCCGCATTTCTTAACTTATGCGACAAACACATAATGTGAGAATCAAGGTCTTCACTTGGTGTGATGGTACTATTGCTGCCACACATCTTTCAAACACTAATTATTAAAATGTCTGTGTATTCTGATTTGTAAAATAATTACCAAATTGTTAATTAACCCAAACACCCAATTAAGAACCCAAATTAAAAGACGAAAATAATACCAAATTAAGTAAATATTTCTAAATTTTGTTTATTCTATTAAGCACCAAAATTAAAAGATGAAAATAATACCAAATAAGTAAAAATCTCTAAATTTTGCTTATTCTAAACACCCAAATTTAAATATTGATCTACTAGTATTAGTGCCTGAGATTACTCGCAAGCTCTGCCCCAAATAAGTTAAAGTATACATCCCACCCGACGTATTTATAATTTCGATAACGTCTTCAGAAATGGTTTCGACAACACGCTTTGGTAAAAAAGTTTGATATGTTTTATCATGCGTTTTGTCGTACAATGTTGCATGAAAAGCTTTGCCAAACCGTGTCATCTTTAAAGCAATATTTTGAACTATAAAAACTTTCCCAATTGTTAATGATGAAAATTTTCTTTGTTCAACAAAATCTATATCCTTATTAAGCATTTCGTTAATTTCACCCAAGTTTAATTTTGCACTCATTGTTGAAAAAATGTAAAAGATTTAATATAAAAACACAGTATTACCGTAAATTTAAAAAATTGAATCAGAATACACCACACAATAACTTTTTAATGATGAAATCACTTGTGACCGCACAAACAGTGTACCTCTTTTTAGCTTTGAATGGCGTCAGCCTTGGTTTTAATAGCTAACACTCAAGGTCGCATGACGTCACATCCTCTCAAGGCCAAACTACCCAGCACACCTGGCCTCTCAACGTCATGGACAAGTATCGAAAAAGCGTGATGCGCGCTCAAGGTCATATGACGTCACATCGCCTCAAGGCCAAACTACACAGCTTTATATGAAATGATTTGCATGGTCATATGATGATGTCACATCGCTTCAAGGACAAATATTGAAAACGTGGTATGCGCAATTCCCCAAGGTCGTGGGGCGGGGTTTAATCTCATGGTCATTGGGGCGGGGTTTAATCTCAAGGTCATGGGGCGGAGCTTAATCTCAAGTTCAGGTGTGCGCTCAAGAAAAAGCGTGATGCGCGCTCAAGGTCATATGACGTCACATCGCCTCAAGGCCAAACTACACAGCACACCTGGGCTCTCAAGGTCAGGAGTAGTGGTGGGGGGTGAATTAGTTCCCGTATTTGATATCTACTCACTGGGGAATCGTAAAAATGTTTATGAGACCAAAATAACAAAATCTTACTTATTTTATTATACTAATTAACTGTCTTGCAAAAGTCTCAGTTGTCTTCAGTTTTATAGATTTATGCTTATTATGATAATTTACCTACCTACCCCAATGTATGGGAAAGTTCGATCATTAGATGAGAAATACCTGGATTTATTATGCCAGGTGTACTTTATAATAATAAATACATATAACATAACAGTGTTAGTTAATTGTATTTCAATCACCAGTTGATTGAGATCTGTTCGTATTTGAGAAATTAGAGGGTTTTGAGCAACATGTCGCTAGTTTGTGTAAATAAGACGGATCATTTTTGTTATATATGTGGTAAAGTGACTTTTGTAAAACAAAATCGTACTCTTAGCCCTTTAATTAAAAAGGATTACCACTTGTATTTTGCCTGCAAAGTTGGAGACCAGGATAAAAACAGGGCTCACCATAACTGCTGCAAAAAATGTACGTCCAACATTCCCGGCTTATTAAGTGGAAAAAAGCGTAAAATGCCCTTGACTGTTCCTATGATCGGCGGGAACCGAAAGATTACGTTACTGACTGTTGCTTTTGCTTAACACCTCCCATCAAAAAGGGCTTTTCGGAGAGTACCACCTCAGGAATATACCCTTCATTCTGATGATGATCAAATGGATTGAAACGGTAGTGTGCCAAAAAATATCGCCGGCAGTAAAAAGCCTCACAAAATAAGTCAAAGTAAATTAAATGAACCTATAAAAGATTTAAAACTTCCCAAAAAAAAAGCAGAACTACTGGCCTCTCAAAATGGAATTTACTTCAAGGTGAAGTAAACGAATCTGTGGACCGGATCTGAAGTTAAAGTTTCAGTGTATCGAAGCCGTCAGAAAAACCTAACATCATGTTTTAACATGGAAAATATTTTGGTAGCCTGTAGGGGACATTAAGGGATTGATGGCAGTTTTAAATCTGGACTATGATCCGAAAAACTGGAGGCTTTTCATTCCTCAAAACTAAGTCATAAAGCGATGTTACTGCACTAGTTGCCTTCAGTCCCAAATGGTCATGCAGTCCACATGAAAGAAACAATTTCAAATTGCTACTAGAGACCATACAATATGAAATATATAAATGGCAAATTTGTGGGGATTTAAAAGTTGTGGCGATTTTGCATGAAGTGCAGCTAAGTAGGTTATATCAAATACTGCTGCTTCCTCTGTGAATGGGACAGTCGAATACGATCGGATACTACAGAAAGAAAATTTTGCCAACGAGAGACTCTTTTGGGCAAGGAAAGAAAAATGTAAACAGCCCGCCATTATTTCCCCCTAAAGAGATTTTACTACCGCCACCTCATATAAAATTGGGACTTATGAAACATTTTGTGAATGTAATGGACAAAGACGGCCGTCCTTGCAGTTATTTAATAGAAAAGTTCCCTAGAATCACTGAAGCTTAAAAAGGGAATATTTGTGTATGAAAACTTTTCGCGCAATTTGATTCCATATTTGAAGGCAAGGAAAAAGATGCTTGGAATGCCTTTAAAGTGGTTCCTGGATTCTCACCTGGGTTACTTTCCGGAAAATTGTGGTGCTGTAAGTGACGAGCACGCTGAGAGGTCCTACCAGGATATTTCAAATATGGGAAGAAAATATCAGGGAAATGGAACTGTGAGTTGTTAGCTAACTACTGCAGTACTATTACAAGAGATGCCCCAGAGGCTGCTTTCAAAAGGCAGGCTAAGAAGCGCAAAATGAGTATCTAAACTTTAGATTCAATAACAAAAATGTGCTATTTAATTGCTTTTGTTGAACTAACGATATATTGTTATTTGTATTTTGTATGCTCATTGTATATGCCTATAAATTAAAACTTTGAAAGAAATAATACAGATTTTTTTTTGCTAGCCGACTAAATTCTTTAAGAGGTATTTTTTAGTTACTTGGGTGTAGTTGAATTAAAAAAAATAGGTTTTGTTCTAGAAACAAAAAAAGAGTTGAAAATTCCCCGGTGTATTATACTTCATAACTTGTATCAAATAATGATAAAGATATTATTTAAACTTTAGTTTACTTTTGAGAAATACTTAAAAATACCAAAACAAAGAACAACTAACCAACTTAACGAAGAGATGCGAATCTGAAGACTCTCAAACTTCTAACGATCTCATTTAAATGCGTAATTCTAGCTAATTTTAAAAGTTCATTTTAAAACTTTCTACTCTGTCTGCTACTTAACAACGTACGTACATTCGAAAATGCTGACTTAAAAAGATTTCATTTTGCACATCATTATAATAAATACATTCAATAATTCATATACATTTTGTGAAAGAACAGAATCAGTTATATAGCTATTTTAAGTGCAGGGTGTTATCCAACATATTTTTCTAATATGCAAATGAATATATTTAAAAGGTAAGAACCGTAAGTCGTAGAGTTGAATAATGACTGGTTGGACCTGGTAAACATATTTCAAAGCGAAAAATTGGTATTTAGAAAAGCTTTTCTACAAAAATGACCAGTTATTGGATTGGCTTTGTTCTAACTTTAAAAGCAAATGTCGACGTAATTAGGGTTTCGTAATATATATATATATATATATATATATATATATATATATATATATATATATATATATATATATCGGGTTCAAAATGTTCTCCGACGTCTTCCGATTTCCAGTCGCCATTGTTCTCTGTCGGTCCACAGATCGCCAACTCCTTCTAGGCCTTCCTCTTTTTCTTCTTCCTGTTGGGGTTCAGGTGAGAATTTGCTTGGGGAGTCGTCGGTCTTCCATTCTTTGGACGTGTCCGTACCATCTCAGTTGCTTTGTTCGTATATCGTCGGTTAACGTGTGTTTAACTTTCATGTTATTACGGATCGTCTCATTTGGGATTTTTTCGAGTCGTGATCTTCCTGCTGCTCTTCTCCAGAAGTCCATCTCAGTCGCGTTTAATGTTTATACAGTCTTCTCTTTCAGTTGCCATACTTCGCTGCTGTATGTGACTATGCTTTTTATGATGGTGTTGTATATCAGATGTTTGTTTCGTTTGGTGATTTTTTGATCCCATAGGATGCTATTCAACATAGCTATTGCCTTTCTGCCTTGGGTGTTTCTGTCCTTAATGGCCTCATCCAGTGTTCCGGTATTCGATATTTTCGTTCCTAGGTATTTATATGTTTGGCAGGATCTGATGGTTTGGCCATTTTCTAGTACCAGATCTTGTTGAGTTCCACCGACGCACATGTATTCGGTCCTCGAGATGTTGACTTCTAGTCCCCAGTGCCTGTACTCTTCAATGAGCTTTCGCGTCATCTATATATCTGTCTATATCTTCGAAATCCTGCGCCATGATAATTTGGTCATCCGCAAAACTAAGGGTATACAGATTCGTATTATTGAGTGGGATTCCCATATTCCTACATTTCTGTTTCCATATCTTCAATGCTTGTTCTAGATAGATTTTGAATAGGGTGGGTGACAGACAGCATCCTTGTTTAAGGCCTTTACTTGGTGTGAATCCGTTGGAGATTTTAGCTCTGACTTTTACTTTTATGTGGCAGCTCCTATATAGTTCCTTCACTGCTTTTATTAGGTGTATGTTTAGGTTCGTCCGTTCCAATGCCTCCAAAAGTTTTGATAGCGGTATGCTGTCGTACGCCTTTTTCAAATACACGAATAAGAGATGTACTTCTCGATTGAATGCTGACATCTTCTCGAGCAGTTGTGTAACACAAAATAAGTGATCCACTGTAGATCTTCCTGCTCGAAATCCTGCCTGTTCCTCTGCTTCGCTGTCTGCGTATTCGCGTTCTATTTTGGTCTTAAGTATTTTCTCGTAAATTCGATTGAGTGTACCTGTTACAGCAATGCCTCTGTAGTTGTCACAATTTTCTTTGGAGCTCTTTTTATGGATGGGATTAAGGAATGATATTTTCCATTCGTCCGGGATATCACCGCTGCTGATACAGTTTTGTAAGAGTTGAGTTACATGGTCGAATAGGAGATCAGATCCATATTTCACTAATTCTGCTGGGATATTACCCGGTCCAGGTGCTTTCTTATTCTTCTTTTTTACTTCCTTCACGGTGATCCGGATCGGTGACGCTGTAACGTGTATTTGGGCGGATGTTTTGCTTTCCAGAAATTGTACGCGGTACGGGTTTCGTTAATCATGATATAAATATATGCTTCATAATACGAAAATATCAGGATACAAAAATAGATATTTTATGGTAAGAGTTTGTTGCTCCTTCGCTTGTTACAGTCAGTTATTTCTACACCAGTTCATAAATCTAGATGAAATATTGGATATTCCACAAACATTTTCAGTTAAACTGGTTGCTTTTACTTTCAGTAAAATCTAGGACTAAAAATCGATATTTTTTCTTTAATGCCACATTTCCCAGTTATTGCCACCAATCTCTAGTTATTGGCATTAGCCTCCAGAGATTGGCAGCAGAAAAACCCAGTGACTGGCAGTGTATATTAGTTATTGGCATGCTTATTGGTCCAGTTATTGTCCTATTTTAAAGTCCTATCTTAGGTATTTCAAAATTTTAAGGTCTTAAAATCATAAAACAAGTAAATAAAGTAAACTACCTTTGCGTTAATTATTTTGATATATTTGGTGGGCTTAAAACATAAAAAACTCATAGTAATACAAAAATAGGTAGTCCTAACATTGGAACCTGTGGTGGAAGATAGATCAAAATACAAGAGTTCTAACCACACTACACCACAATTAACAAAAATATTCTTAATGTGTCTAGGCACAGAATATTTGAGTAAATATCAAATTGAAGCATCTAAATTTGAGCAACCTTACATTTAAAAAATCTCGAAACGTACCACATTTTTTTAGGCAGGGAGTATTATATGCTTGTTAGTACATATGGTATTTTATAACGTAATTTAACAAATTGAGCGTACAAGAAAAACAAAGTCCTTTGTTGCGAATTACATTATTTATAGGAGCATTGTATTCATTTCAATTAAACATAAGTTTTTTACATGTTTAGACTCTTTTTTTATTTGAGGTAATTTTTTCGATCCTTCCATTCTCAGAATCTTTGATGGGAGTTAAAATGTTTTTAGTCTTTGGTATTTTTTCTGTTTGAAGATTCATCTCAGAGACATTGTTCTCAACTTATTTAAGCCAACCGGAGCTGAAATTACTATGTTGTTGTCGTTATTTTTTTCCCTAATGGTTTCAATTAAGATTTAATATTTTACATTCTTAAGCTTACTATCTGTTTTTTGTTTGTGAGCATCTTTAGTCTTATCAATAGCATATAAGGTTTTCCCTTTCGTTAACTTTCTTGTATTTCTTTTCCCTCTTCTTCCTTTTCTTTTTGCTTATTTTCCGACATTTTTTTTCAATCACTAGATAAAATAACAAAAGTTTGTCTTTCAACCTGCCTTTTGTTTTTTCGTTCCGGTGTTTTCGGTCACATAAGGCAATCTTTTAATTCAAAAGTTGTTAAGGTATGAGGCTTATTATCCCTAATAATTGACTCACTTAACTTGTGTGTTTCATCTAGATTACGTGTTGTGTCTTGTTCAGTAACTCTGTCTTCCTTAGTAATGCCTATCATTTCTTCTGGTGGAGTGTGATGTTCATCTCCAGTACAGAGATTAATTAGTATAGGCATATTATCTATATCCTTTTTGGTAAATACATCATTAATTGAAAGAACAATCAACGTGAATGATAGACATATCACGACCATCCAGTAGTGCTTGCTTCCATCGTAATTCTAGGAGCTTGAAACAAGGAACAACTGCAGGTTGTAAAATTCTTGTAACATTTGAATATAATGCAATAAGAATTGTAGTGAATTTTGTACACAAGTACTTATCTCATACGTTAAATGGGTTTTGTGGCCATCAACATATAGGATCACAGGTATTTTAATATTATTGTGTTTAAGATATTTAGAAATATATTTATAAAATACTTCGGACTTCTTCCAATCATTATCAGTTATGCCTTGCCCCAATGATCTTCTTTGGAGCACAGCAAAAAGCAGGTTTCATCACCAAACTCTGGTTAGATCTAGGAGAATATCTTCGAAGTTTTTTCTTGGAGGTAGTTTCCTATTTTCGAAAACTAGCCTCTAATGCCCTTTTCGGATACGTTAGCGCTTGAAGGTGTTGCACCATACCTTCAGGTGTCCTGTGAACTAGCAAAGATATATTTTCAAAAAGGCTTTGTATCAATGTTTTCCCGGGTAATATTTTTGTAAGGGTTTCGTCGAGGATTTTAATCAAGAAAAGATTTTACCGCTAACTGAACATAATCTCGCATACGTGAAAACTCTTTTAAGTGACTTTCTAAAATCCACTGTGCCAACAACGTTTCTTCATTACTAGTCAAAACAGGCACAGATCCAGGGGTGGATTTCTTAAAATTGTCCCCCATTGATTTAAAGCAAGCCATTGTTTACAGCCTCAATGGCTTTTTGAAGTGCCTCTTCATTACAAAACTTTACTTTTTTTACCTGTAAAAAATATACAAATTTGGATAAATTAACCATTCTTGTTACAATACAAAGGAGAAATTCTTCCTATGCATGTTACAGACTACCGACCCCAATAAAAAGGCCACCAGGTTAAAAAGCCCTCGGAAATAAGCCCCTGAACGAATTCAAACTACGGCACACTAATTATTTTAGCACTGTTGTGTGTTAGGGAATTGCAACAACGAGTACCTACGTTGCAAGTACCCACCATCGCCAAACTAATTCAAACTAATATTATAGTTAAAAAAAACTCAAACATTTTTTCCATAAGTTTTTTAACTAGACAAGTTTTTACCTACGTTTTTTTTACCGGAAGTCTTTTTTACCTCCGGAGTTTTTTTACGGGGAGACTTTTTTATCGGGGACTTTTTTTGGGACATGTCTATCAAAGGCTTTTTTACCTGTGATCAAATAAACAGGAACGCAAAGACGCAATCGCGCCTGTAAAATTCGCATGCAAAGTCCAAAATGTCGACACTTATTGTACGTTGAGTTTATCTCTTGTATTCTTATAGCTTTATAGGTCGACCAGTTTTTAAACTTTAAGAAAACTAGGAAAAAAAGATTTTAAATAAAGAGTTGCCAATAACTGTTTTCCACAAGATATGATGCAACCCTTTTATGGCACCCAATAGTTGGCACATTTAAAATTTGCGTTTTATAGTGCAATGATTTATCCTAAACTATATAAATACATTTTGGAGTTACTTCTCATATAATAAAGACTAAATTACTGCTATTTGAATACAGTTTTAACGCTAAACCATCTTAAAACAATTTATTCAAAAAAAATGGCGAATTTTCGGAGTGTAAATCACAGCACGACTATCCGTTAGCTTTTACGTCGCCATACTGACGAATATTTGGTTAGCATTTGTCAATACCTACACTGCTGAAATTTCTTTTAATCATTACTAAGCTTGCATGAGGCTATATGATAGAAAACTGCTTAAAAAATACGTTTATTCTGGATGTTTTCAATAACTGGAAGATAAAAAGACCTTTGCCAACTATAGGGTGCTTTACCTAAAGCGATATTTTGTTTTTTTTTTGGGAATTCACTATTCTTTTGACTTCTACCTACAACTTTATAGAACATACAAAAAATACTTCACATTAAAAAGTGGAAATATAGACACAATATATATTTTTAAATGGAGCAGCCAGTATATTTCTGTTTCATTCAATATACATATTCTTTCGGAGTATAAATATACCAAGTTTGATATCTTTGTCTTTAAAGACATCCGAGAAAACTGACCAAATCCAGATAAGTGACCTTATCAAACAAATGGTAAGAAAGCAAGGGGCTAACATTCAGTCAGCCCATTTATAAATGTTCGGTTCGCTGATACACGTTCCCAATGAGAGTAATTATCGCCAAAATTGCATCTTCAGTGAGCATACAACTAGGCGTAATATTCAACAGCTTTCTATCTTTTTCCCAATTTAGATAATAACATAGTTATTTTTAAAATAAAATATGTTAAAAAGAATTTTTTCTAAAGGTTAAAGGAAAGTTTTCTTTCGTGCTAAGGCAGAGCCCTATCAAGGGAACATCAAGGATATTTTGAACTAGTTGAAAGAAGAGTACAAACAGTACCAGAGTCACCAACAAGAGCAAAACCGACATCTGTGGTTACCAACAAACATACATACATACGAAACATACGAAATCTTCGCCGCTACTCTATTACCACGGAGTAACTACCTGTGACGAAACTCATAACCCAAAAGTAATTAAATCGAAAGAAGGTAAAGATTAATGCCAGTTTTGCTCCTATTGGTGACTCTGTTTTGTTTTTGTGTATTAATTTTGATTGTTGTACTCATCTTTCAACTAGTTCACGGTATTGATGAAGAACTTATGTCAGAAACACGTGCCTACACTTGGACAAATTTGATTTTCTTAGCGGTCATTCCAAAAAAAAATCTTTCTTCTACTATATATATATATATATATATATATATATATTTAAATAAATACCAACAAATATAGCTTACGCAAAATGTTCTCGAATCTAGCTTATAGAAATTTCTTGGAAATCTTCTTAGTAGCCACCTTATCTTTTATAATTATCAACTTCATTATCAATGAGAGATTGCACTAACTTTAAAAGAGTAACTTTTGAAGAGTAAATTCAACTTATATTGCCACATTTGACCGAGAAAAAATAAATGTGTCCGCAAACCGAGTTAAATGAAGAGAGCGGTTCTTTTTAGTAAGATGTGTACTTGAATTCCAAGAAGAAAGTGAATTTTGCCCTTATTTCAAAAGTTGCGGTTTGTTTATTCCATTACTCCTGTAAAAATTGAGGATTGTGAAATTTACATTTTCTGGCAAACATTGCAGTTCTTTCAAACATATATTTTTTTTATTTAGAGGTAAACAATTATAAGCAGCAATTCGCTAATTGTTTTAAATGACAAATAGCTACATATATTGCCCCATTTGTACCTCACACAACCACCCATCCTTCGCCGGACACTTCATTATACTACAACTTAAAGTGATATTTATTTCAGTTATTTTTCTATCTAAAAACCTAGCTCCATTATTTTGCCATACCTAGAAAAAGGATCACAGATGTCTCCAGATACTAAGGTTACTTCTTTAACCCATCATTGAACAGCCTACTTGAGCAAAAGTAACGAAAGTAATCTTGTGGGCAGAAGCTCCATCATATCCCCGTTTTACAATACAGTTTGAAGCAATGAAATCCATATAATCCAAAGAATCAAAATTAACCAAGGGAATCTCAAAGTCTCAAAATTCCCTCAGAATATCGTGATCTGTCAATAATATGACAGCTGGCGAATATCTAGTAGGGATCAGTTAATATTTCAGCTAAAAGGTTCTCACTCGGATTCTCAGGATGAACATCATTTTTCTACTAGTTTATTAGATTCCACATTAAGATTTTCTTTTAAATACGTATATAAAGATATAAGCAGCCACAAGTTTCATGCATATTCTTTAATTTATAAATCGCTTAAAAATAGTCCCAAAAATAGGCTAGATATATCACCCTATAAGCAAAACATTTCATAACTTTTCAGAAAATTATTTTCAACATAGTTAGACATACTATTGAATCGGATCAACATGGTTTTGTTTCTCGAATATCTCCACGATAGCTTGGATAATAGAATTCAGGTTGATCTACACCGCCTTCAGCAAGGCTTCTGATCAAATAAATCACAACATTATGCGTGCACGACTTGCCGGTGGAAGCAGAATCCTGAAATTCACAGAGTCACACTTAAAAATAAGTCGCAATTTGTATCTAATTAAGGAGTTTGCTCTGACTCTTTTTGCGATGTCTCGGGAGTTCCGCAGCGCTTGTATCTAGAATCTTTATTCTTCATATATTTTAACAATAAAAAATAATGTAGTTAATACTCAAATTTCCTTTTATATTATGCGGATGGTCTTTAAAAAAGGGCAAATAATCAATGAATGTTACATCATACAATCTGATTAGAACAGGCTGTTTGAGTTTAGTAACCATAACAGTTTATTCTTTAAAAAAAATTTCACTTTATTAGATTTTCCAGTTTTGTTTTGAGTACAGACTCTGTAAATTGTGCCAGGTTCCAAGTGTTGATTCCAAACTTATCTTTGATCTACTTACTGATATGATTATAGATATATAACTTAAATGTTTATGGCCAAAATATATTTTTTATAAAATTCTAAACTTATTCTATCCACACTCTTTACATCATAAGTACTAAAATTTTTAAACGGAAAAACAAATTGTTTTTTCTCTAAATTTTCTCATAACACACTTTCTCTTTTACGTCGACCTTCAAGCAAACTTGGCAATATTTCACATTAAAGGAAAGAACCAAAACTGTCTTGAAAACAGCAAAGGAGACGTAATGCGCCCGAAGTAAGCTCCAAGTGAACATTCAATGACACCCCAAAGATTGCGCCCTGATATTTGCAAGTTTTATCTCGAGAGCGCAGAGCCTTAAAGGAACAAAACTTGGAAATTGTCAGAAGTAATTATGTATACCACTGAAATTGCTTGTGTTTACTGCAAGTTGAAGGATGCCAGTTTGTTTAAGGAAGAGATATATCGTCTTACAGAAATATTTAATTTTTTTTTTAATTTCGTTATAAAAGGAATATTATTCTAAATAAAAATATGTATGTTTCAGTTATCCCAAATAAATATCCAAAAATTGTTTATTTATTTAACGGGTATCACCCAATCATGGCAAAAATACAAAATATAAATTATATAAATAATGTCAAGGACATTGAAAAGTCAAAACATAGTAACTACACTAAAGAGTAAATATATATAAGATAACCTAAATATTACCTATTCCCTACAAGGAGTTGACTCAAACAAATCTAAATCTACTTCATAAGCTCTCCCACTAACATTATTCATTGCTGAATTTTCCCCATAACTAGTATGGTAGTATTCTTATTTCTCAACAAAAGCTTCTGAATACCAAGTTCTTGTTTCAAGGCACTCAATAATAAATTCAATCGGAATTGCACACGAAAGAATTTTCTTTGAATCGACTTAATCCTATCGGTGGAAGTTTGGAAAAAAAAGGACACTAGACAACAGCCTAACATTGAAGATGGGCCTGCACTAAGGAACGATAAAGTACCTTAACAGATTGCACATTTCTAAAATCTTTTGACAAATCCTAATATTCTAAGAGCCTTACTACAGCAAGCTATAATATGTTGACTAAAATTAAGCTTGCATTTGAATAAAAATTCTAAATCTCTTATAAGATAGACCCTATATATAACATTATTGCCAAAAAAGTAGGGGACTGACACAGCCGAGAGAGACCTGCCGAATCGAATATATTCTGGCGTTTTTTAATAGTCAATTGCAATTTATTAATCTCGCACCAGTTATAAAAGATCTTTTTGAAGTTTAGATGCAAAGTAACTGTCTTTTATTGCCAAATAAATGTTAAGGTTATATGTATATTAAATGGTTTCAGAAGAATTATCTCATTAAAACATATATTGAAAAGGATAGGAGCAAGATGCTCCCCTTGAGGTATCCCAGCATTAACAGTAATAGTCCTACATAAATGATTATTTAGCCTGACGATCAGAACCCTATCCGACAAATATGCTCAAACCCAGCTAAGTAGTGTATCAGTAAATACCAACATTAAAAATTATCATAAGCAACAGCTGCCGAATGTCTTGGAAAAGATAGCGTATGCAAAGCTCACAACATTGTCGCTTTCCAAGGCTCCGATAATATAGTCAGGATAAACCAGTAAGTTATTGATTACTGATCAATTTATAGACAAACCGTACTATATTACAAAGATAAAATTCTTAAAAATAACCTTGAAGAAATCAGCTATTCGAATAACTTATATCAGAAACTTCATAGCAATATGCCGATTAGGATTTCAAATGACAATGACATATTAAAAAGAAGCCATTAAGGACTGGAAAAGTGTAGGAAGTGTGATTTAAAAATAAGGCAGCGATGCGGGTCTTTCTTAAACATTAGAAAACCTCTCAAGAACTTCGTTAAACTCAACATAAAATGAGCTTATATTTATATTGATCACATATAGTCAATATTACACTGGCGTCGGTGACCAAAATTAAGAGAGGGTTTTACGTACATCAGTGATGGCACCTCAGGCGTGGCCGGGTCGTACCAGGAATTATACAGGGAATATTCTCTTTTTAAAAAAGTAGGTAAATATTTTTCAAAAATAATTTTGCAAACATTCTAAATTGAAAAAAAAAAAATTCAAATCCAAAATGTAGTTATTTCCTAGACACATAGCAAAATAGGCAGGTATCCTTATTATCTTGGCTTGACTAACATACAAATAACGCCATTAACTGCAGTCCGTGCGCCACCGTCCACATATATTCTAATATATTTATTATAAACTGTGGCTCGACCAGCCGATTTCATCATATCACATGCTAGACTTCAGCTACTAATGCACGCGGTACGTAGTACTTTCGCAAACATCTTCATGTTATAACGTTCGTCGTAGCTTATGTCACCCAACACCGGCCCGTCTCGATGTGGCCGTATCCCCGGAATTTTTCTCAATTGAATACTACCATTTTACAGGTATTAATTGTAATTATTATAAAATGATACTACTTTTTTTTAAATTAATTTGTTAGTTCTTTACATTAGTCATTACTAATGATGGTTAATATATTACATGTTTAAATGTGGTGACGAAATGTGAAGTCAATATTTTAAGATATCATTTGCAATTTGTTTTATAAGCCGGCCGGCCGCATCGTGTTTCTTGCTGGACAATATTCTTCAAGATACATTAAAATACCAAAAAATTAAATTGACTGACTAGAGCGTTTTACTGACATTCTTTCTTATTTATTAAATTTATACTCTAGCCTAGATCTGCTATATATAGGTTGGTGCTTACCTAATAATCATTGAAGAAATAAACGGTAAATAATAAGATTAGTATTTGACCATATTTGGATGCGGCACCAATTAATACCACAAGGGCGATTTTAGGAAACCTTTCTGAGGGGAGGGGTCAATTTAAAAAAAATATTTTGTTAATATATTTTACTGCAAATGGTATAAGAAGAACATTAATACCCATATTTTATATCATACTTCTTGTGGCATAAGTGACAAAAAAGCAGTCTCTAATAAATAGATTTAGAATAACGTCCAATTTTTTTCCTTCAGCAACTTTATTAATTACATTCTTTATATTTACATCAATACTCTATCTATGGATATGCAAGAGACCCAATCCAACAGGTTGCTCATGTGCTATAGTGTTTCCTAGCCAAGTTTTTAATTATACTTTTCACGGTCTGTGGGGGGTGGGGCAAATTACCTTATTACCCCCTCACCGTAAAACCACCCTTGCTTTGCCTTGAGTCTCGGCCGACCCTAAATTTTAGAGTACGAGCCGTCACTGACGTAAATAGACGCAAAGTGATCTATAAATAAAATAGCTGTTATCCGTGCTAACAATCAGTGGCGGATAAAACAGGCACACCTTTGCTTGGAGGGATGGTAATGGTAAAAATTATTTGATAGTTGCGGGGAAGGGAAACGCTCTGCAAAATTAAAACCGAAGAGCAAAAAAAAAGGTCTTCAATTTCAGGGCAAAGTCAATCAAAGAGCATCAAAAAAAGTACCCACTGTCAAAGCAAAGTAAATTTCTGCGTCTGTATGGTAATACTGAATGGTAATCGTCAGTAGTAATAATAATACTTTTGTTTCACCAATAAAACAGATGTACATAAATAATATACCATTGGTAATATAATTGGAGAAAAGGTCAAGATTGAGCTAAATATACCTACTGATAAAAGTACATGGTCAGGAAAGTTATAGGTACATGCAATTTGACTAGAAAAGAAGAAATACGTAAATTAACTATACTAGGTACTTTAAAAAAGAAAAATAATAACCTAAGAATTCTTGAACAGAATAAAAATTACCCTCTAGAAAATGTTTTGTTTCGTTTGCCTTTAAAAGAACTAAGGTTATCAGCATTTTTAATATCATTATCTAATTTATTAAAAAATCTACATGTATTATACATTACGTTTTTTTGAAAAAATGCGGATTTATGTGCACTAGGTAGCAGCAATGTTTTGTTTCTAGTATTAGCATTTCGACTACAGTGATTTGATAATGACATAACATCATTTTCCTAACTTTCTGCATAGATTTTCTATAAAATTTCCCCATAGTATGTCCTCATTAATTTCTAAAACTAACATTATTGAGGAATTGAAATGTGTAATAGGATCACTTTCAATTTCGTGAAGTAAAAAAGTTGTAATTATTTGGTTTTTTGTTTGAAAATACGACAAAATATGTTTTATTTTGATTTATAATCAACCAATTCTTTTTAGACTATAAGATTATACAATTATAAACCAAATCTATATATATATATATATATATATATATATATATATATATATATATATATATATATATATATATATATATATGTGTGTTTTCATTCCGGGTGTACATCCGTTCACTACTGTCGTTCTGAAAAGAATAGCTTTGCTGACGTTTCGCCAAAATCACATTTGGCATTTTCGAAGCTTTCTTTCTCGCGTCCGAATAGAGACTGAAGTGTTGGTGACTGCGACGCTTCCTTTTATAGCCCCACTCGGGGCCGAAGGTTATATCTGCGCAAGCGTTGGTCGTTATTTATGTTTTCCGGATGGTGCTGTTGTTGTTGCGCTAATTGCGCTTGAGTTTTTGCGATTTTAGATTTGTCGATTATTGTCTCCATACTGTTGGTAGTTTTAATGTTTCGTCCCTTTTATTCAAATCACCTTGTTTTTCAATTTCTATGGCTTCTCGGATTATTCTGGTCTTATAATGTTCTATATTGGCAATCTCCCTACACCCATCGAAATTTATTTTATGGCCGGTTTCCTGATGATGTAGGAATAAAGCTGAGGTTGTTTGTTTATTTCTGATGCTGAATTTATGCTCTTCCACTCTTGCTGATATTCGCCTGTTAGTTTGCCCTACGTACAACTTTTCACAGGTCTGACACGGAATACTGTACACTCCGTGGTTTTCCAGTTTGATTTTATCTTTTGGGTTTCGGAGTAGTTTACCTAGAGTTGTTAGTGGCTTGTGTATTGTTTTTATGTTGTGTTTCCTCAGAATTCTTCCGATTCTGTCTGTTGTACCTTTTACATATGGTAAGACTACTCGTTGCTTTCCCAGTTCATATTTTTTGTTGTTCGTTGTTCGGGAAACCTGTGCATTAATAGCTTTCTCTATGGTGCGACTTGTGTAGCCATTTTTCTTTAAAGCACTAGATATTACCTTAAGTTCGTTTTGTCTCGTCTGTGTTTCAGTTAGTCGCAAGGATCTAGATATTACAGTATTTGCCACAGCTTGAATTTGTGCTGGGTGATGATGTGATTTTGCATTTAAATATCTGTCTGTATGTGTTGGTTTTCTATACACGGTGTATTCGAAATGTCCGTTATATAAATGCAGTTTTGTGACCAAAACATCTAAAAATGGTAGTTTGTTGTTTTTCTCTATCTCTAGAGTAAATTGTATTCTGGGGTGGATTGAATTTACGTGAGTCAGAAATTTTTCGAGCTCTGCATGACCATGTTGCCATATAATAAATATGTCATCCATAAATATGTATATATATTTATATATATATATATATATATATATATACAACGATATAAAATGCTTAGAACTAAATTGATGAAATAGTTATCCCTGCTTAAATAGGCTTAGTATTTTCAGATTAAAATTAAAGAGCTAAACTGCAACATGTTCCAGGCGTTTATTATTTCATTAAAATGGATTTGATGAAATACATGGCAACGCTAAATAAAATACATGACATAACGGCTTAAATAAAATCAAAAAAATAATTAGTGCGGAGGACATTATATATTTTTATCCGGCATTCAAATAACAATGAAAGTAGTTGTATAATCTTCCTTTTTATTTACCTGATAGTTCAAACTTACAACGTACAGCTTTTATACGATTATGAATCACAATTCCTTACAAAATAATTTAAATATTTTCACTTTAATCATCACCCTAATACATAACTGGAAGACACGTACGAAATAACTACTGCAGTTTCTCAGGTACAGTATTAACTTGAAGGTTTAAGTTTCCTCTGAGGAGCCATATTACGCTGAAATAAACTTGCAAATTGCTGTGGCACAACCCCGGCAATGCTACTGAATGCTCACCTGGAGCTTATTTTGAACTCATTGCATTGTTTTTCACTTTTCGACCTAGTTTTCGCCCCGAATACATTTTAGAACTTTGGATATACCCCAAAATAAAATAAGGTTACAGTAGAACTCCAGTTTCAAACAGAAATGAAATACTTTTTAGGATTTGGTGTGCAATTTTCTTCATATGTATTCTTTTATACGTCCAAAGAAGTAAGTAACGTATTGATCATTTGAGTCAGGCTTTTATAAAGTTTTGCAGTGCACAAGGAGTGGGGGGGGGGTTCAATTTGTAATTAATCAATGGAAAAATATGGGTATAATAGTGTAATAATTGTTTTTGACCCAAAAGTAGCATTTGTAACCATAGGAAAAACGATTGTCAAAACTAAAAGTATATTGTAACAATCCAAGAGTTCGATTGAGCAATCGGTCAGTTGTCTTTTACCTGGAACATTCCATCACAAGCTGATAACGCACATAAGTATTCACTAATTTGGTATTAATAACTGTACGCATATATTATATATACGGTAATATTCTTTTTTTTGTTGATATAAGGAAAGTTTTATTAAAGTTGCACTATATAAGGGATTATATTTTGAAATTAATAAAAGTTTAAAAAATTGGGTTTCTTGTTTCCATTTCAAAATACAGCATATTCTCAAGTATTTGAAAACAATCTAATTTAACCACACTGTTGCGAATATTTCAAGAATATTGAAAATTGTTAAAATTTTATTTATTTAATGTGGCCGTAAATACTAGGGACGAGAAACGTATGCTTTTGCTTGTGGGCAGGTTCGCTTGGTTATTGGTACTGCAATGCAAAGCAAAAAATCGTTGAACACTGTTAATTGTGTACACATTTATCACACAATATCAACAATTGTGTTCGCTGATTCGTATTTGCTAATGAGAACGCGGCTTTAAAGGTTGCCTGTATGTTCATAAAGGTTTAGAATAAAAAGTTATTCAGAAAGCCTGTTTAATTATTAGTGTTCGATAACAATATACTAACATGTCTTAATTAGTACTTCTCTTATTATAATTTTGACTAGCGTTGAGATACATTTGTGTACATAGTTTCTAAAAATTTCACATTCACGCCTTTAGATTTTCGTCCTGGACAGCGATATAGTACTTATCCGATTGCGCATGAAAAGAGGGGTCATGTGTTTAACAGTTACGTATGTAAGAATGTATCCATTGTTTATTTATTACCACCTACAGGCTGAGCGCCTGGATAGATTTTCATGAGTGAAGCATCAAAGGATTCGTCTCGATCTCGCGAGTTTTGCAAGAAAAAAATCAAAATGGATCAAGTGGTATGTCATTCTATTAGATTTCATTTAGATTAGATTCTAAGTATATATATATATATATATATATATATATATATATATAAATATATATGTTGATTTTTACTCCTTCACGGATGGAAAAATACAATGTGTTTTCATTCCGGATGTACATCCGTTCACTACTGTCGTTCTGAAAAGAACAGTTTTGCTGACGTTTCGCCAAAATCACATTTGGCATTTTCGAAGCTTTCTTTCTCGCGTCCGAATAGAGACTGAAGTGTTGGTGACTGCGACGCTTCCTTTTATAGCCCCACTCGGGGCCGAAGGTTATATCTGCGCAGGCGCTGGTCGTTATTTATGTTTTCCGGATGGTGCTGTTGTTGTTGCGCTAATTGCGCTTGAGTTTTTGCGATTTTAGATTTGTCTATTATTGTCTTCCATACTGTTGGTAGTTTTAATGATTCGTCCCTTTTATTTAAATCACCTTGCGTTTCAATTTCTATGGCTTCTCGGATTATTCTGGTCTTATAATGTTCTATATTGGCAATCTCCCTACACCCATCGAAATTTATTTTATGGCCGGTTTCCTGATGATGTAGGAATAAAGCTGAGGTTGTTTGTTTATTTCTGATGCTGAGTTTATGCTCTTCCACTCTTGCTGATATTCGCCTGTTAGTTTGCCCTACGTACAACTTTTCACAGTCCTGGCACGGAATACTGTACACTCCGTGGTTTTCCAGTTTGATTTCATCTTTTGGGTTTCCGAGTAGTTTACCTATAGTTGTTTGTGGCTTGTGTATTGTTTGTATGTTGTGTTTCCTCAGAATTCTTCCGATTCTGTCTGTTGTGCCTTTTTCCTTAGTCTTACCATATGTAAAAGGCACAACAGACAGAATCGGAAGAATTCTGAGGAAACACAACATACAAACAATACACAAGCCACAAACAACTATAGGTAAACTACTCGGAAACCCAAAAGATAAAATCAAACTGGAAAACCACGGAGTGTACAGTATTCTGTGCCAGGACTGTGAAAAGTTGTACGTAGGGCAAACTAACAGGCGAATATCAGCAAGAGTGGAAGAGCATAAACTCAGCATCAGAAATAAACAAACAACCTCAGCTTTATTCCTACATCATCAGGAAACCGGCCATAAAATAAATTTCGATGGGTGTAGGGAGATTGCCAATATAGAACATTATAAGACCAGAATAATCCGAGAAGCCATAGAAATTGAAAAGCAAGGTGATTTAAATAAAAGGGACGAATCATTAAAACTACCAACAGTATGGAAGACAATAATAGACAAATCTAAAATCGCAAAAACTCAAGCGCAATTAGCGCAACAACAACAGCACCATCCGGAAAACATAAATAACGACCAGCGCCTGCGCAGATATAACCTTCGGCCCCGAGTGGGGCTATAAAAGGAAGCGTCGCAGTCACCAACACTTCAGTCTCTATTCGGACGCGAGAAAGAAAGCTTCGAAAATGCCAAATGTGATTTTGGCGAAACGTCAGCAAAACTGTTCTTTTCAGAACGACAGTAGTGAACGGATGTACACCCGGAATGAAAACACATAAATATATATATATATATATATATATATATATATATATATATATATATATATATATATATATATATATATATATATATATATATATATATATATATATATATATATATATATATATATATATATATATATATATATATATATATATATATATATATATACAGATCTAATAAACTAACGTCTTACTAGGATAAACATTTCAACAAGACCTACTTTTTAACTCGACATGGGTCCAGATGTTTGCAAATATCTCCTCAAATGCTTTAGGGATTGTAAAAATGGATACAACTACAAAATGTTGGACTTACCAATCTGTAGAACGCCAAAACAAATTCTCGCACAACCAACTACGTGACAGCACATACAAAAGAAGTAACAAGCACCTGGAAATTATTTGCAAAAGAAGAACAACTGTTTTAGTTATTCTTTGGGAATGCTTTCTTCAATTATTCATTTATTTGTTAATTTTATAAAAACACTTATACAGGGGTCCATATACCGAAAAATTTCGTAAAAAAACTGTTTTTCCCCTTGCGTTTTTTGTATAAAAATGTTGGTGGCATCACAGAAAAAGGGACTAGTGACACATATTTATTTCACTTTTGTAGAAAAATGGCTTTTTATGATTTTTTTAAAACTAATGCCATAGTATAGAGGCTGCTACTGGTCCGCTCGCAAGCAATTTTTTGCTTTCAAATGTTCGATCAATCTGTGCAAGTTGTGGATATCTAGGTCCAATAAGAAACTTCCGAAGCAACAAAAACTGCGAAAAACCGCATGACCTCTCTTTGTGTGAATTTTAGTAAAAACCTTTTTAAGGATACTTTTAGTGGTAGTGAAGCATAGCAAATTTTAAATATTTGTACATTATTTAATAGCCAAACTAAATACTGCAATTTAATTTGAAAGTTGATTCGTTACTAGATTTGGTGCATGATATGGCTAGATTAAATGTTTATTTTTTCAATGCAGGTTTTTTATTATAATAAAAATTGAATTGAAGAAATATATTTTTAATACAAAATTCTTTTTAGTTCCTTAATTTAAAAAGAATAAAAAAAAATAATATTTTTTCTTGTTTTAAATATTTATTTTAATTATTACATTTACAGAAAAAGGCAGCTATACTCAAAAAAACCAAATAATCGCAACTTATTTTTAAGCAAGAAAAAATAGAATAAAAATAATAATATTTTATTTTTGAATTTTTAAATGACATTTTTTCACTAGAAAGGATATTATCATTAGTTGTTTAAATATAAAATAGAGTTTATTTTAAGTAAATGTAAAATAATAATTGCAAATTTTTTGTTCAATAAACTCATGTAAATTGTTTGGTTCTTTTTTCTTTACATTTAATTAAAAAAACATTTAAATTTCTTTATTTGAATAGAACGTTCTATTTAATAGAGGCATTTTAGTACCATTTTGAAAGCAAAATATTAAATTTCCGTGATTTGCACAAACACAACAGACACCAATTTTCAAATTGAATTACAGTTTTTCAGCGGTTCTTTTAGAATAAAACAATAGGAAACTTATAAAGAAAATTAGAAAATTCTTTATTTCATGCGTTTTTTTTATTTTGTAGTTTATGTATTGGACACAGACTTTTCAAACCAGCGCAGTTTTATCGGAAATTCGAACTCGATAGCTTTCTTTAAATTTCGATCTGACCAATAGAAGTTGCTATACTTATAATTTTTTAAAAAAATTCAAATTCATCCTTTTTACTTTCCTTACAAATAAATCTCCCTTCAAATTTTTTCAGGGCCCCTAGATGCCGAAAATCATGTTTTCTCAATTCTGCCGGTCTGTGTGTCTGTCTGTTCACAGCATAGCTAGAAAACTACTTACCCGATAGACTTCATATTTTGGTCAAAAATTGAGGATCATATGGGGATAGCCCGGTAACACTCTAGTAAAAATACAATATGGCGAAACAAAATGTCGACCTAGTAAAATCTTAAAAAATTATTACTAAAAACTGCTTATCCAATTTTCCTCAAATTTTGCACAAAAATCAAGTATATATGTAGGAATCAACTGGTAAAATTTTGGTATGAATCCAAGATGGCGGAACAATACATAGAACGGTCGAATTTAGTCTTTTTTATCAATTTTCCATTTAATTTGTAATTATAGTTTAACTAATATTAGTATTATATTGTTACCATTATACCTTCTTATAACGTCTTTGACAGGTTCAGTAGAGTAGCTAATAAAACTAGACTGATGTACAAAATGTAATTGTTTTGAATATTGTAATAAACCAAATAAAAGATATATATTAATATTATTATTATAAAATGGCGGCTTAACAAAATATTTAAAAGTTAAGTCTGAAAAATGACTACAAATTGTGTGTTATACACCTAATTGTGTTATGGAGATGAACTAGTTAAATTGTGGTACAAACTCACGATAGCAGAACAAAATTTGCGTCCAATAAAAATGTTTGTAATCGTGAAAAAAATTACTCTCTCAGTTTTCACATATCTTCACGTTTTAGCGTCCCCATATGACAAAAAAAATGTTTTATCAATTCCGTATGTCGGTCTGTCTGCCTGCTTGTCATTTTGGGGCATAACTTAAAAACTACTTACCAGATTGACTTCAAATTTTAGTCGCGAAATAAGGGTCATATGTGGATAACCTGGTAGTTTTTTTTTTAAATCCAATATGCCGGAACAAGATGGCGGCCTAGTGAAACGTTAAGAAAAATATTAATAAATATTTACATCGGAATGAACTGGTAAGATTTTGGTGAGGATCCAATATAACAAAACAAAATGGTGGCCTAATAAGATATTTAAAAAATCAATTTGAAAAAACTACTCACCTTCAAATTTTGTGCAAGCATTAGGTATGATGTAGAAATAAATTGGTAAAAACAAAATGGCGGCCAAATATTTTTTTTTAATCGAGGAGAAAAAACCTTTTTAAATGTCTTTAAATTTTGCAGAAAAATTAAATGTGATGTAGGAATAAATTTATACGAATTCAACATGGCGCAACAAAATGGCAGTGTGTGTTAACTTAAAAACTACTTATTGAATTTATTTTCTGTTATGACCAAAAATCAATTGTGGTATAGGTAGAAACTGGTAACATATTGGTAGAAATCCAATATGATGGAACAGAATGGCGCCTAATAAAAATGTATGAAAATACATTATATATGTATGTAGGTGTTACTAAGTGCTTATATAGTGAACCAAATTGGGTCACACTTCACTATTCCTAATAACGAGAAAAGTTCCGGATAAGAAAATTTACCATTTTTTTACAAAAATTTCAAAAAAAAATTAATCCAATCGTCATGGAATGCAAAAATTCTGGATTTTCTTCCTCTGTGATAATGTTCATGTTCATCCGAAAAAAAAAACAAAAATTGAACGCCCAGTTCTTGTTTGCAAACAGTGAAAAATCTGGTAGTGCGTTTCCGTTTCCATTGTATTCTCGATATAAACTTTTAATATTATACTTAATTTCTTTACAGGCGTGTACAAGGATTTTAAAGAATATTTGATTCCAAAACATTTTCTTTTATACATTTGAAACGAAAATACATATTTCCTGCACCTTTAGATCATTTTTCTCTCCCGTAGTGAACTTTAAGTCCTGGGATTTATAAATGTATGCTACAGCGCTGAATATCTTAGAAATTGTCACAAAATTCTAATATTGTCAAAATCCCTTTTCAACAATTCTATTTGTAACAAAAGTCGTAGCACAAAACGCTCTAATTTATTAAACTCTCGCCTAAACTCTCACTATAAACAAACCCCATTTTGCACTACTTCAGGACAGAATACGGGACCAAAACTAAGTTGAAAACTACGAAAGCAACGTAATAAGTTCAAAGTAAGCTCCAGGTGAACATTCAATGGCGTTCTAAGGGTCGTGGTACAGGGATTTGCAAGTTTTATCAGGAAAATACAGTTCCTCAGGGGATGAAAGTTAAAATTTATAAGATACGGGTGAAGCATAAGAATTATTTCCAAAGTAAATTTTAGTTAAGCATAAATAAATTAGGTTTTATACTAGCTTAGCAGAAATAGCCATAGGCAAAATCAGTCTAAGGCAGACGGAAGTTTTTCCTGAATAATTAGAAGACAGAACGACGTTAATAACGAAGGAACTTTTTAAATTTACTTTTACATGATAGTATTTTCAAAAATAAATAAACTATATAAAAGTCGGCTTTAGAATTTGGTTTATAACTCAGTAAATAACAAAGGATAATATGTTTAAAATTAATTGATTGTTGTATTCCTAAAGCCTACGCCTAGTCTACATGGCTTTGTAGAAATAGTGTACTCGCGTATAATACAGAGTCTTATATAACATCTTGCAAAGTATGAACTCGCCTCTAATTTCGGTCTGTCATAATATAAACTAAGTTCTATAACAAATCGGTAAAAACATGGCTTTATAATTAGTCAATTATGAATATCAGAACTGAAACTTATTAAAAATTAATTATAAAATATTTGCAACTATTTGTAGAGAAAACGGCAAATTCAGTTTAAATTTACCGGAAGTTAAAAAAAAACTTGAATGGATAATGCTCCCTATTCTTAGTATATTTAAATCTACTGGGTTCAGAACGCGTCCAAAAATAAAATAACTATTACATTGCCAAAAAACGGCAAAAAAAATTCTGTTATGTTGTCCTCCTGTAATTTGTATTACACGAGATGATATGGGTGAACAAAATAGGCTATAATATTCTATAGGTGAAGACGAATTTACCGCAGTCTGATAATGTCCACGAGCACGATTTATTTATAATGGGGAATTATTGCTGTATTTGATTTTGGTACCACTTTCATTCCAAAGAAAAACTTAGTATTTTTGCGAATTTAATTTTGGATATTTAAAAATCGAAATTTTGCTGAGAAGTTAGGTAATTAGTTTTCAATTTATATAGCATACATTGTACGTTCCTAAAATGCTGCTACGTAAGCGTCTGGATTGTACTAACGTATTGAAACATAGGTTTGATAAAAGGATGTAGAGGTTCGACAAGAAGGGATTTTTCAAAACTCAATATTCAAGGGGGTGACACCGCCCTTAAATATAAATTTTTTTTTAAAACGGTTGGTTTTTCGGAAAAACGCTTAAACTCGTATATTAATTTCCTAAAAATCTATACAGGGTGTTTCAAAAAATCGGACCAATGATTAATCACGATTCTTTTCAAACAGCTTGACGTAAAATCCTTAGTTTTGGCATAGTGATTTATTGTGGAATGTAGAGGTTCCATAAAAAAAGATTTTTCTAAAATCAAATTGCAAAGGTATGAAACCCTCCATTAAATATTACAATATTTTTTATTTAAAAAACAGTTTTTCAAAAAAAGAATGTTTGGACAGGCATATTTTATTTAATTTTATTACATATTTTTTAAAAATGTATACAGGGTGTTCTAAAAAATTGGAAATAGTTTATAAACAAAAATCTCTCCCTGCCCTTGTTGACAAAAATTGAAAAAAAATGCAACAAAAAAGGTTGTTTAAAAAGAGGTATTTAAATAAGGCGATTTAAGTACCTCTTTAAACCCCTTTCGTTATCCCACACGCGAACGAAGTCGCGAGTACTTGCTAGCATTTTCAAATCTCGTAAAGCTCTTATTTAAAAATTAATCATTCCTATAATAGGATTTTAATAAATCGAAAATTTTCTGTAAAGTTATACAAGTATCTTTCATTTCATACAGCGTATTCTTTCATTTCACTCCCGCGTTTTCTGAAAATGGCTTCTTGGATGATTTTATATGTATCTTATAACCCCTGTTAATGTCTTTCTCTTACCTGTCAGGTAAATATGAAATATTCGGACTAACAGCAATTTTAATTATAGCCACTTTATTTGTTTATCTAGAAAAGCCATTTTTTATACCTATTTTGTGTGCATCTTATTTTTTTTTGCTGTCGTCGTTGCTCCGCCTATGTGGTCTCAATCAATTGAAAATCCCCCCTCTTCAACTGGCTGATAGGAGTCCACGTGTGCTATAGAACCTGAAAATCCGCGATTTTCCTGTGTACTTGGTTTAGTGTCGCAACAGCAACAAAATAATTATTACTTTACGTATTCCGGTTGTTTGATATGGTAGCTGGTTGGGAAATGATGGAGGAATTGTATTAGTAAACTGTTGGTCAAAATAGAACGAGAGACAAACTAACTAATCAGTTAGTTTGTGGAGTATGTAAAATGACTTGTACTACCGGTGTGTATTACTAAATTTAATTTTTTTTGACACGCTGAGAAACCTTAGCATATGGCGTGGCGTGATGCTAGAGTGCTTCCGGCTTTAGGAGTATGGCTCATTACCTTCTGTGGGAGGGGATATGATTAGAAATAAAATAAACAATCTATATATATTCTACAGATATCAGTTTTTCATTAGGTTTTTGAGCTATCCGAGGTTTACTATATCATTGACTTCAAGAAGTTCACTACTTATTCACTTAGTGTAGTTGTTGAAGAAACATTCGTAGGTTAATAAACATGTATCTGCTGGGCACGATAAAATGAACAAAAATCTCTTGTACGATTTTTTTGTGGTCCTAAAATAAAAATGTTGCCATTATTTGTTTCTCTATTAATGTGGAGTGAAATGTGGCCTGTAGTGTATCAGCATTCTAAGTTTCTAACGCTCAAGTCTTTTTGGACTTTTTAATTGCTTAAAGTATTTTATATTTACTCTACGTTTATTTTAATTTTTTTTTGGTGGCAGGCAGTCTATTTATAAACTGATATCTAGCCCATCCTGATTTTCTAGTAGAATTTCGATAAGGCAAATCGGCTATTTCCTGGAACAACGTTGTATATGCCGCCACACGCGTTTTAGTTTCGCGCATCTTTGACTTGTTTACACGTGTTTGGTGCGTAGTTAGTTGTTTGAAGTAGAAATAGATGTTACTTTGACTGAGACTGTTAAGACACAGTTAAATATAGGCAAAAAATTAAATATGCATTATGAAAAATGGAAGCAGAATGTCAGGAAAAGTCGTGGAGTCAGTGGGAAACCTTATGTTTCATCTAGGAATGTCCCTAAAGACGCATTAAAATGCCCAGATGAGATAATATAATTAAAACAGGTACTATTTAAGATTTTGCAACACAGTAAAAATTTGTAGAGACGTATCTGAAAGTGTTCTCAGTCGCCTAACGGGTGTTCCGCCAAATTATTGGTGGGTAAACACCAAACATATTCCAAAAGTTTAGAGAGCTTAGTTATAAAGGACAATCACAATATCTAGCGCAAGCTATTTCCATTGAAGAGCCAAAGAGAAGAAGGGCTATATCCCACCGTCAAACTACTATAAAATACACCATAAATAACATAAAGGTATGCAAATCAACACTCTGCTGTATATTCTCAGTCAGTCAGAGACGAATTCAGTACCTTGTGGATAAAATAAAATCCGGTGTAGATGTAATTGACACACGTAGACAGCATATGAACCACCCAAAAAAAACTTAAGCCAGCAGGTAGATAATATATGTGAACATATTAGGTAATTTTCACATCAGGAAAATCATTATACCAGAAATGCATCGTCGAAGAATTGCCTTTCTGCCGATTTAAGCATCAGTATAGACTGTATATAATGTATTATTTTTTTGTCCAAACTTAACTCATTCGTCCATTTTCTATCAGAGGCAATTTTCTACCTACAACTATTGTGTTCATAATATGGGGATTGGTATTGCTACAATGATTTTATGGCATGACGTAATAGCACATCGAGGCTAGTACTATCGGCATTCTGTCCTACCTGTTTCAAAACTAATAAGATAAGATAAGACGAGGGAAGTGAGGTGGTAAAATATTAAAAACTGCTATATTCCAATTCATTATTGTATAATTCAAAATTTAAATACAGTTCATTTTTTCTCCCACGACGTACCTTCGAACTAGAGGTAGTAAATAATAATTTTTCTCTAAAATACGTTGTCACAAATACTTGTCAAACATCTTCAATATGGATGGATATATTATTCGCTAAAATCATTCAGGAAAAAGACGATTAAAGTAACCCGGGACGTCCTAAGAGAAGCGTATAAAGAACCTCTTTCAATCAAAAAAGAACAACTTGCCAACTTGTTGTATATGTGTGATTATATTCCACTTATTATGTAATGCACTTCATTTTTCGGTAATTTTTTTTAATAAAATTAATGTTTTTTATTTTCACTTGTAACCGCCCCAGTTTAGTAGGACAACGTTGTAACCGACATGGATATACAACATTTTTTGATTAAAATGAGGAAAATATGCTCGTAAATCAAACTTTCGTATGCCGTCAGGTCTGCAATGCCTATCACATGGCTAAGTTCTTTCGGGTAGTCATACCAGTGATATATTAACTTATATTTGATGAAGCAATCGATCATATTTCGTTTTTTTCAATTTGCCCTAAACACAACATATGGCATTTCAGTATAGGGTTTATTTAATTAATTTCATGAAAAGAACTTTTTGAATTCCAAATTAATTTTACTATATTATAAACACCGCAAATATCTCTCTGCAAGTTCTTGTGAATTAGCATACCCCATTGTTCTTCAGATATTTCACTTAATTACCTTTTTCACGTATTAGGTTCCTTTTAAAACAAGGCCAGATTAATAAAGTATGTCACATCAACTATGAGAGATTACATTTAATGCAATAAGGCATTTTCTAGATTAGAATTATTAACATACCTAAATGCAACATAGCAGGCATTAAATATCCGCTATTTTCTCCTTATATCAACCAGTTATCTTCTCATTCTCACGTTCGATAATAGTAAAGCACTTATAACAGGAAATATGCTTTTTGTAATTTAAATAACTTGATACAAGTTGACTGAGTAAGGTGACTTACTATTTAACCAGATATTAAGAGCATTTTTTTACCTGTTTTAGATCGAAAGCTGGCGAATGTGTGCTAAGGAAAGTATTGTATATGTCAATATATGCAATAGGTAGGTTGTAATAAAAGATAATTGATGAAAGTGTGTAAATGCATTCACTGATTAACTGAATGGGTTAATTATATTATGCTACCGCTAACTGACTGGAATAGAAATGTATTTTGATTTATTTTACATATTCATACACGGCGGCTTGGCGTCCCGAAAACGAAAAGCGTCAAGGTTTTAAGGTTTTTTTTTAAATAGCTTGAATATCATAGTTTTCTATATTGTTTATAATTAGCTTACAAGAAGAATTGCTTTTGATTGTGTCACAGGGCACACTCCTGCGATCATGATTTCTGGGCTTCTACCCTCATGAGGCAGCAGGCAGGCTTGTACCCAGGGAGATCTGAAATAACAGATATATATATATATATATATATATATATATATATATATATATATATATATATATATATATATATATATATATATATATATATATATATATATATATATATATATATATATATTATACCTAATTGGAAAAAAATAAACTGTACATCTCGAATAAATATTTTACTTGACCGTTGGCGGCATGTGTTTTTAAAACTTTCAATCGAACTTTATTATAACAACTATACTACTAAATTAGACAACTTCTACTAAATTTTCCGAATATAGTTTAAATTTTCCGACTGGTCCGTTTGAACATTTGTTACAGTTATATGGTGAAATATTTTCAAAAACTCAACGACTTAAAAATGAGCTTGGTCTTTTTTTTGCCAATGAGAGTTATTGGAATATATCGCGGCAAGAGCAAATGAAAAAATTAATAAAAATAAATATATTTTTACTGAAGCATATAAAATACTTTCCCTTATTTTGACAATACCGTCGACAAGTAACGTGTGTAAAAACTTATTTAAGAAATACAATATCTCAAGAAAGACTTACTTTTATTGACAATATTTCAATTCAAAAGGAATTTCTGGAGGAGATTAGGGCAACTTGTACATTTTATGAGGATGTTATAAATAAATTTGCTGCTATGAAGGATAGGAAAATTGATTTAGTATACAAAATTTAGGGTAAGTCGTGAAAAAATATTCTACTCTCTCTACATATAAAAAATTCTGGAAAAAAATTATTGCGATATTTTCTTGCTTCATTTGCACTTCACTTACTTTTTTACCTGCGAGTCGCCACTGATATGGTAATTGGGGTTTCGGTCTTTCGAAAATGATTATTTCCTTCTACAGGGCTGAAAATTATACATTTATGTTAAACAATTAAATATATCAATAAAAAATATATTTAACTTACTGCTAGGTGCAATAATAAAAGAAAACTATTCTCAAAAAACCTTTTTAAAAGTGCATAAATACTAAATAGTATTATAAACATATCATGTATAATAAAAATATTTGCCAAAAAATTAGGTACACACAAAACAGATATATATATATATATATATATATATATATATATATATATATATATATATATATATATATATTTATATATATAACTCTACATTTTACATATAAATAAAAAACATAAAATTAAAATAAATAATTTAAGTTTAAATTAAATTTAGATGACTTATGTTTTTTATCTATATGTAAAATGTAGAGTTATGTATATTTATTTGTTTTGTGTGTATAAAATGTAACTTTGGAACATACCATAAATTAACAATATAAAGTCATCTGTTATTTCTAACTTGATAATATTTATAGTATTATTTAGTATTTATACACTTTTAAAACGTTCTTTGAGAAAAGTTCTCTTTCATAAATTGCACCTAGCAGTAAGGTAAATATATTTTTTATTGATATATTTATTCGCCTAACATAAATGTTCCACTTTTAGCCATATTCGAAAGCTTGGTTAGCTAAAAAAGCAGTTTTCCTTTTTCAGTTCTCCTAAAGACCGATACCCCAATTATTATTTTTTTGCTGTATTATCAGTCGATCAAAATAAATAATTAAATTAAAGAAAGAGGTCTTTCTATATATATATACAAACGTTTCGGCAAGTTTTTGCCTTCATCGATGTTTCTAAGAAGGTAATCTCCAGTATCATAATAACATATAAACAAACAAAACATTCATAAACACACTTTCTGGCACAGTAAATCTTAACAGTCATATCAATTTATATATTTAAGTGTGCTCTTTATGTTTTTTGCAATAAGGATAGATTCCCATAAAAGCAGCACCACCACTATTACCCAATGCATCTGCACTGACAGTGTCAAACCACAAAACAACACTTTTTGAGAAGTACCGGTGTGTAAGAATCTATAACCGGATACCTGATGCCATGAAAAGTCAAAAATCTGTAGGCCAATTTAGAAGGACTCTCCGAAACTATCTGTCTGAGAATGCGTTTTACTCCTTAAAAGACTTCTGGGACCAGACCTGAATAATATACATATGTAAACTGTTTGTCAAAATGTTAGTGTGTGTTAGGCTATAAAAAATTTTACTTTATATTTGTTCACTGTTAAATGTGTTCGTGATTTTAAATTAGTATTTAGATATTTTTAAAACATTGACCTGTTCTATATCATATATGTGATCTTAGGAACTAATAAAATTAATTTAAATTTGAAACTGAATTTCAATTTATGAAATTTAGTTTTGAAAAATCACATACTTTAAAAGATAATCAAAATCTAAAATTCGACTGATAACACAGTCGAATTTTAGCGTTTGTAAATAAAAAATGCTATATACAAACTAATACTTCGTTTTATATATCAAAAATTAGAACCAAAATACCCAAGAAAACTTTTGTACTTAATACACGTTAAGGGCCCACAAACCTATTTTCGAAGCAAAAAAAAAACCTGCTTTTGACCTTTCAGTTTCTACACATTTTACTTTTTTTTTGAAAAATCTAATGAGGGGCGGGAGACGTTTATGAAGCTCCAAACTTCCCACGAGGGAAAATCAGGTGCCAAAATTACTCTCGGGTTTATATAAGTTTAGCCATTTAGAAACAAAATTGCAATTTTTTTTTCATTCTACTGTTATACGTTTCGCCCTGTGGCATATGGTTGATCCTAGGCGAATGAAGTAAATACGTAAAGAAACGTCTACATATCCTATATAGACTGATGTGAAAATTTGCTCGATCAGGATTAAAGGTGAATTTTGACAAATGTTTTAATTGTAGCACGCACGAAATTGTTTTGCCCGGATTTGAACCTTCGTACCGTCATATCAGTACCTCCTGTGATAAAACCGATTAGACAAGTGAAAATTTTAACCTTTACTACAAGACACTGATTGATGATGATAAGTAAATTCGAATTTTGAATAAAAATGCACATAATTTTCTTTCTATAGAAAACTGAGACTTTTTTTCGCGGTGGCCTGGCACTGTAAGGTCAGCTGAAGATTTGACGGACATACCAAAGCAATTTGAGAAGGATGCAATCTTTTCAACTTGACATGCCTTCAGAAATTTGTAAATATATCCTTGAACGCTTTGAGGGGCAGTTAAAACGAATATTCTTGCCAAAAAGTAGGGAAATAATTTTATATACAAAACAAGATAGTTATAATACAAAACAATAAATACATGGTTTTGAGATTTAAAGGTGTGCACTTATAATATATGTGTGTGTTTTAGTTTTTAAATGATTTATCACTTTTAAATAATAGTAAAGAATTCTTACTTCTTTCAATATGTTTAATAAGGGCTGTTTGAAGTTTGAAGTACTTCGATTCGGAATAGTTGCATTCTTCGATATACACAGGACCTAGAAGTAATTTTTATTCTTATTTTTTTATTTATGTGCGGTATTTGAAGTTTCGCTGACTTTAGTATAAGGTAAACCGGGGCAAATGCGAAAATGGGGTAAATGTAATAGTAGTCTATAATACCTTCCTCTAACCAAAACTTGTCGCACCGTATCGTTATTCATCAATATTTACCTCCCACCGAATGTCTTAGTAAATTTGGGCCCTCGCCGCTCGCCTCAGTTTGATCAGTATTATTGACCGATGTTGTGCTGCTGTCAAGGTCAAAAGTTTAATTTGCCACGTGTCTATATAAAAATCGTTTAAATCTGCATTATTAGGGTAGGTAATTTATATATTTGACTATTTTGCTACAGAAGGGTTATATTTGTATAGAATATTTTTAAATTTGTGGTTTTATTAACTGTTTTTTTAATAATGCCATATATTACATTTACCTCGCATATTTTTATGGTAGGGGGCAATTGAAATGTATGACTAAAATACTTTTGCCCCATATAACACATTTGCCCCATTATTTTTTTATTTTCTTTACAGATGGTGCGTTCCTACAAGAAAAAGCTCCCAAATCCCTCATATTTGGAAGAAGACGTAAAAGTGGCCGTAGGGGAATATATGGCTGGTCGAATGACTATTTACAGAGCACACAAAACCTATAATATACCTTATTCGACAATATACAGCCGTGCGAAAGGTCTTCGTGGTGTAAAAAAGCAAACTAGGGGTCGACTGACTGTCTTCACTCAAGAACAGGAGAAACAATTGGCTACAGCACTAAAAACTATGGAGAAGTGGGGATTTGGCTTGTCAAAAAAAGAGGTGTTGCAGCAAGTTGCTAATTATGTGAGGGAAAACAAAATAAAGACTCCTTTTAAGGATAGCGTTCCGGGAACTGATTGGTTTTTAAATTTTAAGAAGAGAAATAATTTAAGTTTAAAAGTTCCACAATCTGTGGAATATGCGCGCAAGAAAGCCACTGATCCATTTGTAATTTATGGCTACTTTTCGCTATTAAAGTCAACTTTAACAGAATTAAATCTTGAAAATCAACCCGGACAGATCTGGAATCTTGACGAAAGTAGTTTCAGTATAGACCCAAGTAAAACAAAGGTCGTAGGACAGCGAGGAAAACCTTGCGCTCGCATAATCAGTACCCCAGGCCGTGAAAATACAACGGTTTGTCTACTAACAAGTGCTGATGGACAAAAGGCACCCCCCTTTATAATATTTAAAGGGTCTTACGTATGGGATCAATGGCAGGCACCTGATTCAATTTTTCCAGGACTATCTTATGCGTCAAGTAAGAATGGTTGGATGGACAGTGAAATATTTTTAAATTACTTTAAAAATACGGTTACTCCTGCGTTGGGTCAGAAAAGACCAGTACTTTTGTTATATGACGGTCACTCCTCACATGTCTCATCATCCGTAATTGAACGAGCAGCTCAAGAAAACATTACAATTTTAAAGTTACCGCCTCACACTACTCATTTATTGCAACCGCTTGATATTGCAGTTTTTCGTTCGGTGAAAGCTAGGTGGAACGAAAAATTAGTAAAGTGGCAGCGCCATAATATAGGTAGGAAGCTACCAAAAAGTATGTTTTCTAAATTTATAGCTGAAGTGTGGAACGAAACGAATCCCAGTATTATTGTAAATGGGTTTAGGAAGGCCGGAATTTCATCTTTCAATGACAAAGTCGTACCAAGAGAGAAGTTCGACGCTGATGCATTAAAACGGTGGGAATCACAAAACATTCAAATCCCTAATCCGCAAAACGTTCAAGCAAAAAATGTAACAGTCATCCCTAACAATGAGCTTAGTTCAAGCTTGATATCAAATAGCTTTTCCGCTGATAATGAGCCTGGTCCGACTACAATATTAAGTAATATTTCCGATGATAATGAGCCTAGTCCTAGTAGATTATCAAGTAACGTTGCCATTGACAGTAACTCTACGTCTCAATTGGAAAGTGCTTCTTTTGAAAAGCTATTACTACAATGTGTCAAACAAAATCAAGTTTCACCCAAAGTACCAAAACGAAGAGTGGCAGCTGGTGCTGAAGTGATTACTGCACGAGAGAAGTCAAAAGAAAAAGAAACCTTAAAACGTAAAGTGAAATCTGCACATTCTCATCAAAAGAGGGCATCTACCTCCTCGAGTGAATCTGATGATGAGCTTCCCATTATTTATGAAGAATCAGATAATGACGGGGATTTTTTAGAAGAACTGATAGAACAGTCAGAATAAAATCAGAACTCCTTTGAAGACACAATTCTAGAGAAAGATAAATGGGTCCTTGTTCAATTCCCAACAAAAAAGAAAATTGTACATTTTGTTGGTAAACTCCTGGAGAAAAATAAAGAAAGGGAAGAATGGCTGATTAATTTTCTTAGACTAAAAAGAAATAAATTCGTTTGGCCCAATATTGAAGACAAATCTTTGGTAGACACGGCAGATATTTTACGCATTCTTCCACAGCCTACAGAAGATAGAAGAGGGTCCGGATTCACATTTAACGTTAAATTTGCTGGAATGAATAAATTTACTTGTTTACGACGTAATGTAATGTTTGGAGTTAAGACTATTTGATTCTCACTTATTACGTTAATATATTTTATTATTTTTTACAAGTTATTTTACGTCTTAAACAACGACTTGTTTTTCAATTTTTTTTTAATATTATGCAGTTCTGTTATTTTTTTAGATAAATCAATAAACTAAATAGCAAATTTTATAGGAAAAAACATATTTTTCACAATTGCCCCAGACGTTTTTCTATGCCATTTTAATACCACGATAGAACTGTTTATTACATTTGCCTCCAGGCCCTGGGGCAAATGTAAGATACTGTGGATATTTTAGAAAATATGTAACATTATTTTTATACTTTATTCAATATCGGGTTTAGTAAATGAATCCCATATCTCAGGAAGCGGTAAACTTAATATGGTATCAACTGTTTTATTAAAATAAGAAAATAAATACATATTTTATGATTTAATTTGAACTATTCAAATTTTATAATCGTTTTGCCCCAGGCTACCTTATGTGAAGTCGCCGCTTTTTGTAATAATATGTTGTTGCGAAAGGCCCTGTGCCATTTTAAACGAAATTGATTTTTTTACTTGAGCAATTTGCTAATCTAATTTGCTTAATTTTTGTCTCTTGTTACCTGAAATTAGAACAATTCAGAGTTAGTTACACTTTCAGAGGGTATTTGATCCTCCAGACTCCGAATGCTTGGCTTGCGCCGTTGAATTCGGCGTTTCAGGGTTCGACTCCCTAATGATTTTGTAACCACCCCACTTAACGTTAGATTTGGTCCAACATAGGCATGACGTATTTTGATTTATTTTTCATATTTATATTTCATTTAATAATTAAAAGAAATGATTTCCAAAATGACGTTTTATTTCACCGATCTCTTGATGAGTCTAAAAAAAACAGAAGTTTAGTTTGCAAACAATAAATAAATCAAAACCAAATGGCATACTCACCCCTGGCAATAAATAATCAATAATTCAATTTACCCTATCGAATTAAGGTGTTTACAAATATAAGTAAAACCACTCAACTCAAGAGTTTAAAAAACTTATGAAAGGTGTGAAAAGTTTAAACTTTAAAATTAAGTCTCAAAATACTCACCAACCCCAAGGGATGCAAGTCTTATGGACACTTCCACGAAAAAAAAATTAAAAAAAGTCATAAAATTAAATATTATTTTGATTTAATAAAATCAGATTTTTTACTTTGAACAACGTTAACTTTCACTTGGGACTGATGTCCTAGGCGAGAAACGAACAAACACAGTCTTTTTATAATTTAATATAAGCCTATTATTCAAAAACCACTGCTCGAAAGAGGTCAACACTTCTTGCAATCTCTTGACAGCTCTAGCCACTGATGTTTCTGAACAAATATATGAATTATCATCAGCAAACGTGGTAAGACCATTAGGATTTTCAACTACCATAGGTAGATCATTAACAAATATTGAAAATAATAAAGGCCCTAATATAGACCCTTGCGGTAGTCCTAATCTGACCTTTAATTGGTTGAATCTGGCATCGCCAATATCCACAACTTGACCCCTGTCTCTGAGATATGATTGTAGCCATTCACCAATTTTGCCTCTAAACCCATACCGTTGTAATTTACAGACAAGTATGATACAGATAACGTATGATCAAGTAAGTCGAACGCTTTGCTTAAATCCATAAAGACACAAAACCTTTTATTACTTTCATAGGGATATCTGTAGACCTGTTCAAGAAATTGCAATACTGCCGACGTTGTACTTTTACCCCCTCTGAAGCCGTGCTGACAATTCGTTAAAATTGTATGTGCTACAAGAAATGATGTCATCTGCTCAAAAACTAGTTTTTCCAGAATAAAACATCTGGAAAAGTTGCAGATTCAAGAGACATATTTATGACGTAAGTTAATGGCTGAACTATAAATGTAACCACTGACTTTAAAAAATTTGTAGAAATTTTGTCAATTCCAAAAGAATGGGATTTTTTTAGGTACATTATAACTCTAGTAACATCGTATTCGGAGACAGGTGAGAGAAACATTGTAGCAGGCTTTTCTGGAAAACTTAAATTGAGATTATTGGCTATGTTACATGCATTACGAGTTGTGAACAGGCTCAATGGAGCATTTACAAAATATTCATTAAAACTATTTGAGATAACCTCTTCATTGTCAGTTGGTACACCGTTTATCGCAATTTTACCTATAGACCCCCTGTTTTTAAGGTTCTTGGTACTATCAGATATAATATTCCACACCGTTTTGCTTTTATTTGTCGAATTAACATACATGCCATCGTTATGCATTTTTTTAGATAACTGAATAACTTTTTTATATAGTTTCTTGTACAATTTATAATAGTTAGTCATTTGTTTGCATATTTAGCTTATACAGCAATTTCAGGTTTTTTGAGAATGTACGAATTCCGAGCATCATCCAGGGCTTTCGCTTATTCTTATTCAAACATATCCCTTTAAGTGGAAATGCAATATTTATGTAAGTAGATATGAGGTCAGTAAATATTTTAAAGCCAATATTGGCATTTTGTGCTTCATATACAGATAACCAAATCTCGTTACATAAATAGCGAAAGAGTATATTATAATTTTCAGAATTAAAAAACCTTTTAAAAACAAAACGTGGTGAAAGCTGATCGAGGTCTAAATCAACCCGAAGAACCTGCGAAGAGTGATCTGACAATCCAATAAAGTCAACTATTGCACGGTTATCTATATTACAAAAATTAGTACAAATATAGTCAATAGCAGTACCAGAAGTAGACGTCTGTCTAGTTGCTTCTTTTACATGACAAACAAAGCCATAAGGACTCAGTAAATCTATAAGTTCATGTCGCTCAACTGAATTTGCAAGTAAGTCATTGTTTATATCGCCACATAAGATTTCACGCGTATTAACACCAGATTTAATGTTGTAAGCTAAAAACTTAGAGAGACTGTCAAGAAAAATATTTACGCTGGCAGATGGTGATTTATAGATACAAAAAACTTTAATTCATTCATACATTCCGTAGACAGACTAGTCTACATGTTGAGATATGTAATTTTATTAAATATTTGCTTCAATTAATTTAAAGTTAAATATTTTTATTCAGTTGCGAAAAAGCCAAAAAAGATTTTTGTTTGTCAATTTAAACGCAACAAATAATCTGAACACATTTAAAAACAATATATATTATTTAAATAGTAGGCACAGATTAATATTAAATACGCAATTATCAAAATTTTAGTAAAATCTAAATAAATTATGGTGACGGAAACTCTAAAGAGCGTTCACATTCTTCTTGGCGCCATTGTTTCTGTGTCAAGAACATTAGATATAACCCTATAAATCAAGCTGGCAAGTGTCTGTTATTTTTTAGTAGAGAAACTAAATATCCTCATTAATTATTTATAATTATGTAAATCAAAGAATTGTATATTTACACACCTCAAGAACGTCTTGATTTAAAACTTAGATGTAAAATTCTAAACTACGATTTTACCGTTTTCCTTATACGGCGAGTCCCCTTAAGGAGTCTATTGCCACTTTATGCTATAGAGTGAACGCAGTCGTATATCAGAAGACCTAATTTAATAGAAACGCAGTGCTTGAAACTATAAAATTAAACTCTTACGATCTAGGCTGGTTTCAGAATAAGTTGAGCCTTAGAACATGTAGTATGGTAAACACTCCTTACTACTACAATTTTAACATTTTGCCTGCCCTACTGTATTTTTTCAAATTTTGTAACTTAAGAATGAACAAATTGAAAAAAATCTATAAGAGTTCATGTTAAACCCAGTTTTATGTTTATTTTATGTTGGTGAAAACAAAAGAGGTGTTCCCTGTTTTATCTTAAATTCTGTATATTTGAAAAGATGTGTCGTAGGAAATAACTTCCCGAATATCAATATGCCCACAGCTGGAACTGGACGATTATCCAAATCAATAATGCATTATCGATTTTTACAAGTAATCGATTTTTCTCAAACAATAGATTTATTTTTCAATTATTTGATTTTTTTGATTAATAGAACAGACATTTTTCGATAATCAATTTTGGACTATTAATTAAAATAAAAAAATCTATTATTGAGTTAATCGAATTATTTTGTAATAGAAAAATCAATTTTTTTTTAATAGATGATACCGATTATTATGTATCAACTAATAAATTTGTTAAATAAAATACGTTTCGTAAAATCGATATTTCTATCATTTTAAATGTCATAATTTAATTAATATTTTAGTTGAGGGTGTGAATTATCAAACCAATATATTGATTTACCAATGTCTAAGAGAGTTATCGATTTATCGAATAATCAAAATATCTACCAATCAAAAATAGATTTTTAAAAAAGTCGCGAAAAATCGATTAATATATTATTAATCGAATAACCAATTATTCAAAAAATCGAGAATAATCAATTTTTAAAAAAATTATAGCTGAATAATCGATTATATTCCCCACTCCTATTAACAGTCTCAAATACTAATCAAGTGGGAAAAATTAAGTAATAGAAATCATATAAAATGTTACATACCGTATGTTCCCATTCTCCTTTCTTCGTAATTATATATACCCACAAGTAATTACACATTTTTTCTGGTTTTGCCACACCAATACATTTTTTATGTGTATTTCATATGTATGTTTATTTAAATGCCTAAAAATAAGCATTTTGTTCTACACTAACTTCTTTACTCTAATGTGTGATACTAAAGGGATGATTAAATTTTTACCAAAAACTCATCACTTCACTCTTGGTACTCATAGTAGAAGTTAAATATATGCCGCAAGTAGATCGACAGACACACAAATTGGAATCTGGGATCCATGGCACATCCATGTCTGAAAAAATATTTGAGGGTGATTTTTTCACGATTACAATAATAATTGTTTTATACTGAGGAAGCAAAAAATTAGTACTCACTATAATTTTTTAGAGTAGTTCTAAATTTATGTACCCAAAACACGGTAAATATTGACTTTCGCGTACCATCGCCGTTTTACATGAAATTGGGTATAAAGGTAAAATTTGAGATGCTGATCACGAATCTAGATCAATGTTTTTGGACCTCATTTGATTTCTGAGTTATCTATCATTTAAGTTCAGAATCTTGTAATTATAGTTTTTTCACCTTCGTTTCAATTTAATTCAATAGTTTTTTAGAATACAAATTATAATATTCCATTGAAATATCAGAATAATTAAAATGTTTACATTAAAACTATTTACATATTATATATGTTTATATATTTGAATATTAGACATATTCAAAATTTAAATTTGACAAATTGTATCAATGAATCGGTTTTTGATACCGTTTACTACGGATATTTTGTAACATAGGTGTACTAGGTTAGCACAAGTATGGGTGTCGAAGAGTAGAGGTATAAAGTGAAACTCTATTAGACTAGGTCAGTAGATGAAGTGCAACAGCGCGAAAGCATCATTTTTAGAGCTGTAACACATGTTTTCATGCTTAACAGTGATGCCTCCGAGCTGTCGGATTTCGTCAGCGCCTAAACCTAACCTGGTACCGGTCCATCTATGAAACACAATTTATATAGAAAGCTATATGAAACCCCATAGTTTAATACAATTATTCAAATTTCAAAAAATTTGTATTTTCTGCCTACTTATCTTTTTAAATCACCATATTATCATATAACACCAAATACAAAATCAAGATAAATTCCTTATTATAAATAGCGATTTTAGCAATTGACAGATACGATTTCATTGAGATGATGTAAGTTAAATAACACTACAAATTAAAAAATAAGTACTATTTCAATATTTCAGATATATATATTTAATTTTAAAAATATAATATTAAACGGAATTGGAAAGATAGTGAAAAAGTGTTAGTATAAAATTGTCAATTTAGATAATGGATAACTCAAAATGAGGCCGAAAAAACTGACTTCAGATCCGTGATCATATTTCCAAATTTTATCTGTATCCCAAATTTGATGAAAATTGGCCATGGTAGACGAAAGTCTACATTAGGGTGGATCGAAAAAGTAATTTTTTCGAGTATCGAATTCAAATGGAGCGCAAAAGTTGCATATTAGCATGCTAATTAATTAAAAAATAACAAAAAATCATACCTTCATTCCAGCAGTTTCGCGTACTCGGGTTGTGCAAATGATAAAAGCCTACCATAACATATTATAATTTAGGAAAATCGTACAACCGAGACCAGAAATAGCGTCTAAGTGTGCAATGACATATTCTTGTGTTTGTAAAAAAAAACAAATGTTTGTGACTGTCCTATAGTTATAGAATGTAAGTGTAAAAAGGCAATAACATCCTTCCTCTAGAGAAAAAGTTTATGTACGATCAGCGAACAACTAGGATTGAAGTGATAGTAGTCTAGATAAAAAAGAAACAGAAGCTTCAAAAATAATGATAACGGCACTTAAGACATGAAATCTACTCAAAAAATTCCGCACGAAAATAGAATTGTAATTGAATTGTCTTCAGTACAACATCCAACGTTTTGTATGATGTTGGAATAATTACTGATTTTCAACCAAAATATGAAGACAAACGCAGAAGGGACGACAGGCTATTCCACAGGACCCGTCTATAGTATCACAGGGAATATACTTTGATGGTAGAAAAGATAATACTGCCTTCGAAGAAAAAATAGAGGCGAAACTATACCGAAGAGTTAAGAAAAGAGAACACATTAGCCTGTGTAAAATAGCGAAATATATCATAAAGTATCTGCAAGATAATGATATTGACATTAATGAACTGGAAGCGATCAGTTCTGAATAGAGGGTGAAAAAAATGGTATTATCCATAATAGAGCGGATAAAATTCTGCGACCACTGCAATGGTTTATTGGCTTGCTTCACTTTAGCCGAGCTGCCATTCAGGCATTTGTTTAAATACTTAGATGGACAGACGACGGAAACAGTATCATTCTCTGGAAAAATCGCCAAATTACTGCATGGCTGTGCAAAATTACCCATTGCAAATTTGGAGCAATTGAAATAGATGAAATTAACGTCAGTAAATTTCATCTTAATAAAGACCAACACTATCATCTGGATATTTTCAGAGCGATACAAACAGGTCAATGTACTTCAGATCTGGCTGCAAGAGAACTGGGACCTCTCAGTCACTCCCGATGTCTGACATGTGCAAAACTTGTCTTACGGTTATTCATTTCCCAAACAAGTAAGTCCTACAGATGAACTCAAGACGCTGGAAGACTAAATTGTTAAATATGCCCCAGTCTGGTTTGATATTAAAAGATATCAGTCAGTGAAATATTGTCCAAAAGATAACTTTAAGATTGTTCAATCAACGAGTCATTTGCAAGATGACATTAAAAGAATCATAGATCCTGTAATTCAGAGAAACGCCTTTTTCTGCCACCCAGAGAACATGTTGTTGGCTATGATAGTCGATGAGAGACAGCACATACAAGAGTTGGGTTACAGGAGATTTCTAAAGGCAAAAACTGAAATTCCAAAAGAGAAATCTGTTAGAACTTTTATGACTCTCTTAATAAATTTTGATGCCACGGACTACACTAAGTTACTACATAACAGCCGAAACTATTTCTTCGTTTCTAAAATACACGGCCTGATTTTCATTTCGTAAATTTTCCATGCCACGCCCAAGCTGTGGAAAGATGCGTGAAGCTCGTCACGGAGTCTGCAGAAAAAGTGTACGGGGAACAAATGGCTACATTAGAACCACATTACTCTCATTAGATCGACAATGCTAAAATTTGATCAAAAATATGATTTTAAGATAACGTTGGCTAAATCAAGTTACCATACTCTAATTGGTTGGATGGTTAGGAAGGGTGTGAGTGAAGCTCGAATTGCGCGAACTCAAAAAGCGCATGGTTGTTAAATATAATTTTTCTGTTATCAGAAAACTAAAACGAAGTTTACCTGTATATTCTGAACGCAAATGTAAAATTTTTTATTTTTCTTATTTTTCGAAATTTAGGCCCTTTACGCAAACTGAAGATCCAACATATATTTCTTTTTATTATTTTTTCATTAATTAGCATGCAAATACGCAACTTATAGCACTATTAGAACTCGATACTGGAAAACATTATTTTTTCGACCCACTTTAGGTACTAAAAAAACTAAGTTAAAAATAAATTTAAATTTAAATTCTCCTCCCTGTATAACAATTAGAACTAGAATATATGCGATATTATACCCAATAGAGAGAAAAGCAACTTTCAGTTTTTACACCTACACGCAAAAAACAAGGACATCCAAGCCCGTTTCGTGCTGATCGTAACGATCAAGAAAATACAAATGTCTTAAAAACCTCTTAATGTTATTATAATTTATATTACGTTCGGTTTAATATGCCAAGTTTCGCACTACGGGTCATTTTTATATTTTTAGTGGTCTTGGGAAACAGTTTAAATATGTTTGTTTGCTAATAAGAAGAGTAATGTTAAAAGAAACTCGAAGAAGTAAATGAACTTTCTGCCGTTGTTGACCTGTATTAGATTATGAACTGCCCACACATAGATATCTTCTATGCTATAAAATATGTTTTAGTATTTTTTTATTTTGTTGATTAATACAAAGAAAAAAATGTAGGTTTACATAAAAATGTGACATTTATTGTTCTAAGGAGCCAGATTTTAATTTTCATATTGACGGAGTAAACGTAAAGAACCACATTCAAAAATCACAGAAAGATTTATTCTATAAAAACAATTTTACCAAATATGTTGTAGAACTCTGGTTTGTTGGTGAAGCGAACAGGTGCACTATGGGACAAGGAAGCGATTTGCGTCTCATAAATGATATTCGATGTTTAAAGAAAATACTCTCATTTTAATTAATTCTTAATATTACAGTAATGCCTATAATTTGTCACAAGTTTTACTATTATTAATATTTAGATATTAATAAATTATATTTACAGTTAAAACCCGCTATTTATTTGACAGTAAATATATGTAAGATGACAAAATATTATAATTATAAATATATTAATTATTTTTTAAGATAAAAAAGTCATAGATTTATAAGACGCAAAACGGCACTAAATATACTTTTAAATATGTAGAATAAATCTTTGAAGTTAAGAAAAAAAGCATTTATAAAATAGTATGTGAAGCAATAATTAAAATAAATTTAAAAACAAAACTACAAAAAGATCAGCTAGAAGAATTTCTAATATATTAATAATTTTTTTGTGATATAAGTAGATAAAAAATCTAGAAAAACAATAATACTTAAATTTATAAACAAATATAGTTAATTTTATACAGAAACACACATGCCCACACTTTTACGTGAATGTATTTTTTGGGTTGTATTATTTACCTAAATGGTTACAGATGTTTTTCGTTTTTTAAAAACCAAGCCGAATCCGAAATATCAAATTGTCCTAACTATATGTCCCTAACAACAACACATTTAAGGTCAGAAAGCAAAAGGATAATGTTGCTTTTTGTTTTACACATTTTTACTTGTACGCATAACAGCCCATATATTCGCTTCTGTTATTACGGTACTGGAAAACATTTTCAAAAAATGTAAGCTGGGCTTTTTAAAATTACTAGAATACGAAAAATATATTTGTTTAGCCAGCCGGTGGCCGAGGGCGTAAAGCTTTAGGTTTATACCCGTGTTGGTCTGGAAGAGCCTCAGTTCGAATCCTAGGTGGGGGTACGATGTTTCAAGTCTGCAGCCAATATTAGTGGTAATAAAATCCAACACAGACAAGTGTAAAATCTTTCTACTTCATGCGCTACCCCATTCACGCTGATTGACGCCGAATTTGGGTGGATAGGGGTTGTTGATGCAGATACACACGTGTCAGTCGGTATGTTACTTGACAAAGATCAAAGGCTACACCGTAACCCAAGCGTTGATAGCTCGAGGGTAGGGTGTGGGCCGGGGATCAAAAATGACCGAGAAACGTGGTTCGGAACCCACGATAAGCTGTAGGTCCCATCCAGATTGGTCACTAATGGAAAGGAGAGGCTAAAATAATAAAAACAAACAAAAAATTTTTTTTTTTAGAAAAAACGTTTATGATATCTGTACGGATGTGTGTAACTTGAGAACGGTCAAACTCATTCGTTTCAAATTCGCACCAAAAATACTTTAGGTTTGTGACTCGCGAGCTGTAGTTTTTAAATGGTGTTGATACTTGATTTTTACTTCCGTCGTAAAAGGGAAGTATTGTAATTGCCCTCCGAGATTTTTTCAAAATATTTTTCAGTGTTCCTAGATGCCGAAAAACATATTTTCGCAATTCGTCTGTCTGTGTGTTCATGGCATAGCTAAAAAACTACTTACCCGATTGACAAATTTTGGTCAAAAATTAAGGGTCATACGGGAATGACCTGGTAAAATTTTGGTAAAAATCGAATATGGCAAAACAAAATGGCGGCCTAGTGAAATGTTAAAAAAATTATTATTAAAAAACTACTTATTTAATTTACTTCAAATGTTGCATAAAAATCAAGTATTATGTAAGAATCAACTGGTAATATTTTGGTACTAATCCAAGATGACGGCTTAATGAAATTAAAAATTAAGCCTGAAAAATCTGTAAGTGTGATATAGAGATAAACTAATAAAATTGTGGTTCTTACCCAAATGGCGGAATAAAATAGCGACCAAATAGAGTGTTTGTGATCGTGAAAAAATCACCCTCCCTCTCAGATTTTACATATCTTCGTGTTTTAGCGTCCCTAGGATCAAAAAAAAAGTTTTATCAATTCCGTCGGCCCGGCTGTCAGTTCGCACATAGCTAAAAAATTACTAATCATATTGACTTCAAATTTTAGTCAAAATATAATAATAATATGGGGATGACCTAGTCATATTTCGGTAAAAGTTTAATATGCCGAAGCAAATGAAAGCCTAGTGAAATATAAAAAAAATTATTACTAAAAAACTAATTACCAAATTTGCCTCAAATTTTGCACAAAAATTAAATGTTACCTTGGAATCGACTGGTAACACTTTCGTATGAATATAAGGTAGCAAAACAGAATGGCGCTCTAATAAAATATTTAAAAAATGAGAAATCTTCTTATTTAATTCACATAATATCTTGCAGCAAAATTGAATATGATACAGGGATTATCTATTACGAATTCAAGATGATGTTACAAAATGCTGGTCCTAAAGGAATCAATTTAAAACAAAATGAATTTATTTTGAATCATGCCCAAAAATAAGTGTGGTAGGTAGAAACTGGCAAAATGGCGCGTAATAAAGATTTTTGAAAAAAGACAGTGTTCCGAAAACTGTATTTTTGTGTTTTTTATAATATATATCATTAAAATTATATTATCCTATTTTAATAGTGGCAGCGCCGCCCTTCCATATCATCGACTAAGGATCGAGAGAGAGGGAGAAAATGTAATTTAGAGTGTGTCAAGAGTGTCAATAAATCACATGTTACCGTTAAGATATATTCCGCAGTTTTATTTAATTAAAGATACAAAAAAGTGTATACCAATAGAAAACATGGTCCTTCGAGCCGGATGTGATTCAGTACTATAGTGGGGTGAGAAAATAACCCAGAAAACAGCTGAAGAGACGTGTTAAATAATCAAAATATTCCGTCTGGAAAGTGCAAATTCTATCGTTTGCCGGTTGCCGTGCCGACGCACCGTGGTGTTACGGAAAAACTTCTCTTGTGAACTGGCGACGTTTTATGTGGACAATCAGCTATTTGTAAAGTAAATACAAACTTCGCTCCTCCTGTGAACTTGCGACGTTTTATCAATCAGCTTTTTTAAAGTAAATAAAAACCTTTTCGTTGACAAAAATAACAAATAAATGAATTGTTGCTGTGAAGAATTGTGATGGTTTATGTTCCTTGTTCTACGTAAGAAGGTAAGCAGATAAGTGAGTCTTTTCCAATTTATTAAAGGGGTTTCTTTTTATATGTTTAAATTGAATTCGTATTTTCTTAATATAGGCAAAAAAGAAGCGTGGTCTATTAAAATTACGTCAAACTCTTTTTAAGAAACATCTTGACGCATTACTAGGAAGATTATTAAATGTTTATTTAAATACTTTTGAAAAAGAAACTATATTAGATTTAGACAGTAGAGTAGTGAAATATTACAAACTTTTGCGAAGTTTTGATGAGGTGCAAAGCCAAATTGAAATGTTAGTCGAGGAGACCGATCAAACAAACCAATTAAAAGAAAGGAGGAAGGAATTTGAAAATTTATATTTTAAATTAGGTTCTCAAGCAAAAAAGTTAATTGCAGAATATTATAATTTACAATCGGCTGATAATTATTAGTTAAGTGTTTCTAGCGTTCATTCTGGCCCTAAACAAAATAATCAGGACATACATACATTTTCAGGTGATTACCAAAATTGGTTAGAATTCCGTGATCTTTTTGACTCTCTAATAAATTCAAATAATTCTATATCAAATACACAAAAATTCCATTATTTGAGAGCATCATTAGAGGAGGTGCGAGGCAGGTGATAAGGAGTATTGTGGTAAGCAGTGAACATTATGATTTAGCATGGAATACTTTGTGTAGTAGATAAGAAAATGTTAATATTTTAGTGCAAAATCATGTCAAGGGGTTGTTTCAATTTCCAGTGCTATGTAGTTCTAGTGATTTAAGAGTAATGATTGATTCCATAATAAAACACATCACTCGTTTGAAGAGTTTAAAGCAACCTTGTGACTCTGACATATATTTTAGGAGAGAAATCAGACAAAACAACTTTTCGTGAGTGGGAGGAAAAGAAGACTAGTAAAGGTGATACATTGCCTACTTTTTCTGAATTTATGACCTTTCTAAAAACCAGGGCGGATTTTTTGGAAAATCTTGAATTGTCAAAAGAAAGAGAAAAACCTAGAGAAAAATTCCAGGGCAAACCTTCGTCGCACTTTTTCTGTACAGGAAAAATCTTCAGGTCCTTCCTCGGAACCTTCTTGTGTGATGTGTGGTGATGATCATTTTATCCAAAAGTATGCAGAATTTTTGAAATTATCTGTGAATGAGTAGACAAGGTGAAAAGGTGGCGATTGTGCTTTAATTGTTTAAAGGCAGGGCATGCTTACTCAGCATGTACCGGCCACATGTGTCATAAGTGCAATTTAAAGCATAATACATTGTTGCATTTTGAACGAAATAAAAGTTAATTTGAGGGAAGTCCCCAAAATACAAACCACCATAGTGAGGGGGGTATCTAGAAAATGCAACTATAAATATGACAAGTAAAATCAGGAGTGTTGTAATGGTGTTTCTCATGTATGCAGAATTATTCTCGATAGTGCAACTCAGAGTAATTTTATTACGAAGGAATGTTGTAAGAGGTTAGGTTTAGAGAAGTTTGAGCTACCTTCGACAGTTACAGGGGTTGGTCGAACAGGAACACAACCAAAATGCAAGTGTAAAGTGCAAGTGCAAGCTTTAAAAAATGCTTTTCAGGTTGATCTTATGTGCCTTGTGATACCTAAAATAAAAGGCCAATATCCTCGTTGTAAGATATCTGCATCATTGTGGCCTATACCCAAGCATATAAATCTTGCCCATCCAGGTTTTAATAATCCAGGAGATATTGATATACTTATTGGTGGCGGGGTTTACTTAAATTTTTTATGCATTGGCCAAATACAGTTAGGTGAAGTTATGCCTACCTTATAAAAAACTCGATTTGGGTGGGTGATTGGTGGAGAGTCTAAATTTGGTATACAAGGGTCAAATTTTAGGTGTAATTTTACGGAAACCTTACAGATTCAAGATTGGTTAACCAAATTCTGGGAAATAGAGGAGGTTCGTGAATACAAAAAACTTTTGTCAGTGGATGAGCAACAGTGTGAGGAGTTTTACAAGATTACAAAGCGTGATTTTAAAGGTCGTTTTGTTGTTCAGATGCCATTTAGATTATCTCGTAGTTCCCTGGGTGATTCTTATCAAACTGTAGTAAAGAGATTTTGTTCTTTGGAAAACAAATTAATGAGAAATCCTGTATTAAAAAAGAAATATGTGTCCTTTATAGAAGAATACCAACAATTATCCCACATGATTGAGGTACCTCCAGAGAATTTAGGTGTAAGTCCATCATTTTACTTCCCACATCATAGTGTGACAAATGATAACAGCCCTACTACAAAATTGCGTGTAGTTTTCGATGGCTCAGTTGTTTCGGATGGTGGTGAGTCTTTAAATTGTATCCAGTTAGTGGGTCCAACTTTGCTGGATCAGTTATTTCAAATTATTTTAAGTTTCAGGCAGCACACTATTGTGGTATGCGCTGACATCATAAAAATGTATCATCAGATTCGTATTAAGTCTTCTGAATTACCATTGCAGAGAATTGTGTGGAGGTCAGATCCATCAGAAGACCTTAAAACCTATGAGCATCAAACCGTAACATATGGCACCTCGTCGGCCCCATACCTTGCTGTTAAATGTTACAGCAGTTGGCAGTTGAGTATAGAGAGACATATATAGAAGCATCCAAGGATTTCTACATAGATGATCTTATTTCACGGTCAGAGTCAGTGCGTGAAGCCATAGGACTATGTGATAGTGTGAGCAAAGTGTTAAAGTCGGGTGGTTTTGAACTTCGAAAGTGGGCATCCAACAGTAAGGAGGTATTAGATCATTTGAGAAAAAAATATTTTTTGTTACCCATACTAGTGTTCGGTGAAAGGGAAAAAACAAAGACATTGGGGCTTTATTGGTCATGCGACAAAGATGTTCTGGAGTATAGTATTAATAACAACAGCAGTGATCAGGTTTCTAAAATAACTGTATTATCAGCCATTGCACAGATTTTTGACCCATTGGGTCTTCTGAGTCCATGCATTATTACAGCAAAAATAATACTTCAGAGTTGTGGTTACATAAGTTGTCATGGGATCAATCACTTCCAATAGATCTTCATACTATGTGCTGTAAATTTAAACAGAACTTGCCTGCTTTAAATAAGGTAAACATTCCCAGACAAGTCTTATGTCAAAAATCAGTAAAAGTAAAGATTCATGGGTTTGCAGATGCCTCTCTGGAGACTTATGGAGCGTATGTATATGTGAGGAGTATAAGTGAGAGCGAGCCTATTCAAGTGAGTTTATTGTGTGCAAAATCAAAGGTGGCTCCATTGAAAATATTAACCATACCCCGATTAGAGTTTTGTGCTTTTGTAGTGTTAGCGAACCTTGTACAAAAGGTTAAAACATCTATGACAATAAAGTTTAATGATTGTTTCCTGTGGAGTGATTCTACTGTGTGTTTAAGCTGGATAAGAACTCCTCCTAATATTTTACAGACATTTGTAGGCAATTTCAAATTCTCAAATTCAGTCAATGTCCCAGTAACTAACAAGTTTAAATTATTGAACCCCCCTAGTGCTTTCAAGGCTGGGGCATGTTCCGAAAACCGTATTTTCTGTGTTTGTTATAATATATATCATTAAAATTGTATTATCCTATTTTAACAGTGGCAACGCCGCGCCGCCCTTCCATATCATCGACTAAGAGTCGAGAGAGAGAAAATGTAATTTAGAGTGTGTCAAGAGTGTCAATAAATAACATGTTACTGTTAAGATATACTCCGCAATTTTATTTAATTAAAGATACAAAAAAGTGTATACCAATACAAAACAGACAGTATACTAAATAACTATGTGCGGAACTAAATAGGGTTATATTTTACTATTCCTAATGAAAGAAAATGTTCATAACGAGGGAAGATCCAGGAAAAGGAAATTTACCGATTTTTTCGATTAAATATATTAAAAAAAATGACGATACAATATTTCGAAAGACATTCTTAACTTTATGATTTTAAAATAAGAAAGTAATTTTATAAAATATAGCTATTATTTTTAGCTGTCAATCAAGTATAAATCAAACAACAGCCTTGAAATATATTTTATTGACTTTCCACGTTTAGCTCTATCCTGGGTTGATTTTTAAGTGTAAGTAAATACTCTAAAATAAGGTAGTGGACCTTTTTGAGACTCGAAAATTAATATTTCTTGTGGGCCAAAAGCGAAAGAAAAGGGGAGAGTAACGAAGACAAACATTAATTTGACTTACGCTAGGATATGATACTGTCCTTTAAAGGCTGCGAATGACGGCGGGCGAGAAAAGCAAGCTGTCAGAAATAAATCTTAAAACCCATTAGAGTTTGTATTATGTAAGGTTTACTTTGGGGTTTTGTGTTAATGGGGGGGCACGTGTGGTTTATTCGTGGCACACATTTTGCTGACAATTATTTACACGGAAGACACATAATAGTAAAAAATCGCCTAAAATAAATGCCAGTTTCCTTTACTAATTAGGTTGGATGTTAAGAACCTATTTCTTTATTTACGAGTTTTGTGTTGCTAATAATGTAAGATACAGTTCAAACCAAAGTATTTTCCAAGCTTCACTTTGCAGATGTAGGTGGCGACGCACACACATTTTTTCATATTTACCCCAAACAACATTGGCAAATATATATATCGCAGTCTTTTGAAGGCTTGTCATAAGTCACTCCCTAGAGATAAGTCTCAATTAAGAGTTTTTAACTTGTCCTTGTGATTGACTTAAAGGCTTTTTCTTTAAGTCTGCCTTTGCTACTGCAGAGCCCTTTTAAGCAGTATGGGGTTTCTTCCATGTGATAAACAACGAGGGAAGTTTAAACCATCCAAAAACCCTAGATGTTTGTTAAGTCTACATTGACCGCTCAGTATTCCAACCATTTCCGCAATAGTCTTGCGGCTCCTAGACAGCAGTCAGGCTACTTTATTTATTTTTCTTAATATTCCATAGATATTAGGCCATGTCTTTACTAATGTACAAATAGTGCAAAATGATTTAGTTGTCTTGCGTTCTTATTCGTATGATTTACAAATGTGAAAGGAACTTGTGGTAATGGGAAAAGCAGATTTATGAAGCCACTTTCAAAAATATAACGAATGATTTGCAAACTTTACTAGAAGGGAACAGCTTACACCAATTAGCCCCCCGTGGTATATGAAGAAGTCAAGATAAAACACTGAAATTTGGCATTCTTTAATAGAAGACTAAATGTCTTCTTTTTTAGTGCATGTCTGAAAAATGCAAAACAGCGATTGGGTGCCATTTAGAGTAAACAAATTAAATTGAAAGGTTAGTTGAGTAGCACATCTTTTTAAATTCATTCTTAACCTTAATTTATCCTTAAAATACATTACATTCGTACATGACGCAGAACAAGAGAAAGCGAGTAATACTCTTGAAACCTTACAAAACTGAAAATATTTTAACCTTAGCATAATAGATGATCCTTAATTTAAATATTCTTTTTTAAAAACGTATAACTAGATAAGTACACAAGAATAAATCAATAATGAATCACGTGAGGAATAAAGAACTTAAGTTTTGTCAATTATGTTTTGAAGAATGTTTACATTTCATTTTGTCAGGTTCTTTCACATTTTCAAATCCCCGTACGTGAGTAAAGTGATTCATCCTACATCGCTTTAATGATATTTGTATGACGACCATAGACTAACTAAACGCTAACGGGACAGATTTACCTAACAGTATAGGTGATGTTAAGAAAATCCTAGTTTTAATTACAAAAGAGCCACCTCCAAACAACCAACTTTTTTATTTTTTTTTCACGTATATATAATAAATATCTTTTAAGGTAAAATGAAAAACTTTATATTCATTAAGTAGTTGTGATTGTATAGTTTTAGTGATAGTTTATAGCTTTAATGATAATTTTATCGACGAATTTGGACTAACTTAATGCTAACGGGACAGATCCTCCTACAGTATAGGTTATTCTAAAAAAAATCTTGTTTCAATATAGAAGAGGGCCGTCCCCAATTTTTTGTATGTTGTTGTCTTTAACCATTCTATTAAAAGATACCATGAGCAAAATAAAAAATTAGTTTGCCGTGCCGAAAATAAATGACCCGACGCACGTCGAACTGTCCGCAGCCAAAAAAGACCATCTCCGCCTAGGAATCCTCGTTACATGTGTCAGTCACTTATCCAAATGGTTACAGCTTCCAAAAATAAAAATCATTTACGGTGCATGTGGTCGAATTTTCAGTACTGGTCTGTTCTAGCGGTGTTAAAGCAAGCTCTCTCACACCGTCAGCAAGCAACTTCAACAATTTTAAAATGTGACCAAGATGTGAAAATTAACATACGAGTAGGGAAAAATGTACAAAATTCAAATTTCCATTTTCCCTCAATAAACGGATCACTAGCAATACCCAGAGTAGATATAGATAATTGACTATTACATTTTTCTTTAACATTAAAATGTGAGAAGGTTGTTTTAAATATACATCTCATGTTTTGTTACACAAAGCTTTACAGCCATTTTTTATTATTATATTATTATATAATCCTAAGAAGAATAAGAAGCAACTGATCTCTCTGTCTCTCTCTATCTCTCTCTCTCTCTCTCTCTCTCTCTCTCTCTCTCTCCCTCTCTCTCTCTCTAGAACAACATGTTACACATATCACACAATCCCTTTCACATTTTAAAAATACCTATACTCTTTTAAATTTTAATTTCCCTTTATTTTTTGGTTGCAAAATAATAATATATTATTCTAACTAATAATTAAAATTTTATATTTTATTTATTCAGTACTTAATTATTTAAAATAACCTCATTAAAAAAACTCCATGAACTGGATATTTAGCGTGCATTCATGAAAGAGCTTTATGGGTGAAGCAATATTTTTTGGCCGCGCCGCATACACCACGTTATTATTTTATTCTACAAAAAGAAAAGGGCTTTCTGCGATACGTCGAGAGGAGATCATGGTGAGTGGTGTTATCGAAATATTTTCCTCAATATTTTGGTCGTTCGAACATGGTTTTGCCGGTTTTTAATTGATAATATATGTGAAGATTTAAAAACATATCTACAAGTTAAATTTGTGTTATAAATATAGCCATCCTTTTTGATATGTAATGGTACCTTTTCAGGTTAATAGAAACATTTCGACACTAAACATTATACTTTTCTAGAGCTATCCCTTTTCAATACAAAAAATCGCATTTCTGTCTTTTCATAGTGCCCCTTTTTTTGTTACTAACAAAGATTCAGGTACTCTGGAATAGAAAGTTCGCAAAGATTTTGACAATACAATTATTATCAAATTAAATCAATTTATTATGATATTTTTGAAACTCAACTAGCCACGAATAGTGACGCAGAAATTCATATAAATAAATTTAATTGGGTACTTAAATAATGTAATTCGTTTAATGATATTTATAATACTCTGGTTTAATAATTCTTTATCAAATATTGAAAAATTTAGACATTTACATTCTTAAAAGTTTTATAAAACATCAAAATTCCTCTTCATTTTGCCCTATAAATAACCAAAACCGCAATCATTTGACACTTTTAATGAAGATGCCAAATCGATTATGGCCGCTATGTTCCGTGAAACATTATATTTTTAATTGTCTGCAATTTAATTCAAAAACCCGGAAGAACGTTATAATTTATGCAAACAAAATAGATGGTGTATAAATTATCTTAGTAATTCGCATACTTTTAAGTCCTGCAGATCAACTTCAACATGTCGGCATTGCAACATTAAGCACGGTTCACGTTTGCACTTTAATACCCAATCAAATAATCAAAATTTACAAACCAATACTATTAATTAAAATTTTAACCAATCGACACGAAATCGTGAGTATAATATATCATATCCCGCAGACAGATTCTGACGCCTTAAATAGTTTAGCGACCTTTTGTGGTCAAATTTTCACTTCTGATGTTGATAAGAATCGTTCATATATTCGGCAAAATAATTTAATAAAATCGAATAAAGTTTTATTATCTAACGCAAAAACAAATATTTTTCACGATTCTGGAAATTTATTACTAGAAAATGTAGGCAAAAACTTGGCTTAAGTTCTATAAATTGTCTTTATCGATTTTTGGTGTATTAGATATGTCTATTAATTTAAATTCAGGTGCTGTTAAATGTATGAATTATAGTTTCAATAATTCTCAGACGCAAATTTCATTTGAGACTATTGCTTTGGACCAGATCAGTCAAACTTTCTGGTTCCACCTCATAATTGGTTACATATTGATCATTTATTTCTATTTTACTTACTTTACTATTATAGCACTTACTTTTTTGCAAATTTTAAAATCTGGTAGTATTAAAAGAAAAGTCTGATCAACCTACCACGATTAACACTTACTACTATTACTTTCAGTTGGGTCCTAATGGGAAATGTAAATAACTCAATTACTTCCAATCTAACTATTCTGTATACTTCATTTCTAAATAATATTTCTATGGACTTTCATTTAAAATTACTCTGGGAGCTGAAAGAAAGTCCTTGATTCAAAATTATTTCCTGAGATGATGAATTATGTGAGGGAATTTTGTTGTGTTTGGCAGCAGTTGTAAAGATGCCAGTGGAGTTTCTTTGAATGATATTCTCTTGGTCAGAAATTACAAAATGATATTTCTACAATTATACTTAATTTCCGCTTACAGTCAGTTCAACTCCATTCTTAGCTCTTCATACTCTTAAAAAATTATCTGTGGGTGAAAAATCCAATTACCCACTTGCTTCTGAGATTTTGTTAGAGACAGCTACATTGATGATGCAATTTGTGGCAAAAGTTTCTGAAATAAAGCTTCAATTTTTAAAAATCAGTTAATTACTCTTTTCGCAAAGGAAGATTTTTACTTAAGGGAATGGATTTCAAATAATTCAAATTTATTATCTGATATGCATTCAGATAGTACATGTATAATAGTAATATTTCATTAGATTCAGAAAAGGAAAATAATATCAAATTGTATAATATAGACTTGAACCGCTAGATCGCCCATGCAAAAAAAGATATATTATATCCGTGATTTTAGGATCTATAACCCACTTGGTTTTCTTGCCCCGCTCACATTTTTTGCTAAAGTTTTAATTCAATTCTTATGGAATTTTGAATTGTCTTTGTGTGAAAACCCGCCTTCTGATATTACGAATCGTTGCCAAACTTATGAAAGATATTTACCGCTTATTTCTTCTTTAAAATTGTCTAGATAATTCTACTTAATTTAAATATCAAGCTACATGGGTTTTGTGATGCTAGTCAACGTGGCTATGGTGTAGTCATATGTTTTCGTGTAAAAGTGGTGACACGTTAATATATTTAGTTCAAAAAATTATGTTGCTCAAGCATGGATAAAATCTACAGCTTTTAAATGGCGAACATTTAGTAAATAACTGTGTTGGTGTTACTCAAGAAATAGTTCTTCTTGAGTAGTGGCATGATATTAGTTCTTTAGATAATCCAGGCGACTAGGACTGTGGCTCTCGTGGTTTGTTGTCTTCTGAGCTTGTTAACCATTCCAATTGGTGGGTGAGTTCAGAGTAGCTCGCAGTACCACATTGTGAGTAGCTAATTTCATTAGTAAATAATAACTATAGCAAAAAAGAAAATTAATTTATTCGTGTTTTAAATAAATTTTCTTCTTTACCAAAAATTCAATTTTTCTCAAGTCGCAACATACTCCAGGTGAGATGTTACACTTATTTAAACATATATTTGAAGCTTTCTTCGGCTTTCAATAGATATCAGATTTTTAAATAACTTATGGTTCAAAAGAATAGCACCTTCGTTAAGAAGGCGAACAGATCTTTATAAAAGGACAGAAATGCTTTCTCGTTTCGCAAGAACCTTAAATCTTTAATAGCCTTTATATATTATAAGAGATAAAATAGGTTTTTTTACAGTTTCCGTGTAATCAATGATGCATTTGTAAATAAATCATTCTGCGCCTCATGCGTTTTGTGTGGGTACTTCTATTCTTTTTTTCGATTTATGTCGCCTCCAATCCATTTATCACCGACATGTGTTTACAGATTATTTTTCATGTGTAATTTCACATTGTGCGATGAAAAAAATTACATTGATTTGATGTTTAAGCTAATTTTATGAATTTAAAGGAACAGGCTTTAACGTATGTTCAGGTTGCTTATCATGTTCCCAACAAAACAACTAGATGTAATTAAATGGACTTATATGGAGTAAACACTTGTGAATTTTGTCACATGGTTCTAACTAAAAAGCGCACTAAAACAAATTTGAAAAAATGTTTTTTATATTTCTTAAATATTACTAAAATTATTAAATTGTGTTAGTTAGCTTGAAAAAAACGTCCTCATTAGTTAACTGATCGAATTTAAGATTACAATATTTGTATTATATTTTGATATTTGTATTAGTATTATTCAATACAGTGAAACCTCCCTTAACGGACACCTCCGAACAATGGACACCTCTGCTGAACGGACAATTTTGTAGTCACCGACGGTCAGTATATGTATTCCTGTGTATTAAACCCTCTTGACAACGGACACGGACGGTAAAATTTGGAACATTTTTAATAAAAACAGTAAAATTTACCTCCTCAGAACGGACAGATGTTCAGATAATTTTTAAAAAACCCACATTTAATGCTGGTATTTTTATTACACTTTATGGGCAATATTTAGATCTATGCTAATAAGCGGCGCGGCTCCTACCTATTGTTAATAACACTAGTTTAACAATAGGCTGGTTTATGCTGCCTTGCATGATAAATAGATCACCTTATTTTTATAAAATGTAGTCGTCATCAATAGAATATCTTAGTTTTGATGTTACTCTGGTGCGATCAATATGTCTTCAAACAAAAGAAAGTTTTTGAGTTTTCAAGAAAAAGTTGAAATAATCTAGTACGCGGAAAAAACAAACTTAGTGTTAGAGTATTAGCCGAAAAATTCTGTGTGTGAAAATCTGAAATTAGTGATATTTTGAGAAACAACAAGAGCGATCTTAACAAGCGATTCGCCGTGACCGGGAACATGAAAGAGAAGAAGAAATTATCGAAAATCGGTAAAGTACGCTCCAAAACATTCCAATATCCGGTACAATAATATAGGAAAAAGCACAAGAAATTGCGAAGAATCTAGAAGTTGATGGTTTTAAAAGATCAAAAGGATGGTTGGAGAAGTTCTGTCAACGTCAAAATATCTCTTTCAAATCCATTTGTGGCGAAGCAGCTGTAGACTTAATTCGGGTAACTGATTGGTGGACGAAACGGACGGAACGAAATGCTATTGTCAAAAACTTCGCACCGAGAAACATTTATAACGCCGATGAAATGGATTTTTTTTCCGCGCCTTGCCAAATAAAACGTTTTCTTTAAAAGGCGAAACTTGTGCTGGCGGGAAAGCGTCTAAGGAGAGACTCACTATTTTAGTTTACTCCGCTATGAATGGAGAAAAAGAAAATGCACTGGTGACTGGGAAAAGTAAAAAACCCCGTTGTTTTAAAGGATCAAGCATGGAGAAACTGCCACTTGAATGGTACTATAACAAGAAAGCATGGATGACAAGGGATATAATGTCGGATTGGTTGATAAAATTTGACCGAAAAATGCAAAGGCAAAACCGAAATGTATTTTTATTTTTGGATAATGCTGCATCTCACGCAAAACTGGAGTTAACAAATGTTAAAATAATTTTTTTGCCACCAAATACGACATCACATTGCTAGCCATTGGACCAGGGGTGCGATTTTGCACTTATCATTTCGTTAGTTAACGAATCGCTAAATCACGTGATTTAGCGAAACAACTGACAAAGGTTGGAAGTAGCCTCCATTTCTCAAATGGAAAATTGCATGTATTTTTTGACGTCAAGTAGGCCAGTTTCTCATTACGATTTGACAGTTACTGTTAACCTTAAAATTATTTTGTTGACGTTGAGCAAAACACGACGAGTTTGTTTGGCCTAATTCAGCATACTTTATTATTTTGAGAATAATTAAATGATGATAGTGATGAAGAATTAAAAATCTGAAGCTTCTAAGGTCAGCCTGGAGATCCTTAATACTTTGTTTGTTACACTTCTAAAAGGGAAGATACAGCAGCATTGCTGGCATCAATTGGTGATTGAATAATTATTGTACCTAATACCTACTAATATTCTAATAAAACAGAAGTTAACAAATAAGTGGTGATTTCAAGAGACCTAAATTTGACTTTAATTAATCGCTACATGTGAGGGCAGTGAAAAAAGGTGAACATTTTAGTGGATATTATATTGTGCTTTTCAAGAACAGATTTTAATGTTATTATACCTTATTATAAAAGCGTAATATAATATTTTTGCACTTATAGGAGGTATTTCCAGATATTTTAGAGACATTAGAAAATATGATATTCTTAAAGGCAATGTCAGGTATTTCTAGGTAGGAAATAACTATTTTAAGATACATAATACCTTTTTAAATAAATAGGACACTAAGCAAACCCTTGTTAAAGAATCAACATTAAATTAAAATCTAATAAATTTAAGAGACAATTGTTGAATACTTTAGTAAGCCATATCTTGAGATAGAGTTTAAGTTTTTTTTCTTTAATGTCTACAAATTCAATGTACTGTAGTGATAAATGCATAAATATCTTTATTAGAGTGGACTAGTTTTAGATGTACTAGTCAAAATTTTGTTTTATTTATTCTGAATTAAATTTTTTTCCAAAATGAAACTTCCTACTTTAATTTCTAATACATTTGTTTTCTATATTTATCTAATGAATTGCTAATAAAAATATGTTTTTATAATAACTTTCCAATATGTATTGTTTAAGACGATTTTTAATAAAATGGTAATATGGTCTAAATAAAATAAGTTACACGCTTATCTGTGTTAAAATTATTAAAATGCCTAATAGGATTTATTAAATCATTAGAAAAATAAACAAATAAAATTTAATACTTTACCATTTAGTTATAAAGTTTAAAATAAATACAAGCCCTTATTGAAGAAGGACAACCACCAGCATTTAGACTAGTTTACAAGAGTAAAAAATGAAAAATTAACCCTTTGACATTTTTGTAGAACTTTGCATTTTAGGGTGCTTGGGCCCCATGTTTTCCCACTTCCATCAGTCTGTCTGTACGCAGCATAGCATAAAAACTACTTATCCAGTTGAATTTAAGTTTTCAACGGAATGGAAACATTTTGGTAAAAATCGAATATGGCGAAACAAAATGGCGGCCTAATGAAATAAAACTCAAGTGTATCATTAGAAAAATAAACAAATAAAATTTAATACTTTACCATTTAATTATAAAGTTTAAAATAAATACAAGCCCTTATTGAAGAAGGGCAACCACAAGCATTTAGACCAGTTTACAAGAGTAAAAAATGAAAAATTATCCCTTTGACATTTTTGTAGAACTTTGCAGTTTAGGGTGCTTGGGCCCCATGTTTTCCCACTTCCGTCAGTCTATCTGTACGCAGCATAGCATAAAAACTACTTATCCAGTTGAATTTAAGTTTTCAACCGGATGGAAACATTTTAGTAAAAATCGAATATGGCGAAACAAAATGGCGGCCTAATGAATTAAAACTGTATAAAACTCAAGTGAGAAACAGAGACAGACTGGTAAAATTTTAGTCCGAATCTTGTATAACAGAACTAAATGACGGCCTAATAAATTATTTAAATATGCAGTAAATTGTAGTGACATTCTGTACAAGGGAAATTGATTGCCATTTAAAGTGATCCCTCTTTAATATTTTTATTATTTCTCGTACTAAAAAATATTACATAAAGTGTAATTTTTTACATGGAATGCTCTGTATAAAGAAGCCCTTTTAATAAATACTCTATTTGTAACTGTTACGACTGATATTTATATATTCAAAAATAATATGGCCACTTGTAGGCAGGTATTAGTTTTAGTTTCTTAAATATCATAGGTAGGTACATCAGAAAATTTGGCACGAAGTTTTTTGGGAAGATATTTTTTAGCTTTTCATAGGTGTAAAAAATAGACAGGGTATTCATTTAATAAAAATATATATTTTGTCACTCTCTATATATTTCAAAGATACTGAGAATTACCATATGATTGGGAAGGAGAAAATTTACTTTGCATTTGTTTCATTGCATTAAAAATAATAAAATTACTGCACAGTTAATGCTATACCTAACAGAGTAATTTTATCGTCTAAAAACTAAAAATCGCCGTTTGGAGAGTTTACATAACTACCAAAAGAAACAGTTGGAACTGAAAAATAAATATTTCCACTTTCTTACCTTAACTTTTGGAAATATGTTTAAAGATTCATATATAATACTACCCGTAACTAATTTCATAGTGGTATCAATCTCTAACTCTCTATATCCCTGTAAATCTGTATCTATAAAATGCCTAAATATAATTATTTTTCTAGATTTAAGTGTAGTCATAAATCTGTAGTAAAAAATCAATTTTATATTTGTCACTAAAAAAAAAATATTAGAATTGGACATTTTTTTATTATTCAAGTTGTTACAAGCTGAAATTAGTTTCAATTGCTGCTGCATTCTGGTGATGCGTAAGTCCACATCATCTTCTTTTACGAAAGGTCCAAATGACTCACACTGTGACTTGAAATACCCAAAAAGAAGAAAAAGTACTGTAAAAAAATTGTTTTTCGAAAAATCAGCTGCAAAAGAAGGATATTTTAAATGAAATAATATGCTATTAAAAAACTTATTGATAAAATAGGTATATTTCCAATTTTAGTTAAAATTAAATGCAATACTCATATTCTTCTTAAGAAAATAAGAATATCCCTATAAATATGGCTTTTTAAACTTTTTTTTCTAACCAACAGGATGTATAGTACCTCCACCCAATTTTTTTTTATTAAATATAACCATAACCCCTACATTAATTACTTAATTTTAGGTACTGATGTCCTATAGTAAACTACTGGTTATACATGCAAATTTGTGGACAAAATTCAAGTTTACTAATTTTCAACCAGAATTTATATATTGAGTTGTGGTTTTCTATAATGCCTAGCACTATATCTTAAATTTATCATTTCGAAAATGCAAAAGGCCACAAGAAATCTGTTACACAGAGTATTATCTAAGCCCTTGTCATTTTCTCAAAATGTTTATACACCACAATGACTATTACAAAACGAAATATTATATTGTTCTTTTCTACCCAGGATAATCCACATCCGAATACCAAAAAACTTTCTTCATATAAAGGGTGTTTTCACTAAAATGCCTCCCCTGGAAAATGTAAATATTGTATATTACATATATAAATTACATTTATATACCAAATGGACTATGCATGACCTCTTTTGTTTTTTTTTTTTATTAGTTATGGTTCTGCGGGCGCCCATGCAATATCCCATAAATAAGACATGGCCTTCCCTATGCCCCCCTTAGTTACGCGCCTGCTAGACAGTTGAAACCTGAATATTGTCCAAAAATTTCCATGTTTAAGTTCGTCATTTATATGTCACAATCTAGTGGTATTCTAAAAATTATACTGAACAAAGCCTGTAAGAATGGGAGAATTGCGACGTGGCTACTAGGACTACACATAAATCTTATAAAACTAGCTTGAGGGAAATTCCCTAAATTTTATATATCTTGTAGTTCTTGACTTTCTGAACAATAGATACCATGAACACCTCCAAATCTTACAAAATAGAGACCGAATTGAATTTATAAAAAAAAGTTATTCTGAAGAAAAAATCGAGAAAAAATGTTTCTTGTTACAAAATACAGTTTTCACTTTGAGTAATCTTAATTTTCCTAGACTTTGGTCAGTTATACTTTATTTGATATGATTAAAACAGGGAACATACAGATGTTTCAAGTAAATTGAAGTTTAAAAAATAAAATTTTAAAGAAAACAAATTACAAATTCCTTTTTTATTTCTATGTATGGTCTTTTTTAAGGTATTAAACTTCAGTTTACCAAATTACATATAAACCAGATGTCTTATTCTTTAATAAAACAAAATAGTCCATAATAAAAAAACAGCAGCTGCACCTTATACCACATTTTTGGGACATCCTGCATAAATATTTAATATATCTTTACAAAATGTACTTTTAGCACCCTAATATCTTCCAGTACCTAACAAAGTATCCCAGAATTACATAATACTGGATTGGTTAAAAATGGTTAACACAGTAAACTCAACTTACAAAAAATAAAATTTCTTCATGATATAGGTATAATGTATAATTTTTTCTCTAAAATTAAGTTTGGTTTACTTTTGTTCCTTTATGTATATCTATGTAGTTTTTTTTTTAATTTTTAACACATCTGATATTTTATACAGATTGTATGAACAGGATGTCTGGTTATATTTTAAACGGTACCCTACAGACTTTATTATAAGTTATCAAAAAACTTTAAATATAAAAATGTTTAGGTTTGGGCAATTTACAAGAAAAACAAACAAAAGGTAATCAGAAATTTAGCAAATGGGCATCGACTTCTTATTTTAAAACGCACACCCTGTATAATAGATACATCTCAAACATTCTCTAGGTTTAAGACCTTTATATCTAAAGACAATCAAGAAATTTAAGAAAAACCCTATCATAAGAAGCAATGTATTCCCAGTGACTCCACTATATTGGAGCTTTCTCCATCTCTCTCTTACACATTTCCTCTTATGGCAGGGTTTTTCTAAAATTTCTCTGTTATCTTTAGAGATTAAAGTTTAAACCTAGTATATTTATAATCAGCAAGAATGATGATTCCGTTCAAACCCAAAAACATTTGCATTTAAAGTTTTTTGATAACCCATAGAATAAGGCCTCTAGGATAACGTTTAAAATATAACCAGGCACCCTGTACAATTTTACATAAGAATAAACAAATAAATTCCATTAAACATAATGCACTTATTAAGACATATAATAGTAATGATTCATTAATAACTAAAATATACAGGTTTAGTAATAATATGTATATATATTTCATGATTTTCTTGAATATTTTAGCATCTGTTTATTACTTACGGTATGATGATGTATATGCTAATATCTCACGGCTTAGCTTTCAAGTAATCAAAACTATTTTTTATCTTACGAAATTAGACTCCACGGCAGTAAATTCAGATATTATCAAAAACTCAAGAACTGACAGATTCGGAAAATGGCGGCTTTAGTAATAGGTTGGTTTTTAATGAACCACGATCGGAAAATCCGATTGTCATGCCGAACAGCTCTCCGAATGGAGAAAATTTTCGTTAACTAACGAAATGATAAGTGCAAAATCGCACCCCAGGGCGTGATTCAAAATTTTAAAAACCACATAAAATTTTTAATCAAGAGACTTTTGTCATCCATGGAGTATTCTGAATCTACCGAACAATTGGAGAAATCCATAAATGCCTTGATTTAGATTGTTGCTGCATAGAAAAACTCGAATCCAAGACCATCAATAACTGCTTCTGCAAAGCTGGATTCGACGAAATTCTCGAGGAAAACGTTGACTATGATAGTGAAGATAATGTGTCATTATCGGAATTATGTAGAAACATCAATGTATTCTCTTCCGACTTCATATTCAGAAATTGATGAAAGTTTATTCACGAAAAATCCCAACATAAGTGTAAATGAGTGCATAAGTGAATTGCAAAATAGTGAGAACGGTCAGATTTCATCTGACAGCGATGATGAAAAAATTATTTCTTTCAATATTAAGAACATTAAGATTCTGTTTTATTGAAAAAATCTCAGAAGTTTCGTTTAAAATAGGCTCTCAAATTATTAAAAATAAATTAACTGGTTTAATACAAACAGCACTTGATAATTTTTTTAAATCGAAACTTTTTATAAAGTAGAACTGTATCAAACTGTATATGTAGGTAGTATAATCTTTTACATTAGATAGTACATTTTTATTGCATGCATATATGTACGTAAAAGATGTTGGTGTATACGTAGTAACAATTGTATTAATAATTTGTATTAAACATATTATTTTTTTAAACAAAATTACATTGCTATTTAATTTGTTCACTCCCCACAACGGACACCTCTATACAACGGACAGTTTCTGTGGCAAGGCTACTGTCCGTTGTTGAGAGGTTTCAATGTATATTTTATATTTGAATTATTTAATATACTTCAGCATAAGTAGCATAAAGTAGAAACTGATACAATTTATTGGAGAATTTAGTCAATATTTTATGATAAAATAAAACTTTCCTATATAAATAAATTTTGAAAATATCCAAAAACTGTATTGAGTTAAACTCATTGATATATGCAGCGCTTTGAGGCGTTGTGTAGTACTATTTGGCCTAAAACCCACCACCTCTTAGTCTTATTTCCTTGATACTTTCTAACTGCAACTTATAGTATATTCTCCCTTGCTGCCTAAATTCTCACTTCAAAATAAAAGCGGTGTAGGGGCTTATGATACTTTTTAGTGAAATACAAAAGAAAAATTACCTACGAACATTGATGTTAACAGATGTCTATGAAAAATGCGACTTTCTGGTGATTGTCAGGGCAAGTCTAGAAGAAGCGCTTGACCTTCAACTAATTTCAGCTCTAGTAAAATAATTATAGTCATTATGCAAGGTAGCAAACTTTGGAAAATAGACGATTTGATAGATCACAATTGTTTACCGTTTTCAAACGGGTACTAACAAGTTAAAAAAATCACACACCTTGTTAAATTCCAGTACTAGCGACGTAAAAAAAACGTTTTAATGTCCAAACCAGCATTATCAAAAATAACCTTTTTTCAAAATCTTCCGGTTAGATAATTTAAACCAAAGAAATCTACAAAGTACTAATTACTTAGCAAATATTTACAACGTTATTTTAAGCCACTAAAATTACACTAAACTCTGTAAAGTCAATCCAAAATTTCCGCAAAGTTATAGTGCAGCTGTCAGAATCAGAAATCAGGAAAATAATAACAAGTTAAATTCAGAGGCGTGCAGAGGAAATAAAGGGTCGATTTGGCCAATCCTCGCAGCGCGAAACAATGAAACATACATACCTTATTAATACGTTTACAACATAAAACAAACACTTCCTTTGTTTCCAGGAAGACTTCAAGAATACAGGACCAACTATAATAGTAAGTTGGACATTATAATTCTTGCATGCTCAGAGATAAACTTTACCAATACCTATTATTTGAAACATAAACAAACAATCCAATAACAGAAATAATAATTTTTGGTAAACTCGAAACAACAGTAATTTGAAACATCAACGCAGATTAGGTACGTAAAGTGCGCCAAAGATGCCGGTACTACCACCTGGCGCCATATTTGGAAGTTACCCTTCCTTCTACTAGATCGTTTTAAAATTACTGAAATATCTAAAAAACTACAATAATAACAAGTTGTACTGCCTGTATTACCAAATAGCAATGTTAATTATTGATAAAATGCTTGTACCATATATTATTTCTTACATATAAAGAGACATACCTTCATCGAAAAAATCAGCAAAATACCAGTCATCCTATCGACTAACCACCTACCTGTGTACCTTTTACAAGCCAATAAAATAATGTCTTGTAAAACTACACTCAGTTCCAAAAGTGACGCACTTGATTTTTGACCCAAGTTCAATGTTTTATATCTTCTAAACCAGTGGATCGATTTAGGACAATTTTTTTTCGTAGGTAGGTAATACCTTTGTCCTTGCGCAAAAATGAAACAAATGAAAAATTCCTCAAAGATTCTTGATAATAATGTAAAAACTAGAACTATGCTTTTTTTACTATTTTTTGACTTGTCCTAAGCAGACGGTTTGCAGACGTTTAGCCGAAATGAACTTAGAGGCTAGAAGGCCTGCAAAAGGTCCTAAATTGCTACCACAACATCGTGCCGCTCAGAGATACTTCGTACAAAATTATGGAAAATGGACTAATCGTGAATGGTCAAATGTCCTGTTTACTCATGAATCAAGGTTTTGCCTTAATATGGTGGATGGGAAAAGAAGAATATGGAGAAGAAATGAGGAAAGGTTCAATCAATTTTTGATAACAGAATGGGATAATTTTAATGGCGGTTCAGTTATGGTGTTTGTTGGAATTCTATTACGTCTAAACTTCTTCATGTTTTTCCTCTTAGACAGTTAATGACAGCCCAAATTTATATCAATGACATTTTAGAGCAGTATGTATTACCTCTTGCTGATTTAGTTGGTGACAATTTTATTCTGATGCAGGATAATGCCCTACCTACAGTGGCCTGTGAGAAGCCCTGATATAAATGTAATATAACATTTGGGGGATCAATTAGGAAGGAGGGTGCGTTCACGCGAATGGCCTCTTAAAAGCCTAGCAGAATTGGCAGACGAATTATCAGAAGAATGGGACCATATACCAGAGGAAAGAATAAGAAACCTAATTTCAAGAAGTTGCTAGAAGAGGCAATACTCGGTACTAGGCACATTCTTCAAGCTTTTTTATCCAGTTATTGTCATTTTGCGATAATACAAAAGTTTTATAAAATTCGTATCATTTTTATTTTATTAGAATATCACTTCTGAAAAATCAAGTAGGTACCTTGGCAAAATGCAAAGTTACAAGAAAAAAGCAGTATTTCAGACATTTTCAAGACAAATTAACGAACAGAATAACAAATTTGTCTTGGAAGAAGGGTTTTTCATCTAGAGTGTAGGATTTTTTTATACAAATGCTCGATTAATACACAGGATGATTCAAAAAGCTAGAAAAAAGCAAGTTTTCCATTAATATACATCTAGCTTGGCAAAGTTTCAGCAAAATAGCTGTAATTCGGTCAATTTTAAGTCGATGAATAAAGAACCAAATTCTCACAAAAAAAGGGTCTTTTATATAGGGTGTAAAAAGTTTCTATACGAATCCTCAACTAATACACAGGGCAAGTCTAAAAATAGCAAAAAAGCAAGGTTCGAGTTTTTTATTATTATCCAAAAATCCTCGAGAGCATTTTCATTTGATTCATTTCTGCCGAAAGACAAAGGTATTATATACTACTACGAAAAAAAATTTCTAAATTGGTCCACTGGTTTAAAAGATATGAGACATTGAACTGAGGCCAAAAATCAAGTAGGTCACTTTTTTTGGAACTGAGTGGGGACAGAACATTGTTTTCTAGGTATATACAGCTTACTGTTAAATCAGTTAGGTCTGTCTGATTGCTCGCGGCATAGCTAAACAAACATCTTATTTTCTTTCTTGATTGATTTTACATTTTGGTCAAAAATTAAAGGTTACTAAAGAACAAGTTATCCAATTTACCCCAAATTTTGTACAAAAATCAGGTGTTACGTAGGAATCAACTGGTAAAATTCTGGTGTGAATCCAAGATGGCGAAACAAAATGGAGACTAATTAAATATTTAAAAACTCAGTCTGAGAAACCTATTAATTAGATTAATTTCAAATTTTGTTCAAGAATTAAATGTGAAATAGGGATGCACTGGTAAAACTGTGGTAAGGATATAAGATGGTGGACCAAAACGGCGGCCAAATTAAATGTCTGTAAGCGTGAAAAAAAATCACCTTAGCGAGTTTTACATATCTTCACGTTTTAGGGTCCCTAAGTGCCAAAAAATATGTTTTCCCAATTCCACTATGTTAGTCTGGCTATCAATTCGCGGCATATCTACGTCCCTAGATGCCAAAAAATATGTTTGCTCAATTCTGTCGGTCTGTCTGTTTGTCTGCCTGTCAATTCGCAAAAGACTAATTAGCCGATTGACTTCAAATGTTGGTAAAACTCCCCCGAGTGGCACTTTTATTTAAGCCAGAATAATAGAAATACTATAAAGCGGGGACTTTTTTTCAGGATTGGCGGGTAACCCCCCCCCAAAAGCTAGTTTTACTTATGGTAAAATAAAATGATTTTTTTTTGGTTGTTTATAGTATTTACCCTCAATTCCAATTATATAGAAAACAAGATTTCAAGATCTTTTTTTTGTTTGTTGAACATTTTTATCGTCCCAAAACAACCCCCAGAAGCAATTCTATATACGCCACTCCTAAAGAACACAGATTAAAATTTTAAGGTAATTTTCTTTACTAATTTGCTATATTTTGTGCCGTAAAACCCAAAAATAATTTTCTTTTTAAAACAATAAATTTGTTGTTGAACACATTTTGAGAACACCAGTTTATTTTCTTAAAAGAAAAACATTGTGAATTCATTTCATTTTTGAATTTTAATTAAACTGGGACGTAACAAATTAAAAAATAATCATATCCTAAAGTTTCTGAAACCTAATGTGAAATTAAGCTCAACTGTGTAAAGTGTGGCCGAAATCGTTGTATTATTGCAAAGTTTTCCTTTCTAAGCTTTTTTATATCCCTACTCACGTATCAATAATCTCTAAATTCTGTAAACGGAGCCTAAGAACTTTTACCAAACGCCTGTGAATGTAAGCATTAAATATGCATTGACGCAGGGAAAACCTATGTCGATGATAGATGGATTCAGACTGACAGGTGTCGAAATCGAACTGAAGTTTTCACATAAAACAAAACCCGTTGACGTTGATTTATGGAAAATTCTTTACCAAATTGTTTCCACTTTTTTCTCACCTGGTTTAGTTATTGTTCTGAGGAGAGTAAAAATGTCTGTTTTATTCTTTTTTATGCTTTTCAGGATACTTTGGAGTTCGACGAGGCTTTACGTCTCTTCTTTACGATTTTTCAGGATTTGGAGTGAATATCTTTTAAAATTTGTAGAAGTAACAATAGGTATTTGTCATTTGAAATCTATAGGTAAAATAATACTATTACTATTACTTTTCTGTAATATCGTTAGTATTTACACATTTATAAAAATACATTTTAGTAAAATATTCAAGTGAAGTTTTATGTGCATAAGCCGTTAAGTTTTATGTGTTATAAGCAAAACAGCCTTTTTTCTCCTTATTGCAAGCTCTGAAAAATGGAAGTTAAAATTAGAAACATATGTTTTCTCCTATTTTAGAACCTTGCTTTTTTATGTTCTAGAATTATTTTATTTTACGACTTTCTTCAGTAAATATTTTAAATATTTTGACAAGACCCATTTTGTTTTCAAGTTCTTTTAACTTATTAATGTATAAGAAGCTTGAGTGTGCATAATAAATGATTTTGAAAATATGTAAAATTTCTATTTTCTAGAATTTCAAATAAACGAAAAACAGGATGCACCATTTTTAACATAAAAATAAACAATGCACATTAGGCTGGCGAACCGCTTTCATTTGGGAAAAAATATCTGTATCTAAAATTAGCAGTACCATGCCATTTAACGAGCACTAAACAGAGTTCTTTTTCACATATAACTTTCCCTGCAGGATTTGCAAATGCCATTAAAAAAAAACAATTGAACTGAAAACAAATGAGCTATGACATTTACTACTATAATATTAGGAATTCTCGCATTATTTTACTTGTCTTCACTAAATTCGTAACACATTTTTATCAGTTTATCTCTATACCACATTTAGTGCTTGCACAAAATTTGAAATTAATCTATTAAGTAGTTTTTTCAGGCCGATTTTTTAAATATTTTATTATGCCGCTATTTTATTTTGCTGTACATTCCTACCAAAATGTTACCAGTCCATTCTGATGTAACATTTGATTTTTGTGCAAATTTTGAGGTAAATTGGATAATTAGAATTTTTTTAGTAATAATTTTTTTAAAGTGTTAAACCGCCATTTTGTTCTGGCATATTGGATTTTAACCAAAATATTACCAATTCAGTCCTATATGAAACTTAATGTTTGCCTAAAATTTTAAGTCAATCTAATGAATAGCTTTTAAGTTATGCCGCGAACTGACAGACAAACCAACAGACGAATTTGATAAAACATATTTTTTGGCATCTAGGGCCGCTAAAATGTGAAGATATGATGAATTTTCCAGACTACAAAAATTTTATTTGGCCGCCATCTCGAATTAGTACCACAGTTTTACTAGTTCATCTCTATAACAATTATTTATGCCACACAATTTAAAGCCAGTTCATTAAGTCGTTTTTTCAGGCGGAATTTTTAAATATTAAGCCGCCATTTTGTTGCACCATCTTAGATTCGTACGAAAATTTTACCAGTTGATTCTTACATATCATTTGACTTTTGTGCAAAATTTAAGACAAATTGGTACATTTTCACTTCCCTCGCAAAAGGGAAGTATTGTAATCGTGAAAAAATCACTCTCAGAGATTTTTTCAAATTTTCACGTTTCAGGGTCCCTAGATGACGAAAAACATGTTTTCTCAATTCCGTCGGTCTGTCTGTCTGTTCGCGGCGTAGCTAAAAAACTACTTACCCGATTGACTTGAAATTTTGGTCAAACGTTAAGAGTCCTATGGGGACGACCTGTTAACATTTTGTTAAAAATCCAATATGGCGAAACAAAATGGCGGCTTAGTGAAATGTTAAAAAAAATATTATTAATAAACTACTCCTCCAATTTATCTGAAATTTTACAAAAACATCAAGTATTATGTTGGAATCAGCTGATAACATTTTGGTATGAATCCAAGACGGCGGAACAAAATGGCAGCTTAATAAAATATTTAAAAATTCAGCCTGAATAACTACTTAATGAATTAGTTTCAAATAGTGTGCGATAGCTAACTGTGGTATAGAGGTCAACTAGTGAAACTGTGGTACCAATTCAAGATGGCGGAACAAAATAGCGGCCTAATAAAATGTTTGTAATCGTGAAAAAAATCACCCACTCTTTCAGGTGTTATATATATCTTCACGTTTTAGCGTCTCTAAATGCCAAAAATATGTTTCATCAGTTCCGTCGGCCCGTCTGTCGGTCTGTCTGTCTGTCCGTCTGTCTGTCAGTTCGCATCTTGAACTAACCAGATTGACTTCAAGTTCTGATAAAAAGTTAAGGGTCATATGGTAATGATCTGGTAATATTTTGCTAAAAATCGAGTACGGCAAAACAAAATGGCGGCCTAGTGAAATGTTAAGAAAATATAATATGAAAAAGCTACTTGTCCAATTTTTTTCAAATTTTGTATAAACATCAATTATTATGTTGGAATTAACTGGTAAAATTTTAGTACGAATCCAAGATGGCACAAAATAAAAAAACTAGAAACTACTTAATGATTGCTAATTGTGTGCCATAACTAATTGTGGTATAGCTCTTAACTAGTAAAACTAGTTACTAATTCAAGATGGTGGAACGAAAATGCCGCAGATAATAGTGAAAAATTCACCCCCTAGATTTTACATATATTTACGTTTTAACATCCCTAGATGCCAAAAAACTTGTTTTATCAAATCCGGCGTCGGTCCGTCTGTCGGTCTGTCTGTCAGTTCGCGACATAACTTAAATACTACTTACCCGATTGACTTCAAATTCTGAACAACATCTAAGGGTCATATGAGGATGACCTGGTAATATTTTGGTAAAAATCCAATATGGCTGAATAATGTTAAAAATGTTTTGTTAAAGTGTTGTATTATTTAGGGTTAAGATCCAGAAAAAAAAAGAAGTCTTTTTTTTAAATTATCGACGTTTCAGAACTTAATTTGTGCATCCTTAGGACGCATATAGATCCTATATCCTGCATGAAACCCATATTATCAGTCTTTACCTACTCCGTAGGTCCGCAGATATTTCCTAGATATTAAGTTTCTAAATGGTTTTCGTTAAAACCTCTTGTTGTAATGTTACAGTGGTGTATTATTTGGGGTTAGGGTCCAGTAAAAAAACAAATATCTATTTTTAAGTAGTCGACGTTTCGCAACTTTATTGTTGCATTCTCAAGGCACATATAGTTTCTATATCCTAGATCAACCCCATATTGTCAGTCTTTACTTACTCCGTTCGCCGGCAGATATTTCCCAGATATTATGTTTCCATGGTTTTCGTTAACGATCCTTTTGTGGTTATGTTAGAGTGGTATATTATTTGGGGTTAGAGTCCAGTAAAGAAACAAAAGACTTTTTTAAATTGTTGACGTTTCGCCACTTTATTGTTGCATCCTCAGATTCTATGTTTTGCATGAAACCCATATTATCAGTTTTTACCTACTTCGTTGATCCGCAGATATTTTCTAGATATTAAGTTTCCGAATGGTTTTCGTAAACGATCCTCTTATTTTTATCTTACAGTGGTGTATTATGTGGCGTTAGGATCCAGTAAAAAAGTCTTTTTTTAAATTGTCGACGTTTCTCAACTTTATTGTTGCATTCTCAGGACACATAGATTTTATATCCTGCATGAAACCCATATTATCAGTCTTTACCTACTCCATTGCAGATATTTCCCACATATTAAGTTTCTAAATGGTTTTCGCTAACGATCTTCTTGCTGTTAGATTGGTGTATTATTTAGGGTTAGGAAATATCTGCAGACCAACGGAGTAGGTAAAGACTACTAATATGGGTTTCATGTAGGATACTAAATCTGTGTTCTAAGGATGCAACTATAAAGTTGCGAAATTTAAAATAGGCTTTTGTTTTTTTACTGGATTCCAACCCCAAATAATACACCACTTTAACATAACAACAAAAGGATTGATAACGGAAAAAAAGTATTTGCGGAACAAAATGGAGGCCAAATAAAATTTTTAAAAAATCAATGTAAAAGAATCTTGTTCAATTGATTCTGCAGAAAAATTAGATGTAAAAATGGCTTAAACTGGTACCAATTCAATATGACGTAGGAAAATGGCGAAATGTGTCAATATAAAAACTACTTATTAAATTTATTTTATTATGCCAAAAAGGCAAGTGTGGCGCAGGTAGAAAGAAAACGGTAAAATATTTGTAGGAATCCAGTATGATAGAACAAACAAAAGTGAAAAGACAGTATGTGTAACACATATATACTGTGAATATGTACTGAATTAAATTGGGTCACACTTCACTATTCTTAACAAATGGAAAAAAAACGTAACGAGGGAAGTTCCGGGTAAAGAAATTTACCGATTTTTAGTAATATTTTTCTTACATTTTACTAGGTCACCATTTTGTTTGGCCATATCGGATTTTTATCAAAATTTGAAGTCAATCAGGTAACTAGTTTTTTAGCTATGCCAGGAACAAGCAAACAGACCGGCGGAATCGAGAATACATGTTTTTCGGCATTGTTTGGTTAATACCATTTTGCAATTCTGCAACGTTCATTGGCTAGTTCAGTTTTTTTAATTGGTAAGATTATAGACGAAAAAAGAGCTCTGTCTAAACCTTGTTGGATGACCCTGTACAACAGGGTCTATCCATCATGGAACGGAAGTTTTCACAGCTTTGATCAATTAAGAAATCATGGTTCTTAGGATTAGACCGTGTCAAAATAGAATTACTATCCGACGTTTTGTCTTCGATTGCACGAGGCATCTTCAGGGATCTTTACTCCACGAGATCTGAACACTGAATAAGCTTGGAGAGATTCAGGCGGGCTTTTATACCCGACATGTGATCTAGACCGTAACCCATATCTCTATTGAAATTTTTTTTATGTTTATAAATTCCAATAGATTCCCTAATTTTTCGTTCATAAAATCCTAGAACCCATGCTAGAACCTTGGTTTTTTTTACATTTATAATATAGCCAGTGGTATGCTGGTGTTCAGCTACATCAAATTGAAGAATTTGTTTCTTTTTAATACATCGATCGTGTTTTTTTAGTTGATATGATGCGTCCTGTTTCTTACACATACACTTCTCTACAGGAGCATAGCATTTTATATATTTTTTCTGTTTCTTTCAGGGATCGCCCTAGTTTGTCTGTAGAACCATGTATCTAGGGAAGAACAACACTATCTAACGGTGGCTTCTTATCTATCTCATTTCTTTAGTGCAATAGCCATTTTCTCCCAGAGCTTCGGCTAGTTTCGATGTTTCAGATTTTAGAGAATTTTGATCAGAAATCGAAATACTAGTGAGTTAATAACCGATTTCTTTAGTGCTGGATGGTGGTAGGAATTTGCATTTAAGTATCTATTTGTATGCAACGGTTTTCTATACACAGAATGTCCTACCATTTTCCTTCCTTTAAACACATACGTCTAGAAAGGGAATTATTATGAGGAGATTATCCTGTCCATGAGGCCAAACAACAAAAGCATCATCTATATATCTGAACCAGTGTTTGGTTTTTAGTGGAGCGGATCTTAGAGCAATATCTTCAAAGGCTTCCGTAAAGATATGGCTACCATAAGTGATAGAGGAGATCCCACAGCTGCCCCTGAAGTTTGTTCGTAAAAGATTGCTTGAAAAATGAAATAAGTAGATATAAGACAAGCTTCCACTAGGTCTATTAGGTTCTTATCAAGATTATTCTAATCCAATATGTCTGATATAATGGAAATTGAGTCGTTGACAGGAATATTTGTGAATAGTGATTCTACATCCAAACTGACCAATATATCTTCAGGATCCAACTAGATTGTCTTAAGTTTTTCCGCGAAATGTGCAGAGTTTTTTATAAAATAATCTGTTTTTCCAGTGAATGGATTAAGAAAATTTGAAAGATATTTACCTAGTTTGTATGTGGGCGAGTTTATTGCCATTCTTAAGGGTCTCTCCAATATTATCTTACAGCAGCTCTTTTCTTTTCGTCTATTACATAATAAACAAAGTATGTAAAGCCTTTTGTTATATGCTGTCATTACCATAGGTCAAGAAACAAGATATAGAAAACTTAAACAACGGCATGATATCGTCAACAGTAAGTTGTGTGCGTGGTTTTAATGTTGATCGGATATCGTTATTCCTGCCATTACAATAATATCGTGTCGCTAAGAGGATTTTGGAGTTAAGAACTAAGCTTAATTGTGAATTCCAGAGTTATTTTAAAAAACTCGTTTACTTTCCAATGTCCTATTTACCAACGAAGAAAGAATGTCTGAAAGTCAGTATTTTATCATATTTTGTTTATGTTTCAAAAATCTTTTGTTTTTCTTTTTGAAAAACTAAGGATTAATTGAAATTCTATTATAAAATTTAAAAAAGGTTCTGTATATTTCTATAAATTTTCTTTCAAAAAAATATAGAACCGTTTTTTTGTCAAGCGAGCCTCCATGTTTGGTATTTCGCTAGACTAGGGGTTTCTGTCAGTGACTTGTCAAACTGCAGAGCCTGTAATTTTTGAACAACAGAATGGAGAGTTCGCAGCGAGTGTAAAAACGCTCTTAGGCGACAGCGCCACCTAAGAAATACGACATTATAAAAAAGCTCTGATTAAAGGCCTAATATCTAGGACTTAGATCCTATGGCTCTCATAAACCACCCATCGCTGCCTACGAAATACAAAAAAGCAACTTAAATAAATAAGAGATTCGTCTGCAAAGATTTTAATTGCTTACAGGCCAAAGTATGTACATCAAAAGAGTCTTTGGGTAATGTGATCTCTTTGTATTTTACGCTGCAAAAATCATTCTAATTTCTAACTTTTTAATTTAATGACCTGACGGAAACAGTTCAAGTAATTGCTCATTAATGCACTGACAAAATGAATATTTTTTTTGTATGCATATTAATAATCAACATTAAAAAAAAATGTGCTTGAAGCAACAAATTCGCCCTGGCGTAACTTATTACATTATTGGCGCATAAAAATTTCAAAATTATCTAGATTATGGTCCTTTTATATAAAAAAGCCCACTAAAAAAAGCAATTACGACGTAGAGGCAACCGAGAGCCCGTCAATTAGCCCAAGATCAATTAGCCAAATTCAACTGAACGAAGACAATAGGCCAAAACCTAATTGTCCGAAAAACCAACTGGCCGAAAAACAAATTGGCCTAAAAGACAGTTTTTTGTGACATAAATTACCTTATTACAGTGTCATATTTTCCGTGGAGAGGGGGGTTCAAGGGATTTGGACCCTCACTCCCCCCGGAAGCGCTTATTATATTGAGGAAAACAATAATTAATAGGCATAACATATATCATGATGTTATCCTTTTTGATTTTTTATTGTTTCATTGGGAGGTTTTATAATATTAAGTATAATTATCATGAATATAGCTTTTAGTTTATTAGTTTATTATATGCGGTGACTTCTACTTCCCAGTGTAGCTTGGAACTTCGAGGACGATATATTGATTCCCCAACATATTTCGACGCAGACTGCTAAGGTCTTAATTGATTGTATGTTTTACTTGAAGTTTCAGCAGATTAACAGCATAAATAATGTGAATGGCCGATTATTGGACTTGATTTTCTCTGACGTGTTTAAATGCAACATCTGTACTATTATGCGACCAATCTTTGATTGTCCCGGATGACCATCACCCTCCTCTAGAAGTGACTGTTAACCTTAAGGTATGGTTTCGGTTGTGCGACGGACGCATGCAGTGACTGCATGCAGTGGCTGCTGCGTCTATCGCATCGACTATTTATTTGGAACTGCGTATAAGTGAGTTTACTTGTGCAGCGCCGCAACGGCGGCTGCAACGACGAAACGGCCGACTGCTTGGTGTACCAGTCTATGGACGTCGCTGCAGGGATACACTTGTTGCAAATTTTTATTTGATATTTCAATGAGTGGTGATAAATTTTCAAAAGACGAGGAAATGATGCTAATAGAATTAGTGTCGACATATAGATGTTTATATGATGCCTCACATGCAGATTATAAGAATTTAACAATTAAAGATAACATATGGAAAAAGATTGCGACGGAAATGGAAGGAAAATCAGGTATGGTGTAATAAAAATAATTTCATTTGCGGTTAAATTAAATTTTAATATTTATAGTTTAAATACCCTACGTTCTTGTAACCATTCTTTCTTGCCAAGCAATTTGGCCCTCAGAAACAAAATATTCCTTAAAACTGTCTCGAACTGTAAATCCCTCTGCATTACCATAGCCACCTCTTCTTGCAAAAGGTATTAAATTTGTCGATTGTACATCCAAATACTGTACTGGATTTTCGTCAAAATGTTTCTTGTTCACCCTTTCAAAATCGTTTCTTATTAGGTTATGTAAACAAGCGGCCACTGTAATTATAAGATCTACTGTCAATGGTTCAACCGCAATGGATGAAAAAAAAATTCTAAAAGTATTTGCTAAAAGACCAAAGGCGTTTTCTGACACCCTCCGGGCCCGACTTAATCTGTAGTTAAAAACGGCTTTTTGAATGTCTTCTTTAGCTTGGTCTCTGCTGTATGGTTTCATTATATTTTTATGTAGCCGGAATGCTTCGTCGCCGACAATAACATAGGGTAGTTTTCTTTTTGACTTTGGTAATTCATTGTCCGGCGGAAAACCAAATGATCCCTGATAAATCTTTTGACCCATTATCGACTTTGAAAATATGCCACTGTCTCCTTCTTTGCCATATGATCCAATATCAACTGCCAAAAATTTATAATTTGCATCCACAATAGCTAAAAGGACAATGGAAAAGTACTCCTTATAATTAAAATAAAGTGAACCAGTTTTTGCAGGGCAAACAATACGGACATGTTTTCCGTCTATGGCGCCTACGCAGTTCGGGAAATTCCATTGTTCCCAAAATTCGTTTGCTCTATCTTTTAGGTCGTTTTGAGACGGAAAAGGAAGTAATATATGTAAAAGTCGATCACGTATGGCTACCAAGACTTCTTTAACTATCTTCGATATATAACAGTGTGATATGCGAAATCCAAAAGACAATGATCGAAATGATTCTCCAGTAGCAATATATCTGAAATAAATAAAACATAATTAATTTAAAACATATATAGTGGATTGCAGAAAGCTCGGTTAAAATTTAACAGTATATGATAAATCTTAACACGCTGTTAAAATTTGACGTTTGTCATATTTTTAACAGCATGTTAGGATTTAACATAGTAATGGTAAATTTTAACATAGCCTTGTGCAATCCACTGATAGATTTTCGATAATATTAATGTTGTAGTTCAAGATCAAAACAGCAAAAATTGTTTCTCATTAAAATATTTGGGTTATTAGTGACATAAAATTATTGATAGAAACGGAAGTAAAGTGTAACCTTAATTTTTAGACGAAGTATGCAAAAAAAGGTGGCGCTCGATTAGGGATACATTTAAACGACTAAAAAGAGAAGGTAAATTGGGAACAGGTTCAGCCGCTTCCAAATCTCAAAAATGGCCATTATCTTGTTATCTAACATTCCTTAACAATGTGCCAGAAGAGAGAAGGTAATTAAAGTCAAAGCAAATCGATTGAAACCACTAATATTTTTTAAAATTTTTTAGAAGTCACTCGAACATTATTGAGGAAAGCCAAGAAGATCAATTATTGCAAAATAGTGATAGTGAAAGCGAAAGTCACCAGACACCTAACAAATCACCAACTCAATATCCACCGACAGTACCTTCACCACAAAGTATTCAAAGTACGTCATCGAGTTCCTCAAGAAAAAGAAAAATATCAAAGGTTGATGACGATGATATGATTCAATTAATAAATGAAAATAGACAAACGCGTGAAAAAATATTAGATAGTCTTTTGCAAAATAAAACATCTAATAGTACTGAAGACGACGTAGATCTATTTTATAAAAGTGTTGCAATGTCTGTTAAACGGTTACCTAGACACCTGATATCTTTAGCAAAATCACAGCATTTGCAAACACTTAACGAACAACGAACAACGAACAACAAGGTCTTTCAGGAATTCAACATAATAGATTTGTGCCAAGTCAACAACCAGGGTCTGCTTTAAACCAAAACCAAGGATTTCTAAATCAATTGCCACCATTTCCTTCAAATCCGCATCAGGCACGATTCGTTCCGCAAGAATTCCTGTCACATGAAAACCAAGGATTTTTGGAAGGTTATGCTGAGCAGATAGATAACCAAAGCCCCACAACAAACAATAATTATCAATAATCATTTTATTATTAATATTATTTGTGAGTTATAACTTTTTTCTATTTTGTGTTATTTTTTTTACTACATCTGGAGTTAAGAGTTTTTGTTGCATTTAGAAAAATACGTTTAGTTTATATACATTTTTATAAAATATAGAAATAAAGAACTTACCTGAGAGTTACAGCCAATTTTTCTTCAGGTGATATAGGTCTTTTTACAAATCCAGTTGGTTTCTTTGTTATTTTGTCTGCGATAGCTTCTAACACAAAATTAAATTGATTTCTAGTCAACCGAAAAAAACTTTGAAATTTTTCTTCATCGTCTATTAGATGTTTTGTAATAAGGTTGTTATAGGCGCCTTCCCCAGATCTGTTTTTATACATTAAATGAACAGCTCGCCTTTTTTGCTTTTTTTGTTTTATATATTTTAAAATTATTTCATCCTGCTCTTCTTCCAAAATCTGAAGCGCAAGTACATACTCCATAGCTGTCGAAATCGTACTGTCGGGAATTTTTGCTGCACACAGTTAAACCACTCCGACGCAACAGCGGACGCAAGCAACGCTGCATGCAGCCGCTGCATGCATCGGTCGCTATAAGTGAAACCATACCTTTAGCCTGTGTTTAGAAGCTGTACCATCGTTAGTGTCTACCAATTCTTTAAAGCATACTTTATTGCCCTTAACGCATCTTATGAGCAAATTGATTGGACTTTTCTAACCAGCGAATCCGATATTGATACTTGATTTTTTACGTGTATATGTATCAATGAAGCGGATTAAAATTGAAAACTATCCAAAATGGTTTAGTGGCACATTACGGACATCGATAGCTCATAAAAAATAAACCCTCAAAAAGTTAATGAGAAGTGGACAAAAGGGCGATTACATTATTTTCTCAGGAGTTTGGCGTGAAGTTAAATTTCAAACAGATATGTGTTATTTGTTATTCATATCTAAAACAAAACATGTAATACCTGATAATATAAAGCATTTCTATGCATATATAAAAAGATCAAAGATTTGGTACTGCCATATTTTATGAAGTTTGGCGACACTGCTTTCAACCAACCTGAAGACATTACTTCTGCTTTTACGTGACAGTTTCAGTCATCTTATAGAGATCATAGCAAGATTACTCTCGGAAAGGGTGCAGTTGAGTTTGGAACTGGATTAGTGTGATAGTGTAGATGACATAAAAAATAGAATAATGTACCTTGATCAATCCAAGGGCGCTGAACCTGATGGCGGGCCACCTGTGTTTTTGAGAAGATGTGCTTCTTTTTCTCAGACAATAACTATATTTTTTCAAAGATCTTTTATTCTAGGATATTTTCCTGCTGTATGGAAGTATTTGAAACTTGCACCGATACACGAGTCTGGTGATCGATCAGATGTTGCTAACTAAAGTGGTGTCTGTATTTTATCAGCAATTCTAAAGCTGTATTTATCAACAATATCTAAGAATTTTTAACATTTTTAGTTAGAAGGTGCTTCAGGACATCTTGGTAACATCACTTGAATTGGGGAAGCAGGTCGATGTAATATACACAGATATATTTAAAGCTTTTGACATCTCTGCCATTCATGACTGTTAAAAAGTTTCCGATATTGGCAGTGTAGGATGTTATCTAGAATGGATTGGGTCTTACTGTCAAATCGGGAACAGCGAGTGGCGATTAATGGATCGATTTCGAGAGAGGTGACAGTAACATCTGGTATTTCTCAGGGATCACATGTCAGCTCGATCGTGTTTATTTTTTATAAACGATGTTGTGTCTTGTTTTAACTATTCAAATTGTCTCATGTATGCTGATATTCTGAAATTTTATAACTTTTCTCGCTCCAGATTGCAGCAACTTACAGCAGGACATTGACTTTTTCACTTGCTGTTGCAGCGATATATTCCAATTACTGTCATTGGCAAACATAAGACCAAGCTTATTTTTAAGTCGTTGACTTTTTGAAAATATTTCCTCATATAACTGTAACAAATTTTCAAACAGGCCAGTCGGAAAATTTAAACTATATTATGAAAATTTAGCAGAATCTGCCAAACATAAAAATGTAAGTTTTTCACAATCTTGAAAGCTTGGTGTCATTTCCATTAAAATATGGTCCAATATTTCATAAAAAGACGGTTCTATAATTAGCCCTAATTTCTTCAGATGAAAGCTTAGCAAGTTCACGTTTGTAATGATTTGTTTCTGTAATAGAATTTGCTTTATCAAACATGATATTAAAAAAATGTTCATTTTTTTACAGAGCGCCTCACGACAGCGTTTTATATTGGATGTGCAAAAATGAATGTCAAGCGATTTTTTTTGAAGAACACAAATAGTATGTCCGTGAACGAAAAAATGTCATTAAACACTAATGCCAGAAACGCGAATTCAAAATCGTTTATCTCACCTAAAAATCCTCTCGCAAGCCGGATTGATTTTTCATCGGATTTGTCGCAGTTTGTAATAAATTCAAAGACGTCTTTTAATTTATTCCAGTCTTAAACAATCACAGTTACTAACTTCGAATTTGAAGTTGTAACAACACCATAAATAAATATAGCACAAAACAGTCAAGTTAACTGCAAAGAAACTCACCGGTTGCAGCGAAATCCGCGAAAATAAAAGTAAACAACCACTTTTTACCATTTAGAAATATTTTTAAACTTTGCTGCATCATAAGGTTAAGACTATGCGCAAGACGATAGACAAATACAGCCTGCTAGGTTATTTAGATGGCCAGAAATCACACTTGCGCCATCGTAACATTGCCCTATTAATTTATGTTTATAGTCAAATTGGTCCAAAACTTGATCCAATAGAAAATATAAATTCTCCGACGTTCTATCGGAGCTGACATTATAAAATCCTAAGAATCTCTCGACTACTGAACCTTCTGAATTAACGTATCTTAAAAGTATGTAGCACTGGGAGGTTTGCGTAATATTAGTGGTGTTATCATCCACTTGCACAGAAAAAAACTGTGTGTTCATTTTTACATGATCATTTAAATAATCAGAAATTCATTCAATTGTCTCGTTTTGAATAGTTTTCGAGTCACCAGTATAAACATTTTTAATTTTTTCGTGATGATCTTTTAGTTCTTGGGAACTTCTCGATATTAATAAAAGCTTTTTAAAATTCCCTCTATTTATTGACTCGCTGCTCTCATCATGGCCGTGAAAGACTAACTTTTGTTTTGCAAGGAACAAAACTGCGTCAATTACCAAGCACATAAATAGTCTATTAAATCGGATGTTTTCGTTAAAATGTATTTTATATAGTTTAGCATTTTCTTTTAAAGTATCAGCTATAGTGCTTTGATTTGTTACAAATGTTTTAGCATTAATTCGCATTTTAAATGCTCCGCCGAGTCTTCATGTTTATGTAAAGACCTTCGTATATTTAACATACCTGCAAATCCTTTCTTAGCCGAAAACCAGGATGCCGATTAAAACTCTGATCTTGTTCCTTCCATCGATTAAATGTAGTTTCCAACAAAATGCCAACCACATCCGTGATCGGATTCATCAATAATGTAAATTAATAAACCCGTCACCAAATAAAATTGTAACGACACCATAAATAAATATAACACAAAACAATCAAGTAAACTGTAAAGGAACTAACCGGTTGCAGCGAAATCCGCGAACATAAAAGTACACAACTACCCCAAAGTGAACGACACGTGGGTGTAGTGTATTGCATTAGCAATTCACCGAGAGCGTTGTATGGCGCTGGTTAACATTATTCTTCCATGTGCTCGACGTCATCGCGAAGGCGTTGTCATGGCAACGTAATAGGAAAATCATAAACTAAATATAGCAACTCAAACAAAGTCGAAGCGGTTTGCGCCACTGTTATAGTTGTTATAATAAAGTTCGATTGACTGTGTTAAAAAGACATGCCGCTAACGGTCAAGTAAAATATTTATTCGAGACGTACAGTTTATTTTTTGCCAATTAGGTGAATAAATTAATGTAAGAACTTAAATTTTAAGAGATATAGTAAATATAGTTAGATGTATGCTTGTTTATTTTTCCTGGTGAAGTAGCACTTTACGTACTTCACCTGAATAGCCGCCACTGTATGAAGGACCTTTTTTTATTGGCCAATAATTTATACGTATAAAGGTGGGGATCTTTATTTTGTTCATACCCGGACATTCTGAACAAGTGACATTATAAATGAACATTTTCCACTAAACCTATGCACAACAGTTTATCGCTATTTTCTGGTGCACAATAGAATAGCACTTTTGACTTGAATTTAATTTGTATATTCTAATAAAAACCTTCTTACTTAAATGTTCAAATGCTTTAAAAGGTTTTCCTGGTTTTGTCGAAGTTTTTCCCCTAACTGTAGCTATTGGTTAGAATAGCGTAAAAGATTACTTTTTTTATTCTTTTGTGTACATTTCGGATGTTTGACTCCACGGCGAGTTCCACCCTCGTTTTTCCCGCTTTTCAAAATAGAAATGTTTAGAGAGTCTGGCTCGCGACAAAATATATCGCCTTTTTAGGTTATTGGATGATTTATTGAAGAAAGTTTGATATATCGAACATTTATTGCCAAAATGTTTTGGGGGAAACCGAACGCTATACTTCACTACGCGTCTCTTAGACACAAAGTGAATACATAATATGCGAGAGCATTTTTCTCATTTTTATTATCTTATTTTGTAATAAAAATATAGGCTAAAAAGGACAACACTATGGTTATTAGCAGTGGCGGCTATTCAGGTGAAGTAGGTGAAGTGCTACTTCACCAGGAAAAATAAACAAGCAAGCACCTAACTATATTTATTATATATCTCTTAAAATTTTAGTTTTTACATTCATTTATTCACCTAATTGGTAAAAAATAAACTGTACATTTCGAATAAATATTTAACATGACAGTCGGCGGCATGTCTTTTTAAGACTTTCAATCGAACTTTATTATAACAGCTATAACAGTGGCGCAAACCGCTTTGACTTTGCTGGAGGTGCTATGTTTAGTTTACAATTTTTCTACTATCTTGCCATGACAACGCGTATCCGATGACGTCGAGCTCAGCGCCATACAACGTTCTTGGTGAATTGCAGGCGCAGTACACTACACCTACGTGCCGTTCAGTTTGCGGTGGTTGTTTACTTTTATTGTCGCGGATTTCGCTGCAACCGGTGAGTTCCTTTGCAGTTAACTTGACTGTTTTGTGTTATATTTATTTATGGTGTTGTTACAACTTCAAATTCGAAGTTAGTAAATGTGATTGTTCGAGACTGGAATAAATTTGCATTCTTTAAAAAAAAATCGCTTGACATTCATTTTTGCATATCCAATATAAAACGCTGTCGTGAGGCGCTCTGTAAAAAAAGAAATGAACATTTTTTTTAATACCATGTTTGATAAAACAAATTCTATTACCGAAATAAATCATTACAAACTTGAACTTGCTAAGCTTTCACCTGAAGAAATTAGGGCTAAGTATAGAAACCTTTTTTATGAAATATTGGGACCATATTTTAATGGAAACGACACTAAGATTTCAAGACTGTGAAAAACTTACATTTTCATGTTTGGCAGGTTCTGCTAAATTTTCCGAATATGGTTTAAATTTTCCGACTGGCCCGTTTGAAAATTTGTTACAGGAGAGGAGATTAGGGCAACTCATCCATTTTATGAGGATGTTATGAATACATTTGCTGCTATGAAGGATAGGAGAATTGATTTACTATACAATGTTTAAGGAAGTCGTAAAAAAATATTCTACCCCCTCCACATATAAAAAAAATCTGGAAAAAGAATTATTGCGATATTTTCTTGCTTCATTTGCACTTCACTAACTTTTTCACCCGCGATCCGCCACTGCTTATTAGATCAATTTACATTTAGAACATATTGATAACAGTCTTAAAAATAAAGAGTGATCTTATCGAATTGTCTCATATATTAGTCCGTAATGGATTGACAAATTGGCTAATTTTATTAGGAATTATTCAGTGTAAGTTAAAAAATTAAATTACGAAATTATTTTTATTTTCAATAATTCTGAACTTTAATCAATATTGACAGTGTTTGAATACCATTATTCTAGGTGTAAAATATTTCTTCACTAGTGGGAAGTAAAGTGCGTTTGTGAATTTGAAAAATATAGTGGCAAATATTATTTATATAATCTACTTAATTTTTACTATTTCATATAACCGTATATTAGTAGCTTAATATTTAATATGGACTGGACATTCTCAAAATGTGTAATAACATAAAACTAGTCTTGCGTTGTGTTAACAGCAGATTATTGTTTTGTGATAATTTTAAAAGTGCATTTTAGATATTGACAAAGAGAGGTAAAATAGCATAGTCATTATAATTTAACCTAATCTCACAAATGTATTCGAAACTTTTAGGGCCATAATTTAAAATAATTTTTGAATGTACAGGATGACTCAACAATTCACAGCAAACCAAACTTTGTTTTTGTAATAAAACCTCCTGCATCTCATTCAGCTCGTTTTTAAAATATATAGTTGTTGTAGGTTAGGAGATATTGCATTTTCTTGTGAAAAGCACTACGCATTTAAGGCTGGGTGAGTTTGGCAAAATTGAGGGTGATTCGAGAGGAAATGTACATAGGTCTACAGTAGATAGAGGATGTTGAAGTGGTTTCAGATCATTGATTTAAATAAATGTTTGTCAACGCCTTTATTACGAAGATTAAGAGTGTTTTATAAAATTTGATTAATGAAAATAAAGAAATACGAAGTTTTTTAATTAATTTTTTTTAACTTGCAGGACCGGGGGTAGAGATCGTATGATGAATGCAGCAAAAGAAAAATACATGAATATAGTTTATACATTTTATTGTATATCATCTTATATGCACGATGTGAAATGATACAGAAAAAAAAAGGCATTGTTTCAAAACCCATGATTTTCAACGATTTAAATGCAAGCTAACAAGTTGTTTTAACAGATTATCAATGCGTGAAAAAAGAACTCTGCAAAAAGAACTAAAAATCTGGTACTATTATACGTGAAACGCTGGGTCACTAACAAGAATTAATACAAAAAGAATGACTAGACCACTAAAAAAGAATACACTAAATAATCCAATTTCATTCGACAGATTGAGCTTTGAAACAATGCCCTTAAACCTTCTTGTATCCCTTGAAAATGAAGTTTCATCGCATCAAACTTTTTACCAAGGATCGCATTTTATTAAATCAATAAGTATGGTGTTTGGAATACAACGTTCTTTCCCAACCAGGGTGTCCATTATCATTGTGAAATAGTTTTACTATACGCCACCTTTCGTCACGCGGAATGACTATTTTCGGTTCACCATTAGTTAATCGGCAAACTTTCCCATCGACTTTTCTATCTGTTGTTCAATGAGTCGTAAATCATCATCTTGTGCTTGTATACCAAAAATCCAGTCTTCCGCGTTAAGTGTACTCTCTGGCAGAGTGTTGACAGTGTTGCGGTAGGGCTCGTATGTAACTGGGTATTGGACGTAAGTTCTATGTTCATTTTGATATTAATATTAGTTAACAACGTATCACTATTGATTGATTGGTATTGTGACTGTGACAATGCAATTTTATCCTCGATGGCCCTGGCCACACACATGTCGTGTTTGACATACATATTTGATTGACTCGTATTTAGTACCCCCTAGTTTTCTTGCCGATTAAATATTTTAAGTTTATTTACCGGGATTATGAGAGGAATTTTATTGTGCAATTGTTCAAAAATATTTGAATCCAATATACCAGTCGCAAGATTAATGTTTAAATTACTGCCTGGCTTAATTAATTGGTCGGTATCGGTAAAAATCTTATATTTATTCTCGTTTATTACATCCTTGGCTAAAAGTAACATATTTTCATTAGTCAGTTTAAAGCATTCTACTGTTGAGCGTGAGTCATGGCACATACACATTTTTACTTTTATACTTTACAACTTTTGGAGCCCCTGTGGTATTGCAGTCCGATAATTGCCGTGAATTTTGCGAGTAACTGAAGAAGCAGCCAGAGCCAGAGAAGTGTCGAACGCGCCAACCAGGACATGAAGAATATGTTAACTACTTGGATGTTGGATAATGAGACAGACAAATGGAGCCAGAGACCACCATTTATTCAGTTTATGAAGAACATTTCCTCGCATTCTGGAATAAAGAGATAGATCTCCCTATGAACCAAAGATTGGATTGAAAACTTCAAATATTCCGTTGTGCCCAAAGGGAAGTAAGTTTCCCGATTGATCGGAACCTACAGCTCAGTCTATTGGGCACAGGCAAGGTTTTCAAAAATGTAGCTGCAAAGGTAAATGTCAATCGAAAACATATATATATATATATATATATATATATATATATATATATATATATATATATATATATATATATATATATATATATACACAGGAAATAAAACAAAATTATTTCATATATTTGTTTTTTTTTTCACGTGTTTTTTTTAAATCAAACGTTTCGGCTATTTTTTAGCCTTTATCAGCGATCTTGTGTACTGTAAAATGAATAAACACATGAAACATGTGTTAAGAATCATGGACTAACATTATATGAAATATGATATTATTAGCCACAAAGAGGAAATATACAATTTCTTTTTATTACTTACCTAAGGCAGAAATGATTGCACGTCAATTTACAAAATTTTGAGTAAAAAAATATAAAACGAAATACATGCTTAGACACAAACAGACAACATCATTATACCCTCCGTGTAGGTTAAAATTAATTTTGTAGAATAATTATTCCGTCCAGGACCAAAATTCGATGGCCTTGACAGAAACATTAATATTAGCAAGGGTAAAGAGTTGGGTGAAGGAATTGAATCCTGTTAAACAATATTTTATTAACGTTTATTTCAATATTTCCTTAACATTTCTCTCTTCATGGAGAGCTTTTTCAAAAGGATATTATGGGCCCACAAGAAAAAACAATCATAAATATCGATTCACAAACAAACTAAAAACTACCACAATGAAATGTTAAAATAGGACCGTTACTATTTTAATTTGCTGACGTTTCGCCAAAATCATATTTAGCATTTTCAAAGCTTTCTTGCTCGCGTCCGAATAGACGCTAACAATAAAATTAGACGATTTTTAAAACGATGTCAAAATTTTAGTAGGTAAAATCTATCCAATTTTTTAGCCAGTAGGCCTAATATATACCCTACTTGATTACATAAAGTAAAACATATCTGTATAGAAATATAAAATAAATATCTCAGTTTTTGACATTTTCCACATTGCTGTCAGCAATATTAAAATAACTCTAAAATATCATTAAAATTAGCATTTAGGCATTTATTATATTTGAAGCAATAAACTGATTTTATTATCGAGGGGTCTTCACTGTTACAATTTTTGCTAATATTGGTTTTTGTGTTTATCATATTTTCATGCAATATTCATAAACATTAATATTCATGCAGTAAACATGAATTTGTTTTGCAACCTTTTTTTGGCAACAAAAATTGTATTTTATTACGCTGCAAAACCCTATTTGTTATTTGGTCATCAATAGCGAACCCAGTAATCATTGATTTCATTTCGATAGAGATTTTAAAGGTGCAATTTATAATTTTTTGCCTGTTTGTTTTGTGAATAGTAGACTTTAGAGTGGCAAATTTTTCTAAAACAAAATCTACTTTAAGGGTAGTATGGCAGACTAACTTATATATAATTTTATGTATCAGAAACAGAAAAGCCTCAATAATTTTATGTATATCTAGCGGGTACCAGCGACTTCGTTCGCGTATATGATTATAATGAAAAGGATGTAAAGAGGTACTTAAATCGCCTCATTTGAGTACCTCTTTATAAACTACGTTAGTTGTTGCATTCTCTGGCTGTAAAATAGTCAAGCTACTACGCGAACTTACTCTAGAGCATGCGACATAGTGTTGACTATGGAAAAAACAATCGTAGCGCAAGTCTTCTCCACTTCTACTTAAGGATTGCCCTTGAGTTTTGTTAATTGTCATGGCGAAACAAATCTTTAAAGCAAACTGTATACGTTTAAGCTGAAAAGGATAGTCTGACGGAATTAAAGGGATATGTGGTATAAAAATTGTTTCTCCCAGGCCAGAGCCAGAAATAATAGAAGACTCTATTTCATTGTTTTGTAATGTTTTAACCTGTAGCCGAGTTCCATTACACAATTTTGGTGGTTTTAAATTTCGAATAAGCATTACTTTACACTTTTAAAGTTGAAGTATTATTGATGTATTGAGTAGTATGTTAAGTGGGGAGCAATAATTTTTTCCAATAAAGCTAGATTTATTTCATCTTCTGTGCTATTATTTGGAGTTGATATAGCTCGTTCTTTAAACCAAGAAGCGGTTTTATTTTGACAACTTTCAAGTCCACTATAAACATTTAAGGGGTAGTTTCATCCCTTTGGAAACTGAGTTTCGAAGAATACCTTCTTATCGAACTTCTGCACTTTAAAATCAAGCGGTTTGCACAAGCTCAGCTTTCCACCGCAAACGGTTTGAGAAAAATCGCAAAAATTAATTAGTGACCCGATTTTTTCAAAAATCCTGTATGAATTTACAAAAAATCTAGAAATATGTAATAAAATAAAATAAAAAGCACGTGTTTGTTCAAATTTTTTTCCGAATAACTAATTGTTTTTTTGAATAAAAAATATAATATTAAAGGGGTGGTTTCAGTCCCTTGGATACCCTGTCTCAGTTTTTAAAAAAAATTAAAACATGTAAAAAAATAAAATCTAAAGCGTATTATGTTCAAGCGTTTTGCGAATAACTAACTTAAAAAATAAAAAAATATATTGTGATTTTAAGGGCATTTTAAGCATTTCCTTTAGCTGTGCCTTTGTGCTTGCGTATAATTTCGTGTCATCCATGTACAAGAGATCGATTATTTTGTATAAGTTATCTTTTTAGTGTTTAATTTGGAATCCGAAGTTTGTGTTATTCAGTGTGTTTGAGAGTGGATTGAGACAGGCAAAATCACAACATGCTGAGTGAGTCTCCCTGGAACATACCTCGTCTAATGTAGATCTCTTGTGTTTCGATGTGCTCTTTTTGTGTTCTCAGGTTGATTTTAGTTTTCCACGTACTCATGATTTGCGCAAGAAATTGCCTGATGTTTTTATTGGCTTTGTATAATTCTAGCACTCTGGTTAGCCAAGTGTGGGGTATCGAATCAAAGGATTTTTTATAATCTATGTAACCATTATGAAAGTTTCTATAATTTTTCCTGGTTTGTTCCATGATGACGCTATCTATAATTAGCTGCTCCTTGTATCCTCGGCTGTTTTTCCTGCACCCTTTTCGCTTTTCCGTTAGAATATTTTTGTGTGCTATATGTTGTCCTATTCTCCTGGTAATTGTGGCTGTGATGATCTTATATAGGCTTGGAGGGCACGTAATAGGTCGGTAATTTGACGGGTCCTTATTGTCTATGTTTTTGGTTATAAGGTATGATATTTCTTGGGTGAGAACACACGGGGAGTGTTCTAGGTTTTAAAATAAAATTTTCACTAATTTGGCGTGAGAGCTTCATGTGTGGAGGTAAACAATTTATACCGTAAGTTATGAATGTTATCTATTCCAGGACATCTCCAGTTATTCGTGTATTTGATTGTTTCTGCAACTTCTTGTGTTGTCATTGCAAAGTCTTCTTGTTCCTCCGAGCACTTGTGTCTGTCTTCTTCCGCTTTAATCCATGAAGCGTTATTATTGTGTAGTTTGGGTTCCGACCAAATGCTTTTCTAGTATTCTGTGATCTCTTGTTTGGTCGGTGGTTCTATTACTCGTGCCTCCTCATTGCTCATGGTTTTTTGGTTGAACTGTTTTTTGCTTCTGCGTAACAGGTTGTTGGCGTATTTTGTCTTCGGAGTCTTGCGGCATACCTGGATAATTTTTGCTTCAGAGTGTCAAGGATTTCTGTAAGTGTGTGATCAGAAGATGCAGATTTGATTTTCTCTACACTCCCAATTCTTTTCTAATTTTGTTAATTTTGTTTTCGATCCTGAATTTTGGTTTTATGCTGTTTATGTTCGTTGATGGTCTTTAGGATTTTATGTGTGTTCCGTTTGAAGATTACACGAGGGATAGGATCTCTGATTGTAGGATCGGCGCCTGACCATTTGTTTAGATGTGACTCCATTTCTACTTTAATTGCTTGTGTGAGAGATGGTCCGAGGTGTAGCTGTGTGTATGGTGCTTTGGGCGAACGATTCACTTGCTCTGTGCGCTGTATGGTGCTTGTCATCTGCCGTTGGTTGTTGCTGGGAGCTTCGCCTCTACTAAGCATTGAGTGAGGTTGCGGATCTTCTTGCGCAAAGTTGGACTGGTTTGTATGTGGAATCGATTCGGCATCTCCCCCACTGTCCTCAATGTTTGGCTGATGAATGTTTAATTTAGCAGCCACCATAGTTTTAATGTTTTGTAATGCGAGTGTGATGAGCTTACTGGTCTTAGTGATGACTCTTTTTTGATCTATTGTTCTCTGTTCTGTGATAAGTGATTTGTGTTCTGGATATTGTGCTATGAAAAGCATATGCAGTTTATGTCCGTATCTAGAAGATATTGTCTCAAGTTTGGTAGCGGTGTAGTAGAAATGCATCACCGTTCGATTTATTTCATCTGTCCATTTTAACCTCTTTCTTGGTAGTTGCAGCTAGTCGTTACGATATATCCGCTGTTGTAATGGGTTCAAGTTGTTGTGTTTGGCTAGCATCTGTGTCAGATGTATTTGTGTAGTTTGTTTATTTTTTTTGCTGCCGGTCTCTCTTTAATACACATCTGTTTTGTTCTTGTTGTTCTTGGTTTTGAGAAAATATGGAAGATGTGCTTCTAGGTTTCCGAGAGAGCAAATATTTCTAGGCTCGTTCCGTATATAGTGGTTTTGCTAATGAACTTATAATAGTTGTTGAAGTGCTTCATGTTGTCGTCGTGAAATAACGGAAATATCTGAAGTTCCGAGCAGTTTTGTCATAGGTATTTCAATACGTCTCGAAGTTTGGCATGATTGTTTTGATGACCGTATATATGCAAGCTGACTAATCGAAACAGACAATTTCCGTCTCCAACAGTGTCGGCTCTGATGAAATTCTCGGAAATAGGTTCGGCTGTAGCAGTTTTTTCGGCAAAGGCCCGCCTGTTCAGCCTTTCGCCGCCACCCTTCCGCATGCTATCAGCTTCAGAAGTTGCTCCAAAGGTGCCCTGGCAATCCCCAGGCAGCAGCTCTGTTCCGAGGCTCAATGAGTTCTCCATTTCATTCCTGTTTCCACAGTCTTTTTACTTCCATTGCCAAGTCGGTGTATTTGGCGATCTTCTCACTACATTTCGTTTGGATGTTCTCGTCGTTGGGGACAGCCATGTCAATTAAATAAGTGATTTTCTCTTTTTTGGATTGAAAGGTGATAGCGGGTCTATTTGCGGGGATTGTTTTATCTGTGTAGATGTCAATGTCCCAGTAGAGCTTGTAGTCTTCGTTTTCAAGTATAGATGTTGGTGTATAATGGTAGTAAGGGTCTGTGTTCTCCGTTAGTTTTTATGTTGTGGCTAATGCTTATTATTATTATTATTATTATTATTATTACTATGACCTATTGTCTCACAGTATTCCTGTGGTTGTATTTTATACTGACGGGTTATACCCAGTCAGTACAAAAAATAAATATAAAAAAAGGAAATGGAAAAAAAAACAACTATTGTGTATTAAGAAATGATCTAACTATGCTACACGTTTTCAAAATGACCGATTTCTGGATGTTCCTATGAATGTCTGTATTAAGTCCTAATTGAGCCAAATGCGGTTTAAACGTTGTTGGGGTGAGACCTGTTACTGATATGACGAGAAGAACAATGATGACTCTTTCCTGTTTCCACAGCCTTTTTACTTCCATTGCCAAGTCGGTGTATTTGGCGATCTTCTCACTGTATTTCGCTTGGATGTTCTCGTCGTTGGGGACAGCCATGTCAATTAAATAAGTGATTTTCTCTTTTTTGGATTGAAAGGTGATATCGGGTCTATTTGCAGGGATTGTTTTATCTGTGTAGATTTCAATGTCCCAGTGGAGCTTGTAGTCTTCATTTTCAAGTATAGATGTTGGTGTATAATGGTAGTAAGGGTCTGTGTTCGCTGTTAGTTTGTATGTTGTGACTAATGCTTGATGAACGACCTTCGCTGCTGAGTTGTGTCTCGCGGCGTATTCAGTTCCGGCCATTATTCTACATCCACTCGCTATGTGATCGATCGTTTCTCTCTGCTGGTGACATTTCCTACACCTCTCATCTTCAATGGTTGTGTTCTTGATGGTAAGCAGGAAGCCTTCTGTTTCAGGGAACAGCTGCCCTTCTTGTAACCACGTATATGAAAGCTTTTTATGTATATGGTCTTGCTTTATGTGGTATCTGTGTCTTCCGTGAAGTATTTTTTCTGACCAGGTGTTCATCTTTTCTAGTCGTGATTGGATGTGGCTGTGTGCGTCTGCTACCTGGCTCGTTTGAGACAGGTTGAGCGCTGTATAATTCTTGTCTGCCTTCACTATTGCCTTGTGGAGGTTAGTTTGTTTGTTGTGGAAGAATTTTCTGAATTCGTAAATTTGTTTTTTATTTAGCGATTGTATATCTATAATTCCTCTTCCTCCTTCTTTTCTCTCGATAGTGAGCCTTTCCTTGCATGCGTTAGTGAATTCAGAGCGTATGAGAATGTGAATGTTTTCTATGTCTGTGTGTGACCACTTAATGATACCAAACGAATACGTAAGGATAGGTATGGCGAAGGTGTTAATAGCTTTCGTTAGATTTTTGGAATTCAGTTTTGTTTTTAGTAGCTTTGTAAGTCTGGTTTTAAATTCCGTCTTGAGCTCTGATTTGATATGAGTGTGGTTAATTTTGGTGCTTTGATGGAAGCCTATGTATCTGTACGTTTCTTCTTTGAGCATGTTATTGATAGTTTCATTGTTGATTGTTTCCTCCGTAGGGTGGTATTTCCACTGTCCCTTGTTGATATGAAGTAGCTTGCATTTACTTATACCAAATTCCATGTTGATGTCCAGGGTAAAATGTTTCTGTGATTTTAAGGAGTTCCTTTAGCTGTGGCCTTGTGCTTGCGTATAATTTTATGTCATCCATGTACAAGAGATGGTTTATTTTGTGTAGATTATTTTTTTGGTGTTTAATTTGGAATCCGAAGTTTGCGTTATTCAGTGTGTTTGAGAGTGGATTGAGACAGAGGCAGAAACACAAAGCGCTGAGTGAATCTCCCTGGAACATACCTCGTCTAATGTAGATCTCTTGTGTTTCGATGTGCTCTTTTTGTGTTCTCAGGTTGATTTTAGTTTTCCGCGTACTCATGATTTTGCGTAAGAAATTGCCTGATGTTTTTATTGACTTTATATAATTCTAGTACTCTGGTTAGCCAACTGTGGGGTATCTAGTATCTAGACTTTTTTACAATCTATGTAATCTGTAACCAGTATGAAGGTTTCTATAATTTTTCCTGGTTTGTTCCGCGATGACGCTGTCTATAATGAGCTGCTCCTTGCATCCTCGGCTGTTTTTCCTGCACTCTTTTTGTTCTTCCGTTAGAATGTTTTTGTGTGCTAGATGTTGTTCTATTCTCCTGGTAATTGTGGCTGTGATGGTCTTATATAGGGTTGGAAGGCACGTAATAGGTCGGTAATTTGACGGGTCCTTATTGTCAGAATTTTTGGATTTTAAGTATGGTATTTCCTGGGGGAGAAAACTGGAGAGTGTGTTAGGTTTTAAAATAATTTCATTAATTTGGCGAGTGAGAGCTTCATGTGCGGAGGTAAACTGTTTGTACCAGAAGTTATGAATGTTATCAATTCCAGGACATCTCCAGTTATGCGTGTATTTGATTGTTTCTGCAACTTCTTGTATTGTCATTGCAAAGTCCTCTTGTTCCTCTAAGCACTTGTGTCTGTTTTCTTCCGCTTTAATTCATGAAGCGTTATTATTGTGTAGTTTTGGTTCTGACCAAATACTTTTCCAGTATTCTTTGATCTCTTGTTTGGTCGGTGGTTCTATTACTCGTGCCTCCTCATTGCTCATGATTTTTTGGTAGAACTGTTTTTCGCTTCTTCGAAACAGGTTGTTAGCGTCCTTTCTTTCATTTGATTCTTTGTATCTTCGAAGTCTTGCGGTATACACAGATAATTTTTACTTCAGAGTGTCAAGGATTTCTGTAAGCGTGTAATCAGGAGATGCAGATTTGATTTTCTCTACACTTTGTGTGATACGTTTTGACTTGTTGCCGTTCATGGATTGGGTAAGATGTCCCAATTCTTTTCTAATTTTGTTAATTTTATTTTCGATCCTTATCTGCCATTTAAATTTTGGTTTTATGTTGTTGGTGTTTCTGTGTTGTGGCGGGAGTTTCTGATTATTCTGTGTTATCGTGGTTATAGCTGCTGCGTAGATCACTGTATGAATGTCCTCAATTGTGCTCGCATTCGTTATTTACTCGGGAATTATGTGTTCGTTGATGGTCTTTAGGATTTTATGTGTATCCCGTCTGAAGATTACACGAGGAATAGGTTCTCTTGTTGTAGGATCGGAGCCTGACGATTTGTTTAGATATGACTTCATTTCTACTTTGATTGCTTGTGTGAGAGACGGTCCGAGGTGTAGCTGTGTGTATGGTGCTTTGGGCGGATGATTCACTTGTCCTGTGTGCTGTATGGTGCTTGTCATCTGTCGTGGGTTGTTGCTGGGTGCTTCGCCCCTTGCAGATCCTCTTGCATAAAGTTGGGCTGGTTTGTATGTGGGATCGGTTTGGCTCTGCCCCACTGTCCTCAATGTTTGGTTGATGAATGTTTAGTTCAGCAGCTACCATAGCTTTAATGTTTTTCAATGCGAGTGGGGTGAGCTTACTGGTCTTAGTCATGACTCTTTTTTGATCTATTACTGTCTGTTCTGTGATAAGTGATTTGTGTTCTGGATATTGTGCTATGAAAAGCGTATGCAGTTTATGTCCGTATCCAGATGATATTGTCTTAAGTTTGGTGGCGGTGTAGTAGGAATGCATCACCGTTCGATTCATTTCATCTGTTCGTTTTAACCTCTTTCTAGGTAGTTGCAGGTAGTCGTTGCGATATATCCGCTGTTGTAATGGGCTCAAGTTGTGTTTGTGTATCCATTTGGGCAGCGCATAATTGGTTCGCTCGATTCTATGATGCTGCTCATGCGTTGCCCTGCCTTTACCGCCTTGGGGATGCCAGCTTAGCCGGCAAAACACTTTTGGTAGGTCTATTTTCCTTTGTTTGGTCGTGATCGTTTCGGTCGAGCTGTCCTTTCCCGCAGCGTCCTAGACCGTTGCGCTCGCCCGATGTTTTGTTGTTTGGGTTGATGTTTTGTGGTGTTAGAAGCTCAAAGTATCCCGACATTGGATGGCCTGTTAGTAGAAGGTAGATTATTTCATTGTGTATTTGTTTGCCTATTATTTTAGGTCTCTCTTTAATGCACATCTGTTTTGTTCTTGTTGTTCTTGGTTTTGAGAAAACATGGAAGATGTGCTTCTGGGTTTCCGAGAGAGCAAATATTTCTAGGCTCGTTATGTAGTGGTTTTGCTCATGAACTTATAATAGTTGTTAACGTGCTTCATGTTGTTGTCGTGAAATAACGAAAATATCTAAAGTTCCAACCAGTTTTGTCGTAGCTATTTCAATGCGTCTTCTCGAAGTTTGGCCTGATTGTTTTGATGGCCGTGTATGTGCGAGCTAACTGATCGGAACAGACAACTTCCGTCTCCAACAATATCGGCTCTGATGAAACTCTCGGAAATAGGTTCGGCTGTAGCAGTTTTTTTGGCAAAGGCTCGCCTATTCAGCCTTTCGCCGCCAACGTCCCGCATGCTGTCAGCTTCAGCAGTGGCGATCCTTAGGCAGCGGATCTGTTCCGACGCTCAATGCGTTCTCCATTTTCGTTGGTGCGCCACCATTTGATTCTGGTGGCCCAGGTAACTCGGGTCCGTGGGGGCGTCACTCTCCACGCAACTTAACTGACGCTAGTTGCCCCGTGCGGTTTTAGTATTATTATTATTATTATTATTATTATTGATATTATTATTATTATTGATATTATTATTATACCTGATGTAGTGTATATTGTGAATGATAATCGATTTTTGCTAATACATAATTTATTGAGATTGCAGGGTAAAAACCGGTAAGGCATTCTGTGGCTCATGATACGGGACTGGATTTTTCTTGCCTTGATTACCTATGAACCGTTAATATGCTGAGGTCAGTGAGTCAAAATAAAAATTTAGGATGGAAATTAATAATGTCGGACAAGTGAGATCTTTTTTTAATCATTAATATAGTACTTCATAGTCATCTGGCCACTATTCCCATCACTTTTTTGAAGTCCAATTTTGTTCAAATATGCTAGTAGCTATATAGGTCAAATTTTTATTAAACTTCGAGTGTGGCACCCTTGAAGAGAGCCGATTTTTCCCATGGGCTTCTACACAGTTCTCTTTACTCTTATTATTTATATTTTTAAATTTTCAACGATTTATCCGAAATTATATTTTATAAAACCCCATTTGTCCATTTCTGGACATAGGTATCCACCTGGGCTTCCCTCATCCAGGTCAAACCTGCAAGGTGTTTTAAGTCATTGTGTGTAGAATGATTTTTGATCATCATATTTGCTTCGACCAAATTTAACTTAAACTCGTTTTCGGAATGCCACATATTTTTTCTCTTTCATATCAGTTCATAAACGGCTTGGGTCCAGCTGAAAATATAGAATCAAAGTCTTTCGTTTCGCATCCATTTATTTAATTTCCTCATTATTTATTCGATCAAACAGCGATTTAGTGTATATTCTTCTAAAGGCTATGAAAATTAATGTATGTTCAGCTTGCTTGATAAAGTATTCAGAAAAACTATTGTATTTTATATGATAATACATACCTAAATAAATTAATTCAGAAAACTTATTTAGTATTATACGACAAAGCGCTACCCTGTTTTCGAATATTTATAGACAGAGTGCTTCTCGAAACCGGGTTCTTCGCTCTAATTACCTTAGAGTAAAATTTAAAAAATTAGATTTTTCCCAGAAAATACGAAGATGAAATCGAAAAAAAGCAAATGGCGATCAAATAAAGAACATATGGCAAAAACTACAAACATTTTAAAACTGTATTTTTTTGTAGGTTTTGGTGATATATTTAAATATTTTAGTTATTTGCTTTTTATAACAACCACACAGTTTACAGTTCCAATAATTATTAAAGGTGGTGGTAATATTCAATCGCAAAAATCTCGAAAACTTAAAAAAAGTATTTTTGCAATCCCGAGTAGCGCTTTGTCAGTCAGTGCAAGAATTTCATGAAATTAATCAATACAATTTTGCTTCCTCTGTTACTTTCGATTACAATGGAAGTAAAAATTAAACCAAATACATAAAAGTACTTTCTATAACCACAACAAAATAGAATCACTAACAAATTCAGAGGTCCAAATTTTCAAGAGTAGATTGTACACCATATTTTTTTAATTAAAGTTTATTTATTTTGTCGATTATAGCTCAATAATGAATGACTAAAATCAAGTGACACGCACTCGTGAAACACCCTGTACTTTTAAGTTGTTCATTATTTAGAAATTTTTATAGAAATTATCAATTGATTGGTGTGTAGAAATTGACGTAAATTAATTAATTGAGAAAATTAGTCAAAATTCAGAAGTGAAACTTAGAATTACTGTTTTATTTTTTAGTTGAAAGTAAATAAACTACCGTCCATAAATAGCGGAAAAATTTCAAAAAGCACATTTTCCTAGTAAACAAAATATAAAAAGGTATCTATCTATACTAATAATATTATAAACAGGTACCTAAGTTATGACATATTGAACGCAGAGCTGAAACTACTGAAGCCAAAACCACTAAATTTGGATAGTATATTATCAAGCAAGCACTAAGAAGGAATTTTAGGAAGTTCAACAACTAAGGGTGTAAAATAGGGAAAAATTTTGTACGGGGAAATATATTCTTTGTATATTGGCTTGAAATTTAGCACAAATACTTTTCAATAAAAATAATAAATACGTGGTTCAACATCTATCAAATTTCATCCCCTATAGGTGAAAAAAACGGGGATGAAAGTTCATATTATTCTCTCGAGCGAAGCCGAAACGGGGGATGATAGTTGCTAACAAACCAATAAGGGAGAATGTAATAGCGTACTGAAAAATAAGACTGGTAATGGTTAATCTTGAAATGATACATTTTCTACACCGTACTTTGCCATATGTTAGTTCTATTTTAAAGTTATCAAGCGAAGACTTTTTCTAGAATAGAAGTCTGTTGAAGATGATTAATGCAAGTTAAGGTTAGCCAGGTTTAGACAAAATTATAAGTGTTTGAATTTAAAACGATGTTTTAAAATCCTTAATTTGTTTCGCTGAGTTTGTATTAAGTTTATAGAATAAAAGGCAAAAATATGCTTTATAAAATATGGCAAGGTATTAGAAGCACTTTGTTTGAATGATTAATATTATTTTATCAGAATCCGGGGGGAATTTTTTTTGTTCCGGGGAGAAATCCCCCTGGCACCGCCCTGAATTCTTCCCTGGGGTCTCCTAATTGACTAGGACCCAATTAAAAATAAAACTATATCGATGTTTAATTGCTGAAATAAGTTCGAGGGCTTTCCAACAAAATAAACGTATAAAGTGCAGACTCTTCTTTTTTGTAATATAATTTGAGATGAGACATAAAGGTAATACCAACAAATATGTGACAGTTAAAGTTTAAATAGCACATATGGTTTAAAAATTCATAATTTTTTGTCATTGTTGTAAATAAAAAAAGATTATATAGCAGATATTAGAAGTAGTATCCTGATCATTAAAGAAAATCAGAAATCTTAAACTAGATATTTATAGTCACGTTTTGATTGTGTCAGCCGATACTCGGTGGAAATCCATAAAAATATGAAGTAAAATGTAAAAAACAAACACTATTTTTTACAAACACTTCCACTATATTTAATTTAACAACGTGACATGTTTCACTACACAGTAGCTTCTTCGGTCGAATCTCGAATTCGAGATGTAACGTTATGATTTTTTTTCAATTTTTTAGGAATACTGAAGTGTGACCCAATTTAGTTCAGTAAACATTTTTATTTGGCGCCATTTTGTTCCATTATATTGGATTCCTACCATTATTTTAGGTACCAGTTTCTTTCTACCTATGCCACACTTGACCTTTGGGCATAATTTAAAATAAATTCAATAAGTGGCTTTTACATTGACACATACTACCATTTTGTTACGTCATGTTGAATTCGTACCAGTTTATCCCATTTTCACATTCAATGAAAAGATTTAGTATCTTAACAACACACCACAACTTCACGAATATATCTCTATATCACTATTAAGAGGGAACTGCACGCAGTATTGTGGATCATTTGCAAGCCTTCCGCCGCTGCAATATTATGTTAAAACTATAAGAGATATGCATTAGCTTCAATGTGATTTTAATAGAGAAATATGTATAGTTGGGCGCTGAATGCGAATTTTTATGAAAAAATCAAATCTAGAATTATAAAATAGAAATAGATTTGTCCATTTTCGACTATTTTTTGACCACTTTTTGACGCAAATGCCGTCGCATATAATTTTTTTTCCACAAAATGGCTCTTTACCTCCTTGCATTGGTCCTTTGTCTACGTAACTGCAAAATTTGAAATGGTAAATCGTACTCATGTCTTTGTATTTCTGCAGCGCGTGAACCCTTTTGAACCCATTTTTAAACGAAATGAGATTTATATTGCCCATACATAACACATATTTTTGAGGTCGGACGTGCAGCAGGTTTTCTCTAATACGTAGGTACCTTTTCATCTTACTTTGAACTTGACTAGACCTTGTCGCTGGTTTTTCACTTTTTGCGTGCTGTTCTCCCTTAATTCTTGCACAGAAATTGAAATTAATTTAATAAACAATATTTTCGGGCTGATTTTTTATATATTGTATAAGGCCGCTATTTTTTTTGCTCTCTTCGATTCATATCAAAATGTGTTTATTATTATTTATTTTAGTAATATATTTTTTCGACTTTCTAAATAGTTTTCGTTAACGATCCTCTTGTTGTAAAAAAAGTCTTTATTTATTTAATTATTTAATTTTTGTTTCAGAACTTTATTATTGCATCCTTAGGACACATAGATTTTATACCCTGCATGAAACCTGTAATATCATTCTTAACCTACTCCGTTGGTCCACAGATTTTTCCACACCCCAAATAATACATCACTCTAACATAAATAACAACAAGAAGATCGTTAATGAAAAGCATTTAGAAACCTAATATCTGGGATATATCTGCGGATTAACGTAACAGGTAAAGAGTGATTACATGGGTTTCATTCATGATCTAGAATCTGTATGTGTCCTGAAGATGCAACAATAAAATTGCAAAACGTCAACTATTCAAAAATAGACTTTTGTTTGTATAATACACCACCCTAACATAACAACTAGAGTATCTTTAACGAAAACCATTTAGAAACTTAATACCTGAGAAATATATGCGATCCAGCGGAGTAGATAAAGACTGATAATACGGGTTTCATGCAAGATATGAAATCTATATATCGCTTGCCTAGAGTTACACAGTTGTAAGTACATAAAAGCAAATTTTACAGGAGAAAGATTTGAAAATTTTGTGGTTCCTACGGAACATAGTTGACTTTAAAATCATGATGAAACTAAATGTATACTTAAATTACGAAAATTGAGTAAGAATTCGTTAGAAAAAAATAGTTAAAAGTAATTTTTAAGGAAAATAGGACAATTTAAAAAATAACATACAATTTTGTTTCTCTAAACAAGATTTAAAAACTTTATTTTTGCTACACATACAACTTGGTTGACCTAACTAAAACACTTAAAGTTGTACTTAAAGTAACGAAACGTACCAGTAGTTTTATACAGATTACATTTTCTAACTAACTAAAACATTTAAATTAGAAAAAATCAAATACTTTTCTTTTTTTAACGAAACCAGCGGGTTTTACCCTTACAAATCCAACTTAACTAAATACATGAAACGTTCGAAACAAAAAAGATATTCACAATTTTAAAATAGTGGTGTAATACTGCCTATCAACTTCGGGCATGTGGGTCAGCATTGCTTTAATAGCAGATATTTTTTCGGCGGATATAGTATTCTTTATGTCTGCTTGCTTTGGAATCGGCACTATTGATGACGCTGTTGCTGTTCTTGTTCGAGGAGTGGAGGACTTCAGATTAACTTTTATCCAGCTTTCACCAATAAAAGAAGTTTTATATTCCAATGCAAAAAACGCTTGTGAAAATCTTAAGGATTTAACTTTGGAATACGGTACTTTCTTATAATCAAGTTGTCCTGCACAAGTCTTGAAGTCTCTAAAATGGTTAGCGTTCATTTGAATTACGCAGTAAGGTTTTCTGAGGTTGACTTTTAATAGAAGTCTAATCAAAGATACTGGAGAGAAATACTCGGTTTTTTTGAGCACTCTTTCGATACAACTATGCACATTGTCTATTTCCTGGACACAAGAATGTCCAGGTGTTGAAAATTTCATTGTAATAGTAGCTATAATAGGGTGCTTCTGTAAAAAAAATGCTATAGCGTATGACATCAATGAATTCCGGTTTTGTGGAACACAACTATCACTCCATAAAACTATATTGGAGATATCTGGATGATCACTGAATACCCTTTCCAAAATTGTTACTACAGCACTAGCAATATCATTGCCAGTTCGTCCCATAAACATTTCATGCCAAATTGCACAATATACTTGTTTAGTGCTTGATAGGATAGCTGTCAGGTTGTAGACATTAAACTTGCTTCTGTAGTAAAAACTACTTATTTCTGCTCGTGGGCATGACAAAACATTTTGTAAGTCAAAACACAAAAAGACCGTGTTTTTATTTTCCCTGTCATTATTTTTTTCATTTCTGCAAGCAGTTTTTTCTGTGGTATGCATTAAATATTCTTCATTTTTTTCAGCGGTTAGTCTATTTTCTTTTGTCAATAATTTTACTTCCTCACACAAGTCACATCTGTCCTTTTTTGGCGTATGGAAAAAAAGATTATATTCATTACAAAAAACATGTCTGTAGAACGATTCTTTAACAGGTTGTTTATTTTTTGACATGCAAAAATCCACATAGAGCAAATACATTTTTGCAATACTTAGGTTTGAGTCAAGGTACTCTCTACTACTATTTGCACGACAGTAGTGAGATTCTACTTTGGGGAAACTTTCGATGTGCATTTTAACCAAGTTTTTAGCATCATCAGGAATTTTGTGTTTGACATGTTTTCCTTGCTGACTTTGTCTAGGTGTATTCGACTGAACTTGCTTTCCTAAGTGTGCGTTGTAGATCGGAGTTTGACTTATACTTAAGGTCCCCAGATAAAACAGCTTGCAAACTTCAATCGTCTGGTCACGTACGTTGAAAAAGTAATGAAAAGTGTATTTTCGACGACGGTTTTCTGCATTTTTTCCTATTCTATGCCGTTGAACAGAAAACTTTTGGTAGTGGAGATCAAAAATAATTTTCTTGCTAATTCATTAAGCGTATAATAGTGTTGAAAAATATTGGCTCTTTCTTCTTCACTAATAAACTTTTGACATTCGTAAATACAGCGATTTAAACAGTTCTTTTTGTTTGTCACATGTTTTGCAGGAACTAATTCTTTCCGTGCTGATATGTATTCTTTTCCTTCATCATGAGCTTTTTTTCTTATATTGCACTTCCAAGACTTTGTGTCCCTCCTTCTTTTGCGAGTTTTTTTCTTTTCTTCGGTCTGACTATTTTCTGCTGTAATATAACCTTCACCTTCTTGGAAATCGTTTCCTTCTGGGCTATATAAAGCAAATCAAAAATTAATTATAGTTATTTTTATTAAATACTATATTTACAAACAAACCTGCTAGATTCTGTAGACGATTCTGGCAAATATTGTTTATCTACGTCAGAATCATAATTATCGCTGTCGAATATATCATTTTGTGTGCCTTTTGAAGTACCCTCTCTCATTCTAAAATAGCATTACTGTCTTACTTCATAAAAATCTTAATTTTTCTTAAAAAAAACTTACTGGTCTTTTTGATGTCGGCGTCGTTTTTCTCGCATCATTATTGTTTTTAGATTATCCTCACTATCACAAGAACTATCCATGTTGATTTGAAGCACTAATACTATTATATTTTTTGTCACTGAACTTGTTAAGTTAAGTTGTACTTAAAGTAACGAAACGTACCAGTAGTTTTATACAGATTACATTTTCTAACTAACTAAAACATTTAAATTAGAAAAAATCAAATACTTTTCTTTTTTTAACGAAACCAGCGGGTTTTACCCTTACAAATCCAACTTAACTAAATACATGAAACGTTCGAAACAAAAAAGATATTCACAATTTTAAAATAGTGGTGTAATACTGCCTATCAACTTCGGGCATGTGGGTCAGCATTGCTTTAATAGCAGATATTTTTTCGGCGGATATAGTATTCTTTATGTCTGCTTGCTTTGGAATCGGCACTATTGATGACGCTGTTGCTGTTCTTGTTCGAGGAGTGGAGGACTTCAGATTAACTTTTATCCAGCTTTCACCAATAAAAGAAGTTTTATATTCCAATGCAAAAAACGCTTGTGAAAATCTTAAGGATTTAACTTTGGAATACGGTACTTTCTTATAATCAAGTTGTCCTGCACAAGTCTTGAAGTCTCTAAAATGGTTAGCGTTCATTTGAATTACGCAGTAAGGTTTTCTGAGGTTGACTTTTAATAGAAGTCTAATCAAAGATACTGGAGAGAAATACTCGGTTTTTTTGAGCACTCTTTCGATACAACTATGCACATTGTCTATTTCCTGGACACAAGAATGTCCAGGTGTTGAAAATTTCATTGTAATAGTAGCTATATTAGGGTGCTTCTGTAAAAAAAATGCTATAGCGTATGACATCAATGAATTCCGGTTTTGTGGAACACAACTATCACTCTATAAAACTATATTGGAGATATCTGGATGATCACTGAATACCCTTTCCAAGATTGTTACTACAGCACTAGCAATATCATTGCCAGTTCGTCCCATAAACATTTCATGCCAAATTGCACAATATACTTGTTTAGTGCTTGATAGGATAGCTCTCAGGTTGTAGACATTAAACTTGCTTCTGTAGTAAAAACTACTTATTTCTGCTCGTGGGCATGACAAAACATTTTGTAAGTCAAAACACAAAAAGACCGTGTTTTTATTTTCCCTGTCATTATTTTTTTCATTTCTGCAAGCAGTTTTTTCTGTGGTATGCATTAAATATTCTTCATTTTTTTCAGCGGTTAGTCTATTTTCTTTTGTCAATAATTTTACTTCCTCACACAAGTCACATCTGTCCTTTTTTGGCGTATGGAAAAAAAGATTATATTCATTACAAAAAACATGTCTGTAGAACGATTCTTTAACAGGTTGTTTATTTTTTGACATGCAAAAATCCAAATAGAGCAAATACATTTTTGCAATACTTAGGTTTGAGTCGAGGTACTCTCTACTACTATTTGCACGACAGTAGTGAGATTCTACTTTGGGGAAACTTTCGATGTGCATTTTAACCAAGTTTTTAGCATCATCAGGAATTTTGTGTTTGACATGTTTTCCTTGCTGACTTTGTCTAGGTGTATTCGACTGAACTTGCTTTCCTAAGTGTGCGTTGTAGATCGGAGTTTGACTTATTCTTAAGGTCCCCAGATAAAACAGCTTGCAAACTTCAATCTTCTGGTCACGTACGTTGAAAAAGTAATGAAAAGTGTATTTTCGACGACGGTTTTCTGCATTTTTTCCTTTTCTATGCCGTTGAACAGAAAACTTTTTGGTAGTCGAGATCAAAAATAATTTTTTTGCTAATTCATTAAGCGTATAATAGTGTTGAAAAATGTTGGCTCTTTCTTCTTCACTAATAAACTTTTGACATTCGTAAATACAGCGATTTAAACAGTTCTTTTTGTTTGTCACATGTTTTGCAGGAACTAATTCTTTCTTCTTTTTTCCTTCATCATGAGCTTTTTTTCTTATATTGCACTTCCAAGACTTTGTGTCCCTCCTTCTTTTGCGAGTTTTTTTCTTTTCTTCGGTCTGACTATTTTCTGCTGTAATATAACCTTCACCTTCTTGGAAATCGTTTCCTTCTGGGCTATATAAAGCAAATCAAAAATTAATTATAGTTATTTTTATTAAATACTATATTTACAAACAAACCTGCTAGATTCTGTAGACGATTCTGGCAAATATTCTTTATCTACGCCAGAATCATAATTATCGCTGTCGAATATATCATTTTGTGTGCCTTTTGAAGTACCCTCTCCCATTCTAAAATAGCATTACTGTCTTACTTCATAAAAATCTTAATTTTTCTTAAAAAAAACTTACTGGTCTTTTTGATGTCGGCGTCGTTTTTCTCGCATCATTATTGTTTTTAGATTATCCTCACTATCACAAGAACTATCCATGTTGATTTGAAGCACTAATACTATTATATTTTTTGTCACTGAACCACCTATTTTGTGCAAATAAAACTAATAACTAAACTCAAACACGCGTCAACAGGTCGTAAACGCCGGTACTGTAGCAGAAAAAAATGTAAACACACATACAACTATGCAACTTAATCCACACATTCTAATAGCAATAACAAAATTGTATGTGAGCACATACAACTTTGTGTTATTATCTTGTTTGTTTCAAAACATACCCTTATGTATTCTTGGTTGTCTAACCTAAAAAACATCGACATACAACTTTATTATTCCGAGAATAGCTAGAGACACGCACATACTACTCAGTAATCCCAAAATACCATTTTTGGAAAAAGTGGCGCTTACAACTTTGTAACATTGGACTAACGATATGTGTCCTTATGAGGCAACAATAAAGCTGCGATACGTCGACAATTTAAAAAAGACTTTTGTTTTTTATACTGGTTTTTAACCCTAAATAACAGATCACCCTAACAATTTTTTCTAACATTGTTCCGCCATATTGGATTCTTACCAAAATATTACCAGATCATCCCCATGTGATCCTTAATTTTTGTTCAAAATTTGAAGTCAATCAGTAAGTACTATTTAAGCTATGCCGCGAACTGACAGACAGACAGACGGACCCACGGAATTGATAAAACGCTAAAAGGTGAAAGTATGTAAATCCTGAGAAGGTGATTTTTTTCAGAATTATAAAAATTTTATTTAGCCGTTATTTTCTTCGGCCATCTTGAATTAGTAACACAGTTTTGCTAGTGACCCCTATACCACAATTAGTTATAGCACACAATTTGAAATCAATCCATTAAGTAGTTTTTTCAGGCTGAACTTTTAGATATTTTATTATACCGCCAATTTGTTCCGCCATCTTGGTTTTTTCACCAAAATTTTGCCAGGTGATTCCAAAGTAATACTCTATGTTTATTCAAAATTTGAAATAAATCGAATAAGCAGTTTTTTCATAATATTTTTTTTAGCATTTTTCTAGGCCATCATTTTGTTTCGCCACATTGGATTTTTACCAAAATATTAATTTTTAGTAAAGATTTGAAATCAATCGGATAAGACCGACAGAATAGATAAAACATATTTTTTGGCATCTAGGGACGCTGAAACGTAAAGATTGCTAAAACCTGAGAGGGTGACTTTTTTCACGATTACAAACATTTTATTTGGCCGCCATTTTGTTGGGCCATCTTAAATTAATACCACAGTTTTACTAGTTGATTCCTACACCATAATTAGTTATGGCACACAATTTAAAATCAAACAATTAAGCAGTTTTTTTAGGCTGAATTTTTAAATATTTTATTAAGCCGCCATTTTGTTTCGATGGTGAATTCGTACCAGTTGATTCCAACATAATACTTGATGTTTTTGCAAAATTTGAGATAAATTGGATATGTAGTTTTTTAATAATAATTTTTTTAACATTTCACTAGGCCGCCATTTTGTTTCACCATATGACCCTTAAATTCTGACCAAATTTTGAAGTCAATCGAGTAAGTAGTATTTTAGCTACGCCGCGAAAAGCGACAGACGGACAGACAGACCGACGGAATTGAGAAAACATGTTTTTCGTCATCTAGGGATCTTGAAACGTGAAGATCTGAAAAAATCTCGGAATGTGATTTTTCACGATTACAATACTTCCCTTTTACGAGGCCAGTAAAAATTAATTACAGTCGTTTAAAGCTTTATAAGAATATTAGTAACACGACTATAAACGGTTTACATGTCTCGCCGTTCTGTTATTATGTGAGACGACATTAAACAGTTTAATTGTACTAATGCTGAAGACAAAGAGAATTAAATTTCTTGCGGAATTTACTGCTAAATAGTAGATACTCGAAATTCAGCAGCAAATGAGAAGAGTGCAAGGAGCAAATAAGGCAAAAGGAAAGATCCCATTTAATGACGGAAAAGATTAAAATAAGTGGTTTCTCTTCCAAAATAATTAAAACACTTCGGAATTCCTTTCTAACTAACCGACCTTTTCAATTCTATCTAATGCTCCTTCATTTATAATCTTAATTAGTAAGAAATTAACAAATATCGGTGTCGAAATGTTGGTAGTACATAAAATAGTTTTTTTTTGGGATCTGTGAGGTCTAGCTGACTGCGGGGAACCGCCTTATTATAATGTTTTTTATGTGGTGTTTCAGTACTACTCGAATTGATAGAGCCAGTAACTGTGATGGACATTTTATTACTGTATTGATATTGGATTTGGTCCGTTGAATATTTTGGTTTCCCACAGAGATATCGTCAAAACCTTAAAAATAAATTAAAAACTAAATTGAAATTTAGGACTTATTTTTAGCCTGTAAAGAATTTATATATATATATATATATATATATATATATATATATATATATATATATATGAAATTCTTTACAGACTAAAAATAAGTGGTAAATTTCAATTTAGTTTTTAACTATTGCCTTCCATATTATCTAACAAAGTATTTTACGACTTTTTCAGTAAGATTTTAATTCAAACTTCCGTTTAGCTGCATTGTGGAAGGAAGAATGAGAAAAAATTACCTTTTAATTTAATTGAGGTCTTAACCAAGGGTCTAAGGTGTCTATAAGTTTGTGTTTATGATTTTAATAGTTTTATGATAACGCTATGAGTAAAACAATTTTTGGCCTCGTAAGTGCCCACTATTATTAAGAAGATTAATTGCGTAATAGATCATCCGAGTTAGATACGTGATATTCCACCTATTAGAAGAAATGTTAGCTTGAATACTTCGCTCGTATGAGGGAAGTTTGGTAATCGTGAGGAAATCACCCTCCAAGACTTTCGCAAATCATTGCGTTTTAAGGGCCCGAAAAACATTTCTGCCAGCCCGGAATTCTGACTGTAGTGCATAGCTCAAAAACTACTTATCCGATTGACTTTAAACTCTGTTGAAAAACCAAGCGTCATTTGGGGATAAACAAAATAGCGGCCTTATAAACTATAAAAATGATCACTATTAAAAAAGTACCTATACAATGGACCTCAAATTTCCCATAAAAATCAAGTGTGAGTTAGGCATAAACTGGTACAATTTTGGTGGTAAGTCGTTATGTCATAACAAAATGACGGGATCATGAAAGAATTAACAAATCAATAACAAAAAACGAATCCAACTGACTTGAATTTTACACAAAAATTAATTTTGAAACAGGGATAAATAAAATGATGATCAAATAGAACCTTCAAACATTTGGTAAAATTCCATTTCCTGGAATAAAACTTTCTATTTACGGAGGAAGCGCCCTAATTTATTTTGTTTAGGTTATGGAAATAAATTTATTATTATTTATATTATTTGATAATATAAATTAAATAATAGTAGAAGAAATAGAAATAACAATATAAAAATAGCACAAAATAGAATCACAAAAACAATTACTCCGCTGGCTAATACCGAGACTGGTACTGAATTACATTGTGACTCCTAAAATTTTTAAACTAAGATTTTATAGTATATTTTTTTTTACTTATTACGGCCGATTTTGGGGTATTTGAAAGTTCAATTTTGAGTTTTTATGAATCTTTTTTAAAATTTCTTAAAATGTGTTAGTTAATTGCAAAAAAACTAAACACCCTTTTTTAACCTCATTTTTTTAATGACTTTTGAAATTCTTTATGTACAGGTTTGAAACTTTTGTACATTTTTCTAGACGTCATTACAAATCCAATGAGGCAAAATTTTTTTTCTAGCAGTAGCATGATTTAACACCACTTTGAGTTTGTGAACTAGACTAGCAGACAAACTTCTTTTTTTAACATAATATAAAATTCTTTAATTTTGATTATTGTTTAACTTTAATTATTGGTTACCCACTTTTATGATCTTTATTCATTTTATTGTTATAACTTATATACCTATTGATTTGTTTTTATTGTTTTAAGTTCACTAGAAACTAGAAGAATATTTGTTTTTTCTTATTGTAGAAAAATTTGTTTTGTTTACGTATATTAAAAGAAAAAGAGTTTTTATTAGTATCGCTTTAATTTACAAATTACATACCCATTGTATTAAAACACGCAACCTCAAATAAATTCTGGTTATTCTATTAGAACATACCACCACAAAAATATGAAGACTTGTTAGTTCAAATATTAATATTAAAATGAGACTGCATTCTTTTGGAAGGCACGAGGGAAGCCAAATTTCGACAAACTATTAAAAAAAAAAAGTCATCTATAATCCACTTGGCATATAAATGTATCCCCAAAAGCGGCCGGAAGAAGATTCTATTTTGTCAGGAGGGGGGGCAAAACCAATTTTTTACCATAATATATGTATATATATATATATATATATATATATATATATGTACATATAGATACATATATATATATATATATATATATATATATATATATATATATATATATATATATATATATATATATATATATATATATATATATATATATATATATATATATATATATATATATATATATATATATATATATATATATATATACAATGTGTTTTCATTCCGGGTGTACATCCGTTCACTACTGTCGTTCTGAAAAGAACAGTTTTGCTGACGTTTCGCCAAAATCACATTTGGCATTTTCGAAGCTTTCTTTCTCGCGTCCGAATAGAGACTGAAGTGTTTCTCGGGTCCGAATAGAGACTGAAGTGTTGGTGACTGCGACGCTTCCTTTTATACCCCCACTCGGGGCCGAAGGTTATATCTGCGCAGGCGTTGGTCGTTATTTATGTTTTCCGGATGGTGCTGTTGTTGTTGCGCTAATTGCGCTTGAGTTTTTGCGATTTTAGATTTGTCGATTATTGTCTTCCATGCTGTTGATAGTTTTAATGATTCGTACCTTTTATTTAAATCACTTTGCTTTTCAATTTTTATGGCTTCTCGGATTATTCTGGTCTTATAATGTTCTAAATTGGCAATCTCCCTACACCCATCGAAATTTATTTTATAGCCGGTTTCCTCATGATGAAGGAATAAAGCTGAGGTTGTTTGTTTATTTCTGATGCTGAGTTTATGCTCTTCCACTCTTGCTGATATTCGCCTGTTAGTTTGCCCTACGTACAACTTTTCACAGTCCTGGCACGGAATACTATACACTCCGTGGTTTTCCAGTTTGATTTTATCTTTTGGGTTTCCGAGTAGTTTACCTATAGTTGTTTGTGGCTTGTGTATTGTTTGTATGTTGTGTTTCCTCAGAATTCTTCCGATTCTGTCTGTTGTGCCTTTTACATATGGTAAGACTACTCGTTGCTTTTCAGGTTCATATTTTGTGTTGTTCGTTGTTCGGGAACCCTGTGCATTAATAGCTTTCTCTATGGTGCGATTTGTGTAGCCATTTTTCTTTAAAGCACTAGATATTACCTTAAGTTCGTTTTGTCTCGTCTGTATTTCAGTTAGTCGCACGGATCTAGATATTAGAGTATTTGCCACAGCTTGAATTTGTGCTGGGTGATGATGTGATTTTGCATTTAAATATCTGTCTGTATGTGTTGGTTTTCTATACACGGTGTATTCGAAATGTCCGTTATGTAGTTTTGTGACCAAAACATCTAAAAATGGTAGTTTGTTGTTTTCCTCTAACTCTAGAGTAAATTGTATTCTGGGGTGGATTGAATTTACGTGAGTCAGAAATTTTTCGAGTTCTGCATGACCATGTTGCCATATAATAAATATGTCATCCACATAACGAATCCATAATTTGGGTTTTAAACTTGCTTTCTCAAGAGCTTCTTTCTCGAAGTATATCATAAATAAATTCGCGACTACTGGTGATAGCGAGGACCCCATTGGAGCACCATCCATTTGTTTATACATTTGCCCGTTGAAAGAAAAATAAGTATTTTTGAGGCAATGCTCCGAGAGTTCTATTATATGTGCCTGGAAATCCTCGTTCATAGCAATCTTGTCCAATGCTTCGTCGATGGGAATACTGAGATATAACGATTTGACATCTAGGCTTGCTATGATATCGTTTTTTTCAAGGACGATATCTCGTATAATTCGAGTGAAATGCTCCGAGTTTTTTACAAATGAATCAGCTTTTTCTACAGTTGGTTGCATAATTTCAGAAAGGTATTTCTCCAGTTTTTGTAGCGGTGAATTAACAGCACTAACAATAGGTCTGATAGGCGCCCCTGGTTTGTGTATTTTTGGTAAACCATAGAGTTTAGGACATCTGCTCGACTTTTCCCGTGGTATGATTTTTTGTTGAATTTCGGGGTTTATTGGTGAACTTTTTATTTTATTTTTAGTTGTTTTTTCTAGGTACGTTGTCGGGTCCCTTGGAACAGGCCTATAACAATTGTCTTGTAGGATATCCTGCATTTTTTGTACGTAATCTTGAGTATTCATAACCACAGTTGCGTTTCCCTTATCTGCTGGAAGGATTGTAATGTCTTTATTTTTTCGAAGGTTTAGGCCTTTTGTTCAGTGGCATTTAGGTTTTGTTTTGGTGTTTTGCTTGATCTTAAAATTCTTGCCACCTCTTGTCGAATCTCCTCTGCTTTTGTTTCTTCAGAGGAGTCAAGGACAGCTTCCATTCCAGCTATTATTTCTTCTTTAGGGATTTCCTTAGGAGATATCGCAAAATTAAAACCCTTACTCAGTACAAGACAATCAAGATGTATGAGAAACTGAGAGGTAAGAAAACCACTCTTTTATGTGATCTAACCTTTCAAATTAAGTGTCGTGACAGCGATTTACATCCTACTTTTACACGGTTGTCTTATCATACTAAAACTAGAAAAACTAACACCATACTTCAAAATGCTAGTAAGGCGTGATTAAAAGAACAAATCCATCGAATAGAAAACAACTAGCCGAGACAGAGAAAGAACTTTTAAAGTTACACCTTAAACTAAGTAACATCATTCACCCTTTATTGTGGAATCGCATAGAAACTTTGGCTTTTTGGCGAACAGAAATAAATAAGAATATTAAGATAGATAAACTTTCGAAAAAGTATGACAATCTTCTAAGAAAGTTGAGTCTGCCACAAAGATCATCAGTAGACGTCGATAAATTAGTACATAATATATCATCCTACAGTCTCTCAGAAAGTGAAAAATCCGTAATGAGTAAGGGTTTTAATTTTGCGATATCTCCAAAGGAAATCCCTAAAGAAGAAATAATAGCTGGAGTGGAAGCTGTACTTGAGTCCTCTGAAAAGCAGAGGAGATTCGACAAGAGGTGGCAAGAATTTTAAGATCAAGCAAAACACCAAAACAAAACCTAAATGCCACTGAACAAAGGGCCCTAATAAACCTTCGAAAAAATTAAGACATTACAATCCTTCCAGCAGATAAGGGAAACGCAACTGTGGTTATGAATACACAAGATTACGTACAAAAAATGCAGGATATCCTACAAGACAATTGTTATAGGCCTGTTCCAAGGGACTCGACAACGTACCTAGAAAAAACAACTAAAAATAAAATAAAAAGTTCACCAATAAACCCCGAAATTCAACAAAAAATCATACCACGGGAAAAGTCGAGCAGATGTCCTAGACTCTATGGTTTACCAAAAATATACAAACCAGGGGCGCCTATCAGACCTATTGTTAGTGCTGTTAATTCGCCGCTACAAAAACTGGAGAATTACCTTTCTAAAATTATGCAACCAACTATAGAAAAAGCTGATTCATTTGTAAAAAACTCGGAGCATTTCACTCGAATTATACGAGATATCGTCCTTGAAAAAAACGATATCATAGCAAGCCTAGATGTCAAATCGTTATATCCCAGTATTCCCATCGACGAAGCATTGGACTAGATTGCTATGAACGAGGATTTCCAGGCATATATAATAGAACTCTCGGAGCATTGCCTCAAAAATACTTATTTTTCTTTCAACGGGCAAATGTATAAACAAATGGATGGTGCTCCAATGGGGTCCTCGCTATCACCAGTAGTCGCGAATTTATTTATGATATACTTCGAGAAAGAAGCTCTTGAGAAAGCAAGTTTAAAACCCAAATTATGGATTCGTTATGTGGATGACATATTTATTATATGGCAACATGGTCATGCAGAACTCGAAAAATTTCTGACTCACGTAAATTCAATCCACCCCAGAATACAATTTACTCTAGAGTTAGAGGAAAACAACAAACTACCATTTTTAGATGTTTTGGTCACAAAACTACATAACGGACATTTCGAATACACCGTGTATAGAAAACCAACACATACAGACAGATATTTAAATGCAAAATCACATCATCACCCAGCACAAATTCAAGCTGTGGCAAATACTCTAATATCTAGATCCGTGTGACTAACTGAAACACAGACGAGACTAAACGAACTTAAGGTAATAGCTAGTGCTTTAAAGAAAAATGGCTACACAAATCGCACCATAGAGAAAGCTATTAATGCACAGGTTTCCCGAACAACGAACAACACAAAATATGAACCTGAAAAGCAACGAATAGTCTTACCATATGTGAAAGGCACAACAGACAGAATCGGAAGAATTCTGAGGAAACACAACATACAAACAATACACAAGCCACAAACAACTGTAGGTAAACTACTCGGAAACCCAAAAGATAAAATCAAACTGGAAAACCACGGAGTGTATAGTATTCCGTGCCAGGACTGTGAAAAGTTGTACGTAGGGCAAACTAACAGGCGAATATCAGCAAGAGTGGAAGAGCATAAACTCAGCATCAGAAATAAACAAACAACCTCAGCTTTATTCCTACATCATCAGGAAACCGGCCATAAAATAAATTTCGATGGGTGTAGGGAGATTGCCAATATAGAACATTATAAGACCAGAATAATCCGAGAAGCCATAGAAATTGAAAAGCAAGGTGATTTAAATAAAAGGGACGAATCATTAAAACTACCAACAGTATGGAAGACAATAATCGACAAATCTAAAATTGCAAAAACTCAAGCGCAATTAGAGCAACAACAACAGCACCATCCGGAAAACATAAATAACGACCAACGCCTGCGCAGATATAACCTTCGGCCCCGAGTGGGGGTATAAAAGGAAGCGTCGCAGTCACCAACACTTTCAGTCTCTATTCGGACGCGAGAAAGAAAGCTTCGAAAATGCCAAATGTGATTTTGGCGAAACGTCAGCAAAACTGTTCTTTTCAGAACGACAGTAGTGAACGGATGTACACCCGGAATGTAAACACATTGTATTTTTCCATCCGTGAAGTAAAAATCAACACATATATATATATATATATATAATAAATCAACACATATATATATATATATATATATATATATATATATATATATATATATATATATATATATATATATATATATATATATATATATATATATATATATATATATATATATATATATATATATATATATAATATATATATATATATATATATATATGTATATATACATATATATATATATATATATATATATATATATATATATATATATATATATATATATATATATATATATATATATATATATATATATATATATATATATATATATATATATATATATATATATATATATATATATATATATATATATATATATATATATATATATATATATATATATATATATATATATATATATATATGTATATATGTAATATACATTATTTGCAATTTCCAGGAAAGGCAAGGTCCTCCCCCCGGGCGCCTATGTTCAATTGAGATGTTTATTTTCTAAATGTGCATTGTTTTTAATCCACATAAGGTATATAAAAAATGAACCCTCAAAGCCTTGGAATAAAAATGAAATATTCACAATTTTGGCAACCGTTTTCCTCAAAAGATTAGCAATAGGAAGAATGCAAATGGTTTTAACAAAATGCAGTCACCGACGTTCGGTCGTCTAGTTTTTCATATCGGCTGTATATGCTCGAAAAAGACTAGCCGAAATGTAAACACAGCAAATTAAATTTGCAAATGTCCCCCGAAATACAAGTTTCGAGAGTCTCCAATTCTATCAAAACCTCGTATAACTTATATATTAGCTGAAAGTATCATAGAAGTAATTTTACCGTGTTCAAAATTCATTTACATATACATAAAAAAAATAACTAAAGAATAACCAAATTTTAAAGAATGACTAAACTAAAACGAAATACTTCAATTTTTGAGCATTTCATTTACAATGAAACTAGGGGAATATGTTATTTTAATGAATTTACCCTGCTATTGACCTACTTCGACACTGTTATTTTTTTGGAGCCGATAATAACATCAAACTACTGTGTTGTATGTCTTAATACATATTATAGAATCCAAATTTTGAAAAAACTGCGTATTATTTCATTTAAATTAACTAAGCTTACAGCGCTTTTAATTAATCCGGTTTTAACAGTCAAATTGTTAGAGGTATCATAACATACATCTGAAACAACCAGAGGCCCAAATTTCAAATCGATATTTTCTTTGGTTCTATACAAATTTTACAAATAATTATTTTTTATGTATTTAAATTTAACGTAAATCTCAGTGGTTGTGTTATAGAATAACAATGTTATTTTGTGATACAACAATATGCCTTCAGCAAACAGGAAGGCGAAGTAATAGACGACGCCGAGACGGCATTAATTTCTGACATTTTCTATATGATGTCGAAAGGATTAGCCGCAAAGTATCTACAATAATAAAAAAGTTAACAAAAAAGTTGAAACATTAACTACTTCTTTTTTTTGTGCATTTATTACTTGTTGGTTTATAATTACCTGTTATAGGTATAGAGATATATTCAATATTATGCCCAGAAGCGTTGCATAAACATAGCCTTTACTTCCTCTCGACAAATTAAAATGATTATTAAATACCGTCTAATTTTTGCGTTTTGTATTGCGAGTATAACAGGCTTGTCAGCAAGGTAACAGCAAACTAAATCGATTTGAATTAGTTCCTTGTAATTTTTTATCCTTATTATACATACGAGTATAAAAGGCTTGGTATTAGGCTTATTTCCTCTTTATGTATTATAAGACTTTCGAAAATAAAGGAGAGGTTATATTCAAATTAACGATTGTTTCGTATTTAAAATAAGGAATTAACATTTCGTTATATTGAGTTTACAAAAACATTTTAATCGACGTCCCCCGTCGGTTACTCTCCTTCTATATTTTAAAGGTTGGTGGCATCAGATTGCACTTTGTCACAATTTAAACAGCGCTTGGGGATTCTAGTATTCCTGCCAGTTGTTAAACTGAGCTTTATGCTGCAAAGTTATTCATTCAATACGAACAATTCAGTTTTTCCACTGGGTAGGACTACTAAAAAGGAGAAATTAATTGTAGCCAGGCTTGTTGATCTATTTTAAAAAAAAAGACCAAAAAAAGTAATATACAATAATGAATTCGTATTCTCTAACCTCGAACCCGTATAGAGTAAATAAGGTTCAGAAAAGTCACTCTGAGTACAGAAAAACATATGAGTATCTTGTATTTGAATACACCAGTCGCCATTTATATATATATATATATATATATATATATATATATATATATATATATATATATATATATATATATATATATATATATATATATATATATATATATATATATATATATATATATATATATATCTGTCTATCAAAGCTGAATCACTACATAATCCGCACTATTCTGAACCACCCATTTTTTGCCTTGCAAGACATAAATGGATGCGATATTCAGGTGTATATAGGGTATGATCGATCTTATTCTGCAATATATACAACTTAAATGTTTATTAAAAAATTTTTGTATATTTACATATAAATAGCAGTATCCTGAACCATTAATATGTTGCGCACTACCCTGAATCAAAATAAACCAGAATATATAGCTGTGCGCAATATTCTGAATCAACGACATATAATACATTTTATACGTCATTGTTCATATATATAACATTTTATACGTCATTGTTCTGAATCGATACAGCGTTGCCATGGATATTTTGTTTTGTTGCCTTTGTTTGCACAGTGCATTGGGTACCCGGTACCTGCTAAACAGTTTATAAGTTACTTCCCACTTAAAAGGGAATCTTATTTGAGTAGTTTTTTAAGCTTTTGACCAAAATAGCTATTTTTAAGAAATGTCTGTTCCTGGTTTAGAAATTATAAGACCTTTCAATTTTAAATTATAAAAGTAGACTGGAAGCCTTCCAAAACTTAGCTATTTATGGCGCGTGGGTTACAATTCTTTTGTTTTGATCTTTCTTTTACCACAGGTTCCGGTCTTAGGAACTAAGAGTGACGTTTGGATTGAATGGCCTAAACTCATTTTAAACTACTGGTGTTAAGAGTATTACTTGTTCAGTTTTAACAAAAAATGATCTTAATTTTTATATAAATAAGTTAAGCTCTGGTTTTAAAAAGCTGTTAAAATTTGGCAGTTTTTATTAGGCAAGCTACCTTTAAAAGCCACTTTTAAAGGCAGCAAATTTAATATTTGCTTAAAATGCTTAAAAAAGTGCATAAGATTTCGATATTTCAACGAATTGTATTAAATGTATTTTAATAAGCCGTAGTTGACCTAGTAGTTAGCCAAAATTATTTAGTTTAAGTTTTCAAGTGGTTTAGGATTTTTGATTGATCAAAAATCCCATTATTAACAAATTTGAATATCACAGCAACACCAAACGACTAACAAAATCTAATTTAACAGAAAAACACACCTTACGGAAAGCAAACGAAAGTGCAATGATTGACATTTTTTATAATTTCCAACTCCCCTTTAATGATAAATATATGTTTCAATAACAGATTTTTTTTTAACTTACAGCAGCTTTAGTGAAGCCGTAAACACCAGCCATAAGCATACTTTTAATGAGTAATGTTAACCTAACACACTATTTTATTGGTGCCTATCAAAATGTTATTAGTCACAAATTTAACCAGTCACAATTTTAACCAATAAAATCATTGTGCTTTTTCCTGAAGCCTTAAGCTTACGTCTTTACTAAACCCACTTGTAATGTTTAAAAAGTACTTTTTGAAAAATATATTTTTGTGTATACAGGGTATTGAAAAAATCTGTGGCAAAATTTTTAATGGAGCTCCCTCTATATTTTTTTAATATTTAAAATCTCTATAAAATACTATAAAATTTTATGCGTATTTTGTATTTGGAATTCAATGGTTTTCGAGATGACAGTTGAAAATCGACATTTTTGCAACTTTGAGATGAGACAGAATCCAAACGGTTTAAGATATAAAAAACTATTTAAAGTTTTTATTCTAACTTTTTGAGAGCTATCGTAATGACATAAGTTTTACATGATAATAGCAGCTTTTTGGGAAATTTTAATTTTTTTTTCAAAATGATATATTTTTAATATTTTATGGAGATTTAAAAAATATTCAGGGTGTTTCATCTAAAAAACAATTGGTTTCTTCAAGAAGTATGTGAAGAGTTATGTAACACTATTATCTGAAGAGTTATGTAACATAACATTAAATATTTTTTCGTCTTTACAACTGCCAACCCATTCACTGTAGAAAATTTTCGGTCGAATTTGAGAAATTTTGTCTGAAAAATTAATAACCGACAAAAAAGCGGCAGCAAGCGCCAAAATATTATTACATTTTCGTGTAGTCTAATGTCAGATATATTAGCATTTTAACATAATTATAATTATTTTAATAATTATTATAATTATGTTAAAATGCTAATATATATATATATATATATATATATATATATATATAAACGTATATATATATAATATATATATATATATATATACAGGAAGGTGCAAAATTAATGGTACATAGAGCAGCAGTTAATTCCTGACATCGAAATATTATGATCTAGCTGAATTGTTCTCTTCTCAAAGTTGATATCAATGAAGATACAGGGTGGTAAAATAACAAAAAGTTTAATTTTGATTTTATTTAATATTTCTCCAAATTTTTGTCATATACTCAGGAATTTTAGTATACGGGTTTTTGTAAGGGTGACCAAAAATAATCTGGTATTTATTTTGTTGTAGATAATGATAGGGGTGCAACACCTACTACTTGAACTTTGAAAGTACTTTAACTTTTTTCTAGATAGTTCTATAGAACCCCGGACTGCAAAATTTGAATTAAAATGATTTGAAGTTATATTTTCTAAATAAAGGGTCTATACTAGTTTAAGGTAGCGAAAGTTAACCGTTTTTTAGATATTTGCTATTTTATTATTGTATGCAGTGTTAATTAAAGGACAACGAACAAAATGCATTTAAAAGTGTTTCGGTGAAATTTTCTGATTTATACATATAATGTAGCTTATGATCTCTAGATTTATTTTCCAGCAGAAATTGGGCGGGATGGGCTATTTTTTTCAGTAAGCGAAGCTATAGGCGTAGGTGTCAAAATTCCAGTATTTATACAATATATAATTTATATTATTTTCTACAACCACTATGTTGTAAATTAGGAATTAAACATTTTTTTAGCTTTGTTGGGTCTGTGAGGTAGGCTGTGTGCAATTTTTAGTAATATTACACATGAGGTTTTTTTAATGTGGCTTATATTTTATTTCTATCAGAATTTAGATTTGTCAGACGATTATTATTGTTTAGCTATTTTTAATAAAAATGAGATAAATGACAACTCTATTGTATAGGATAGAAAACCCTATTAGGAGATCTAACATGTTAAATTTTGTATGCAACAACATACAAATCCATTGTTTTTAAATAACATACTTTTTACTAATGACATCTATACTCGTCGGGGAGTTTCCACTTTTCCGATACCGAAAACCCACATTTAACAACGAGCATTTTCAGCAGGGATTCTATTATCTATATTTATTTATCTTACCGAATGTTTTCCTCCAAGATGGATAGGAAGAGGTGGCCCGGTTCCCTGGCCTGCCCGAAGCCCGGATATTAATCCAATAGAAATCAAATGTTTATGACGAAACGATCAACGAGCGTGACCAATTATGAGACGAGATTCTGAAGGCTGCTAACTTATTAATAAACGAAGAAATCCTTTTTAAGATTAGACAGTTCTTTATTAAACGTATTTCAAAATGCATCGAGGTCAACGGTGGTCATATTGAACATTTGTTACCTAAGGGGCACCTATTCCATTTCTAATTTTTTATTTTAAATAATATATTTTATAGTCACTGTAAAATAAATATTATATTTTTTTAATTGTCACAGTTTTTTTTTGTGAAATATCATTTTTGGTATTATGAGTAATTTCTGTGTTTTTCTGTGAACTATCTAAACTTATTTTACATCTAAAGTCTTTTTCTACAAAGCTAAATAGCACGTTGTCATACGTTATGGCATACCTTAATGAATTTTATTGAGTATATGACAAAAATTTTGAAGAAATATTAAATAAAATCGAAATTAAAATTGGTACTTTAACATCCTTTTTTAATATCCACATTCGGAAGAGGACAATTTAACTAGGTCACAATATTTTAATGTCCGGAATTCACTGTTACTCTATGTACAATTACTTTTGGACCACCCTGTAAATACATACCTATATTAGAAAAATATCAAATTTTTATGTCGGGCAGGCGTACTTCCGTCATTTTCATTTTTTTGCAAACTCAGCGGCATACAGCTGAAAACAGAAAAACAATCGCGGGATGCAGGCTAAAAATACTCGTGGGATGCAGGTGAATCATTTAGCATCTCGGTGGTAATAAACAACAAACTATACATACTTACACGCGTCACTCTTAAATACACGACCCTTCATGTGCAGTCGGGTAAAAAAGAAAATTCCTATCGGAAAAGCAATTCCTTAGTTAAGTAGTGTTTTCTAATGACATACTGACCAAACTAACTCATCATTTCCTCGGATAAACCAATATCGGCAATATCGGAAGCGAAAAAACTCCAGTGTTCTTATATAGAATGTTGTAAATTGGTCTCCTAAAAACCGATCTAATGTATTTGTCACGTCCAGCTCCGAGCCGACGATGTAATTGGTTTTCTTCTATTCATCAAGGAGGTCCTCGGGACCGTTTGACCGCTACAAATTGTGGTAAATCATATTTCCATTACGTTTCTATTACTACTTGTTCGAATACGTTCTTGATAGGTTAACATCTTAAGTTCATAGTAAGTGGATTTGTGTTATACGAAATTGTCTCGTACTCGGTATGAGATTTTGCCAAAGTCAATTTTATATTGCAAAGAATTTCGTATATGAATAATTTTATGATTTAATAAAATTTTAAACTCATCTGCTACTTACGCTTACTAGGATTTCAAAGTTTCGATTATTGCACTCATTCCAGTTTAGGACAAATCTTAAAGATTGGATGAAGCCTCTTTTTTTGAAGCCTAGAAAACTATACGGAATACATGGTGTATATTAATTCATGTCCATAGATAAGGTAGTTCATCTTAATAAAGTGTTTATAATAACAGATGTCTGCTTGATTTTCAAAAAAGGTGTAAAAAAACGTTATTGCTTTTTAGCTTTTTTTTATCATTTATATCTAAAGATGATATTATGATTATTTAAACTCGAAAAGGCTTCTAAATAAGTTTCAGAAAAATCTCTAAATTGTTTTTTTTTTTCGTAGCGACCCCTTTAAAATCTCAAATTTTTTACTACGACGTAACTGACACAATACATCAAATATCAAATTCTTTATTCAGCTCTGTAACTTTTTGGCATCCATGAAGGCATCTATCTGGAGCAATTTAAATTTGAGGGTGCTGTCTCTTTAAAGTTATTATTTCTTAAATTTTAAATTTCAAAAATAATTTCTCACTATTCCGTCCACAAAAATTTTTAATCAAATTTGCTTCCCCTAAAAGCAGTGGCGTAATGTAGGGAGCGAGGAAGTAAATACCTGTCCGAAAGATAGTAACCCAAGCAATACTATAAGGGATGTAAGTAACATTTACCAGTGGAGGACGGGTTTGCGGGAAAAAAGTTCGAGACTGGTTAATGTACTTACATTCCATATAGTATATAACATTTTTTCGTCTCCCTGTATTGTATGTTTACAAGAAAATGCTGGATATATTTTTGGATTTTCATTATCACTACATTCGATAGCATTCTCATTAAATTATGAAGGCAGCCGAGATCCGTTGCCAGAGCAACATAAGAAGTTTTTATTTTATCAACAACGTCAAATTGACAATTTATAGCGAAAAGTTTGAAGAAGTCAAATTGTTTGATTTTGTGTGGACAAAATGAATGTTTCAGACATAGAAGAATCAGCGAATATTGCTTGTATATCTCTACTACCGGAAAAGTCGAAAAAAAGGTATGAAGCAGCATATAAATACTTTAAGAATTGGTGCCAAAGCAAGACGGCTACTGCAGTCTCAGAAACCTTGTTTTTGGCGTATTTCCACGAAAAAAAGTGCTATATTGAAGTCCCCATCAAGCTTATGGTGTGAGTATTCAATGCTGAAGTCCGCCCTTTTTATAGAGGAAATTATAGATATTTCTAAGTATCCAAAACTTCGAGCATTTTTGAAAAGAAAAAATGATGGTTATAGACCCAAAAAATCAATGTGTTTAAGAGGGAAAATGTGAATAAGTTCATGTTTGAAGCCCCCGGTGATATATACTTATTGATGAAGATCGTAATGGTAATGGGAGTTGCTGGAGCGTGCCGTTCTAATAAACTCTGTGAAATGAAAATAGACAATGTTAAAAGAAAAGTCAAGAAGTCATAATTGTGACCATTCCTGACTCCAAAAATTGAATGTCACGTACATATACAGTGACAAAAAGTGACGACACTCAGGTTTTTCATTTCAAAATAATTCAGAAGTACATTGAATCTGGGCTTCTTTATGCGATATCAAAATGGAAAGTGCTTAAACCAGCCTGTCGCGAAAAATACGTTTTTGTCAATTCCAAGTGAAATTGCGAAATTTCTAAAGTTTGAGAACTTCAAAATGTATACTGGACACTCTTTTAGAAGAACGTCAGCAACTTTATTAGCAAATACTGGAGTTGATTAGCTATCAAGCGACATGGTGGATGGAAATCCGCTACTATTGCGGAAAGTTACGTAGCTGAGAGCCTCAATAATAAAAAGGAAGTAGCGAATAAAGTTTTATACAATAAGATCCAGCCAGAAGTCTCTTGCAGTGCTTCAACAGTGACAGAAACATTGGTTAGAAATGAAGGATCTGTGGAGTCAGAAAATGTAATACACATCGAGAAGAAACGAGAAAACGTGTTTCCAAATTTTGTTAATAATGTGAATAATTGTAATAATTGTACCATTAATATTCATTTCAATTAATATCACCGGTTTTTTGTCCGGATTTTTGTAATATGAAATCAAAAATTAAAGCTACTTATAATAATTTTAGTTTATTATTTCCCTAGGAGTGTAAGTTGACTTACATCCTGTCGTTAAGGGCAACCAATACTTTGTTGAGTAACCTTCACTTACGTCTTTCAAAGCAGTGTCAAAATAGGTTGCTTACAATACAGGGAAGGGAAAAAATTATTTAATATAGAAGAAATTACTTTTTTATTTTTTTTAGTGGTCAAAAAATTATTTTTATCTTTATTTATATTTAGAGATTTGTACCAGTTTTATTTTATTATATCTACATTACAGTGGTACAGCCGATTCGTGGCGGTATAGATCTCTCGGAGCGAGAACTTTAACAGTGGATCGCCAGATGGGGACAGGGGCTGATGTATTATACAGTGACTTTATACAAGGACAGTGGCGATAATAGAGCATCCGCCGTTAATGGGCTAAATCTTTGTTGTTTATATGTGCATAAACGGCGATTCTGCACATTTTTTTGCGTTTTTAAATAGTTTGTGTCTAAATATCTTCAGTTTTAAAATACCAGTGTTGTTCATTTATGTATGAAGTTTGAGACTCAGTTAGTTATTGTACATTTAGGTTAGGTTAGGTTAGGTGAAACGAATGTCTGAGCGAATTGTTCATCTAGCCTAACAAAAAAAAACAAAAAAGGTTACTTTTTGTAACAACTATCACCTCAACAGCAACTAATATAAAAAAGGTATTGCCTTTTGTATAGTGAATATCCCTAATAAACTGTTATCTTTGATGTAGAAATATATGATTTTTAAAATTATAGTTTGGTACATACAAAAAAGGGCCAGTTTGGTTAAATTGCAAACACACGTCTGGTGACGAGAGGGCATCTGGTAACCCTATATACAATAGACTTAAATTGATTTATAGAATATAGTGATGTAAACTGCAGATACTATATAAATATTCATTGCAATTCTTAGTTATTTCAGGAAAAGCAATATCTTCTCGGGTTATGCTCTCGTGGTAGCTTGATACTTTGGGATAATTCTCTAGATAAATTAATGTTTATTCTTTGCAAATAAGGCATTTTTTATTATTGGATCTTTCTTAAACAATGCTACATGACTTCATTGAAAGTTTTTTAATAACATACCTTATTAAATACAAATGCTCAAATCAAAAAAGATAATATTTGAACTTAACCATTCTATTATAGTTGCAATAAAGTCAAAAACATAAAAATTGATAAGTTAGGAGGGAATTAATTTAAATTTTTCATAAACAGGGAATGTCCTTTTGCGGTCCGGTTCCGAGTCTTTTAAATCATTATGTTTTCGAGGATTTCAAGTGTATGGTTGAGTTTCACAATATTACCTACTATTTTTACATATTTTTTTTGGATCACTATAAAAATACAATATGCCGGGCTGTGCTGCAGTAGGATATTCAAATTCTGCCAAAAAACGCTTCCATATGAAGGTGTTTCCTAAGAATCTTAATCATAGAAAGAAATGGGTTATAAGAATGAAAAGGGATAAATGGATTTCCAAGGACACATCACGATTATGTCAAGTATGAAATGTGGCAATTTAGTTTAATAAAATGTTTAATAAAACTATAGCTTTTTGCAGAATGTATTTTTTTAAATTCTTTTTTTGTAGATTCATTTTGAGCCAGATATGTGGGAAAAGACCAGGGAAGATGGTACCAGAAAACTTTAAGGAGTCTGGCTCGTAGAAAGTCAGCTAATGCAAATCGTAATAAAAATAAGTTAAGATTAAGTAAAATAAAAATTAAAATTTTATAAGACAATTGTAATACTGAGAAAGCTTTTTGTGTGCAGTGCAGTGCAGTTCAGTTATTTATAAATTCAAGAGTTTTTACTTTAGTGGATATTTTGCCAACAATTCACGTTTAATTTTATATTTTCTATTCTCGATAATAAAAATAATTTGTTTTTTTTTAAATACACTTTTAAGATTAATTGTCAATTAAATTACATTTCTACATACATATATTCTTTCACCCTGTATAAATGTAATATCACCCAAAGTAATTATTTTGAAAAAAAAAAACATATGTCTTATGAGCCAGTATGTTTACCTTTCGTTGTTTTTTAGGAAAAATGATTACAAAGTTCAGAATTTCACCTGCCATATTGTTTAAATGTGACCATTCCAGTTAGGGTTTAACTAGGTAGTATAAGAATAAACTTTTTTCTATAAAAGAAACATTTTCCAGGCAGCTCTTTAAAACCAACTAACTTTAATTCTTAGGTTCTAAAATTTAACCATTTAAGTAACTATTGAGTATATTTAAATAAAAAGATATAACAAATTTTCTATTAGAAGCCTTATTACTGCAAAGCATTTTTAAAAAATTGTGTAGGTAATATGTATATCTAGATAAAAAATATGACAAATAGTATTCTATTGTTAAAAAAGTGTAAGCCACGTACCTTCAAAACAAAAACGAGGACCTATGAAAAAAAACATTGAAAAAATGTTATTTATTTGGGAACTGAGGAAATAAAATTAACAACGTAATATTTAAAAACAATTTACTTCTATCCTTTGACCAGTCTTCATTTTATTAATGTTAATAATATTATCCAATACGTAAAGTTGACACCAATTCATAATTACTATAAATTATTTATTTGTGTAAAAATGTGGTTCGAATAAGGAAGAAACATTCCAAAAGCAGAGGCCTCTGTGATATAATTAAAAAGCTATTATAACTAGTTTGCCTGTGTTCTGATCGTAGTATCCAGATATTTCCGTTGCTAAATTGGCAGTATAAAATGAACCATCGAACTAAAAAATATATTTAATTTGTAATATGCCTTACGAAAAAGTCAATGCCTGGAAAAGAAATGAAACACGGGCGACACAAAAATGGCTTGTTTAGTGAGCATGCAATAACTCACATTTATCAAATTCGTGGGCTTACAAGCAAAGAGCACTAAGTCAAATGTGAACACAGTTAACTTAGTGCTTTTTGCTGGTAAGCCTATGATGTATAATTTTTAATTAAAAATGAAACTAATAATTATTGCAACATCCCAGGTAAAAATTGAAGAAAACTTGTTATATATTTACATAATTTTGTGTAAAATGCATGAACCTGAATCAAAAAGCACACATAAGTGTAAGTATTAAAGCATACAGGTATATGTACTTTAATTAACTAATTACTTAATAGTTCATGTTCTATTTTAAAATAATTTTGTATAAAATGATCCGTAAAAACTCTCTACGATACGGTATGGTGGAAGAGCCCTTGTTTGTGAGGTCTAGTCGAATATAAACATATTCATTCGTCTAGGCATGAGCTAAAGAGCCAAATTTACCTTAAAATATAATCAATAAATCTAAAAAGAAAAACAAAAAAAAATGAAATTCGAAGTACAGACACACACAGTGGAGAGAGATAGGGTTTTTAAGTTTTTTACTTCAACTTACAAATATATAAAAGCCCTAAAACCAATAAAAACTAATTTGAAAAGATGTTTAAAAACCAAAGAATCCTAATGAATATAATCAATATTAAATTTGTTGTATTGATTCCCTGTTGGAGGGCACAGCCTATAGACATATATAATTGATTTTTTAAGTTTTTGAATTTATTACAATGTGTAGAATTTACACTTTTATCAAGCTTAAACCTTATTTTATACTTATGAAATCTATAATAAAACGTACCTTACACTCCTTACAGTATTTGTTAAAAAACAGGCCTTACTAAATCATCACATTTTTGTAAACAATTGATCCCAAGCCACATAAATATTGTTAAAGGAATTCTCATAAGATATTTGTAAATATATATTGTAAACAACAAAATTTTTGCCCATTAATGGCGGATAATGTTTCCTGACAATCAAAACGTTAACCGTTATTGTCGCCAATATCCTCGTATAAAGTCACTGTACTTATTAGTTTCGCAAGGTCTCTGCAGTTTTAAACTGCAGTCGACTGACTCAATTATTCCAAAGAGTGGTCAGTAGAGAGGTCTGACTAACAAGAAGAAGAAGATAATTTAGAAAATATACGCCATCTTTTTTTATTGCCCTTCAGAGAGCCCGAGACCAGATTTTACTTAAGAAAAACAAGAACATTAATTAATACTAAGATGCAAATACATTAAGGTCCATCAACATTGGAAATTTTATTAGAGAAAGGATATAGATGGGCAACCAGTTATTAACATGAAACAAACAGAAAAACAGCTGTCTATAATTTAAATGTGACGTAACCTAACCTAGGAATCGAAATCATTTTACTAGATTACCTAGGAATTTTTATATGTTTATTGTTAGATTCTTTGTTCAAATAGCTGTGGGAAATAAGAAATTAGCTATATTCTCCGACAAAAGAGTATTGTCGGTTCTCTATCTATTTAACTTTAGTATAACTACTAGTAGGACTACTTATTAAAACTGTATTGACTCTATTTAGCGCACTGAACAACACTAGAAGTAGAAGACAGTCATATATGGTCCCATACAACACATATAGATCAAACCTGAGACTGTTTATATTTTGCTGCTTAGAAGCGTCTGCTGAGGATCTCATAACAACATCCTGGGTATGTGTGATCTGCAAGCCTGGAAAGGACTAAAAACATGACTGAAAGGATGAGAAAAATGAGACTTACTAATGATATGTTGGCCTTTAGTAAGAAATAAAAAAACTGTGCCTTTGGAATAATGTGTTTTCTCTATTAAATTTCTAATTAAAAATCAACCAACACAACCATAGGACACTGAACACTAAGCCACAAAAATTATTAGAAATGGACCTAAATTTCAGAGAAAAATTGTTAAAATTGCCTTCAAAACAACCAAAATTAACATTTTTTTCTCACCTTCCCTGCCATTTTTCTTTCATTGAAGGTGAAAAATGACGAAAGGACGAATTAATCGACAAAGAGAAAAATTGCCTGATTTAGAAGTATGTGTAAAAATTGTCAGAAAATGAGTACGTCTTCGTATTTTATTTCATTCTATTTGGCTTTTTAGTTATTGAAAATCTGTTGACTTTCCGATATTCTCTTAAAAAACAAATTTTATCATTGTTTAAACACAGCGCTATTTATACTAAACGACGACTCATTTCTTAAGGACAACCGCTACTTTTTGAATTTCGCTGAAAATATGTCTCGTTAGCTAGAGTAAAAAGGTTTTGAAGGTGGCCCACATCGACCTGTTACACCGCAGATCGCATAATCAGATAAAATTAACATAATCGACAATTTAAATTTACTCCAATGTCTTCTAAAGGTACTTTGATTTGTAAAATATATTGGCAAAATTGGAGCAGATTAGTATCAATAAAAATTTTTCTATCGGAAAAGCCAGTCGAGTAGTAATTTTTAATGACATACTGACCAAACTAACTCAACATTTCCTCCAAAAAAGTAATATTGAAAGAGAAAAAACTTCAACATACTTATATGGACTGTTGTAAATTAGTCTCCTAAAAACTGATCTAATGTATTTTTCAGTCCAGCTCGGAGCGAGCGATGTAATTGCTTTTCTTCCATTCATCAAATAAGTCCTCGGGACCGTTTGATCGCTACAAATTGTGGTAAATCATATTTCTATTTAATTCCTATTACAACTTGTTCGAATAAAATCTCGATTGCTTAACATGTTACCTTCGTAGTAAGTAGCCTGGTGTCATCTGAATTCCTCTGCTCGTTATGAGATTTTATATTGGAAAGGATTTCGCGATGGGAAATCTTAGAGATTGTATAAGCTATCTTTTTTTAAGCCTATATAGAGTAGCTCTCTACAATACACTGGGTGTACATGATTCATGTCCAACGGGAAGATAATTTATAATATTAATAAGAGAAAGGGTTCATAATAACAGTGGTCCGCAAACGCTGCCTTTTTGGAAATACATTGTAATAAAATGTTAATATTTTTTAGGTATTTTTTTATCGTTTATTTCTAGTGATGTTTAGAATGAAATTTGGTACACGTTATACTGTAATTAATATCGGTAAGACTAAATAAGTTTCAGAAAAAACTTCAGGATATTATTTTTTTCGTAATTGCGACCCCTTTAAACCCCCGAACTTTTTACTACAGCGCCAGTAACGACTCTTACAACAAAGTCAAATTCCCTATTCAGTTTTGTTATGGCAGATGTTTTCCACATTTTTTGCACTGCTTGGAAGTAACTAAATTGGTCGTCTGTTTTGTATGCGGAGCAATTTAGTAAAGTGAGAGTGAGTATTTATATTTTATTTTTTCTGTTTATCTTCTTAGTAAAACTGTAGACTTTTTGATATTCTGTTATAAAACTTAGGCAAATCATATTTTTGAATTCAATTTTATAAGAAAAATTTTTACTTTGATCTTATTTGGCCGCCATTCGTATCACAGTTTTACCAGTCAAACTTTATTTCACATTTATTGTTTGCACAAAATTTGAAATTAATCTAATAAACAGTTTTTTATGCTGATTTTTAAGCATTTTATAGAGCAGCCATTTTGTTTTGCTATTTTGGTTCTGCAATAAAATGTTACCATTTCATTCATATGTGCCATTTTTGAGCAGGAGGGTGATTTTTTTTTCACGATACAAAAATTTTATTTGAGCCCAATTTTGAATTCGTACCACAATTTTACCAGTTCATCTCTATACTACAGTTAATTTCATGCACAATATTTGAAATCAATTCATTAAACAGTTTTTGGAGACTGAATTCTGAAATATATTTTATCAAGCCGCCATTTTGGATTCGTACCAAAATTTTACCAGTTGATTCCTACGTAATATTTGATTTTTGTGCAGAAATTGAGGTAACTAGAATAAACACATTTTTCAGTAATATTTTTTGAACATTTCACTAAGCCGCCATTTTGTTACGCCATATTGGATTTTTACCGAAATGATATTAGGTCATCCATATGTGTCCCTTAATTTAAGACTAAAATTTGAGATCTTAACAGATCTCGGAAAAAGATTTTGTCAGGATTACAATGCTTCCTTTCTACGAGGGAAATAAAACAAGAAAATTCGTCCCCGAAAAGGTGCAACTCAGCCAAGTAGTGTTTTTAAATGACATACGTACCAAACTAACTCATCATTTCCTAATAATGAAAGAGAGAGAACTGTAACGTCATATTTCTATTTAATTCCTATTACTACTTGTTCGTATAAGTTCTCCATTGGTTAACATCTTAACATCGTAGTAAGTGTCCTTGTGTTATCTGAATTCGTTTGCTCGTTATGGGATTTTATATTAGAAAGGATTTTGGGATATGGGGGCAATATAATTTGATAACTAAAAAATTCGTTTTCTTTCGCTTAGTAGAACTTCAAAACTTTGGTCGTTGCAGTTTTGAGCAAATCTTAGAGAATGTATATACTATCTTATTTAACCCTATATAGAGAGCTACTACAATAAACTTGGTGTAAATGGTTCATGTTCGACGGGGAAATAATTTTTCATCTTATTAAGACAAAGGGTTCATAATAACATTCGCAACAGCTTCCGTTTTGGAAATACAGTGTAATAAAATGTTAATATTTTTTAGGTATTTTTTTTCTCGTTTATTCCTAGATATGTTTAAAATAAAATTTGGTAGACGTTATACTGTGATTAATGTCAATAAAACTAAATAACTTTCAGAAAAGCCTTCAGACTGCTCTTTTATTTACCTAAGTTTTATAGCGGAATATCGAGAACTCTTACAGTTTTAGTAAGAAGATAAACAGAAAAAATAAAATTAATACTCACTTTCTGTCTAAATAAATTATACGGTACGCTCATACAAGCACAATATTTTTAACGAAATAAAATACTCAAACCAAAACAACACAACATATCTCTACTAGTTAGAATCCCAAATATATGCTGACTCTTAAATAATTAAAACAAAGAAAATACAAACAGCAAGAATCGCTGTAACAGTCCCGGTCTCTAGTTCTTTATGTGAGCGAACTTTCTCATTTTTGAGAAATAGAATTGGAGATGACAGATTATCAAACTTGGCTATTTTGTCAATTGAGAAGTCATTGGTACAAAACATATATGAATTGTTTTTTTTTTGTATTTTTTAGTTAACGGTTTATATTATTCATGTTTATTTTTTATTAGTTTTAGTAATACTGTACATTAAATAAAAGTGAAAAAACATGTTTCTTCAGATGTGTTTAATTAAGTTACTTTTGTATAACATTTGTTATTTAATTCAAAAACCTAAGATAAATATAGAAAATTCGTTTTAATTTTTTTACTGGCACATATTATTTGTTACAAGATCCATCTTTAATATTAAAAAATCTTTAGTAGGAAAGTATCCTACTTTGACATACTAATAACAGACCCTGTATATAAGACCTCTAGAACTATTTGTGCCCCCAACTGGCCCCCAAAATGAATTTTCTGTCTACGTCCCTTCTTTCATTTTACTAAATATCTCCGCATACAGAACAGACGTTTTGCTAATTTACTTACTTCCACGCGGTGCAAAAAATGTCGAAAAACATCTGACAACAGAAAGTAGCAAAATGGAATGAGGAATTTGACTTTGTTTGTAAGAGTTGTCAATGGCATCGTAGTAGAAAGTTCGGAGGCTTAAAGGGGTCAAAATTACGAAAAAAAGAGCAGTCTGAAGACTTTTCTGAAAGTTATATAATATTATTGAAGCCAATTAGATAAAATGATTTTTTTACGTTAATTTTTTAAACACCTTGTTTGGCCGCCATTTTTTATTTCCATCCTGAATTCGTATCACAGCTTTACCATTCTAACTTTAGGTAATATTTAATGCTTGCATAAAATGTGAAGTTAATCTAATAAAAAGTATTTCAGGCTCATTTTTTTAATATTTTATAAAGCCGCCATTTAGTTTTTATATTTTGGATTCGCAACAAAATGTTACCAGGTCATTCATATGTATCACTTTTTGTGCAAAATTTGAGAAAAATTGTATAGTTAGTAGTTTAATAAAAATTTTGTTCCGCCATAATGGATTTTTACCAAAATATTACCAGGCATATGAGCCTTAAATTTTTTAGCAACATTTAAATTATTCAATCGGATCAGTAGTTTTTTAGCTACGGCATGAAATGATAGACAGACAGATAGGCCGACAGAACTGAGAAAACATATTTGGCAAAAAACAGTTATCAGTTCATCTGTAAACTACAGTTAATTCCTTAAGTAGTATTTCAGACTAAATTCTGAAATAACAAGCCGCCATTTTGGATTCGTACCAAAATTTTAGTAGGCTGCCATTTTGTTCCGCCGTATTGGATTTTTACCAAGATGTTACCAGGTCGTCCCCATGCGACCTTACATTTTAGACCAAAATTTAAAGTCAGTCAAAGTAGTTTTTTAGACAGGCAGACAGACTCACGGAATCGAGAAAACTTATTTTTCGGGATTTAGGGACCTTGAAACATAAAGATTTTTTTAAATATCAGAAAAAGATTATTATACGATTATAATTCTCTTTTACGAGGGAAGTAACAAAAGAAATTTCGTCCCCGAAAAGATACAGCTCAGCCAAGTAGTGTTTTTAAACGACATACTGACCAAACTGTCTCATTATTTCCTCCAAAAAACAATATCGAAAAGGAAAAATCTCCATCGTACTTATATGGAATGTTGTAAAATGGTCCCATTAAATTGATCTAACGTATTTGTCCCGTCCAGTTCACAGCCAGCGACGTAAGTGGTTTTCTTCTATTCATCAAGGATGTCCTCGAGACCGCTTCATCGATACATATTGTGGTAAATCATATCTCTATTTCTTTACTATTACTACTTGTTCGAATAAGTTCTGGATTGGTTAACATCTTAAGTTCGTACTAAGTGTAGTAAGTATGTAGTAGTAAGTAAGTTATCCGAATTCATTTGCTGGTTATGCGGTTTTATATTGGAGAGGTTTTCGTGATATGCGGCGATATAATTTGATGACTTAATAAAATTCGTTTCTATTCGCTTTGTAGAATTTCCAAGCTTCGGCAATTGCAGTTTTGTTGAAATTTTAAAAATTTAATAAGCTGTCTTCTTTTAAGTCTAGAAAACTATTACGGTACACTGGGTATGGATTAAATCATGTCCAATTGGGAGATAATTTATATTAATACGAAACAGAGTTTATAATAATAGGGTTCTGAAAATGCTTCGTTTTCGAAATACAGTGTTATATAATGTTATTACCTTTTAGGTGTTTCCTTCCCGTTAATTTCTAGAGATGTTTAAAATGAAATCTAAAACACGTTACACTGTGATTAATGTCAATAACGCGTCTAAACAAAATTCAGAAAAATCTCTAAGATGTTATTTTTCGTAGTTGCGACCACTTTAAACCCCTGAACTTTTTATTACAATGCGACTGACAATTAGTACGACCAAGTCAAATTGCTCATTCAGTTCTGTTACTTTTTGGTACGGCAGACGTTTTTGATATTTTTTGCAATGCTTGGGAATATTTTAGTAAAATCTCTGTGAGCATTCACTCAGACTCAACTGAAAGCGAGTATTTCTTTATATTTTTTTTTCTATTTATCATATTTGTTATTGAAAAACTGTAGACTTTCCGATATTATTTTGTAAATATTTTATATTTTTTATCACAACGGGACAAAATGACGCATTTTTCAAAGATGACCTGTTATGGTGCAGATATTAAGTAATTTATGTGTAGCAACAGAATCGACAATTAAAATTCTCTTCAATATCCTCTATTTGTAGTAATTTAGCATGTTACGACATAATTAATATATTTGCAAACTGGGAGCAAATTAGTATCACTAAAAGAAAATTACTTTTCGGAGAGCTGCTGCTTAGCCAAGTAGTGTTATTAATGACATACTTACTAAACTAACTTATTATTTTCTCCGTAAAACCAGTAGTATCAGAAGAAAAAACTCCAAGTGTTGAATGTTGTAAATTGGTCTGCTAAAAACTGATCTAACGTATTTTTCACGTCCAGTTCGGACCCAGCGATGTAATTGGTTTTCTTCTATTCAACGAGGGGGTTCTCGTGACTCTCTCGTGACAGCTTAATCGCTACACATTGTGGTAAATCATATCTCTATTTCTTTTCTAATACTACTTGTTCGCTTTCGAAATACAGTGAAATATAACGTTATTATCTTTTAGGTATTTCTTTCCCGTTTATTTCTAGAGATGTTTACAATGAAATCCGAAACATGTTACACTGTAATTAACGTCAATAAGACGTCTAAATAAAATTCAGAAAAATCTCCATCATGTTATTTTTTCTTAGTTGCGACCACTTTAAACTCCTAAATTTTTACTACGATGCGGCTGACAATTAGTATAACAAAGTCAAATTGCTCATTCAGTTGTGTTACTTTTTTGTACGACAGACGTTTTCGATATTTTTTGCAATGCTTGGAAATATTATAGGAAAATCTCTGTGAGCATTCACTCAGAGAAATTTAGTGAAGTGAAAGTGACTATTTCTTTATATTTTTTTCTGTTTATTATATTTGTTATTGAAAAACTATAGACTTTCCGCTATTCTTTTGTACATATTTTATATGTTTTGTCACAACGGGACAAAATGGCAATGCATTTCTCAAAGGTGACCTGTTATGGTGCAGATATTAAGTAATTTATGTGTAGCAACAGAATCGGCAATTAAAATTCTCTCAAATATCCTCAATTTGTAATAATTTAGCTTGTTACGACATAATTATTATCACTAAAAAAAAATTACTTCCCGAAGAGCTGCTGCTTAGCCAAGTAGTGTTATTAATGACATACTTACTAAACTAACTCATCATTTTCTCCGCAAAACCAGTATCAGAAGAAAAATCTCTAAGTGCTTTTATTGAATGATGTAAATTGGTCTCCTAAAAACTGATCTAACGTATTTGTCACGTCCAGTTCGGACCCAGCGATGTAATTGGTTTTCTTCTATTCATCAAGGGGATCCTCGGGACCGCTTGATCGCTATATATTGTGGTAAATCATATCTCTATTTCTTTTCTAATACTACATGTTCGAATAAGTTCTGGATTGGTTAACATCTTAACTTCGTAGTAAGTATCCTTGTGTTATCTGAATTTATTTCCTGGTTATGCGGTTTTATAGTGGAAAGGATTTCGTGATATGAGGCGATATAATTTGATGACTTAATAAAATTCGTTTCTATTCGCTTTTTAGAATTTCCTATCTTTAGGAATTGAAGTTTTATAGAAATCTTGAAAATTGAATAAGCTGTCTTCTTTTAAGAAGACTCTTTAGAAAACTACTACGGTCGACTGGGTGTGTATTAAATCATATCCGATTGGAAGATAATGTATATTAAAAGAAACAGGGTTTATAGCTTCGCTTTTGAAGTATACTTTTTAGGTATTTCCTTCCCGTAATTCCCGTTTATTTCTAGAGACGTTTAAAATGAAATTTGGTACACGTTACACTGTGATTAATGTCAAGAAGGCGTCTAAGTAAAATTCAGAAAAATCTCGAAGATGTTATTTTTTCGAAGTCGCAACTACTTTAAACCCCTGAACTTTTTACTACGATGCGCCTGACAACTAGCAAAGTAAAGTCAAATTGCTCATTCAGTTCTTTTACTTTTCGGTACAACAGACGTTTTCAATATTTTTTGCAATGCTTGGAAATATTTTAGTAAAAATCTCTGTCGCATTCACTCAGAGAAATTTAATGAAAGTGAGTATTTTTTTTATATTTTTATCTTATTTGTTATTGACAAACTGTAGACTCTCCGATATTCTTCTGTAAAACTTAAATAAATGATATGTTATATTTTTTATCACAACGGGACAAATGGCGACGCATTTTTCAAAGATGTCCTTTTGTGGTGCAGATATGAAATAATTTGTGTGTAGCAACAGAATCGACAATTAAAATTCTCTCCGATATCCTCTATTTGTAGTAATTTAGCTTCTTAGAACATAATTAACATACATACATACTTGTATGGAATGTTGCAAATTGGTCTCCTAAAAACTGATCTAACGTATCTGTCATGTCCAAGCTCCAAACCAGAGAAGTAATTGGTTTTCTTCTATTCATCAAAGAGGTCCTCGTGAACGTATTTCAATTAAGACTTGTTCGAATACGTTCTAGATTAATAAACATCTTAACTTCGTAGTAAGTGGACTTCTGTTTTGTGAATTCGACTTCACGTTATACGATTTTACATTGGAAATGATTTTATGATAAAAAGCGACTTTATTTTATGATTTAATATAATTTAAACTCATTTGCTTCTTTTGCTTAGTAGAATTTCAAAGTTTCGATCAGTGCAGTTGAAAAAAATCCTACCAGAACCTCAGTCGAGTACTGTTTTTTAACGACATTTTGACCAAAGTAGCTCATCATTTCCTCAGAAAATACAATATCGGCAGGCAAATAACTTTAACTAGATCTCCTAAAATCTGATCTTATTTATTTGTGACGTCCAGATCCGAGCCAGCGATGTAATTGGTTTTCTTCTAACCATCATGGAGATCCTCGGGACCGTTTCATCGCTACAAGTTGTGGTAAATCATATTTCTATTTCATTTCTATTTTTACTTGTTCGAATACTTTCTAATGGAAAGGATTTCGTGATATGATGCGATATAATTTGATGACGGAATAAAATTCGTTTCTATTCACTTTTTTCAAGCTTCGAGCATTGCTGTTTTGTATAAGTCTGAAAAATTTAAAAAACCGTCCTCTTTTAAGCCTAGATAGTTATGCTGGGTGTAAATTAACTCATATCGAATCGAATGAGGAGATAATTTATATTAAACAGGGATAAGGTATAAAATATATTATGATAAATTAAACGCCAAAAGAGAAAAATTACCCGTCGTAAAATAATGTTTCGTAAAAATTGTTAAAGATAATTTATGTGTAGCAGCAAAATCGACAATTTAAATTCGTTACAGTATCATTTAAACGTACTTTGGTTTATATAATATATTGACAAAATGAGAGTAGATTAGCATCAATAAAAAACATTCCTATCGGAACCTCAGTCAAGTAGTGCTTTTAAATGATATACTGACCAAACTAACTCATCATTTCCTCTGTAAAACCAATATCAGTTAAAAAAAAACTCTAATATATTGATATGAAATGTTGTAAATGGCTCTCGTAGAAACTGATCTAACATATCTGTCGCGTCCAGCTAGCTCCAAGCCAGCGAAGTAATTAGTTTTCTTCTATTCATCAAAGGGGACCTTGGGACCGTTTGACCGCTACAAATTGTGGTAAAACATATATCAATTAAGACTTGTTCGAATACGTTCTAGATTAATAAACATCTTAACTTCGTAGTAAGTGGACTTTGTGTATAACGTGAATTCGACTTCACGTTATACGATTTTACTTTGGAAATGATTTCATGATAAAAAGCATTTTTATTTTATGATTTAATATATTTAACTCGTTTACTTCTTTTGCTTAGTAGAATTTCAAAGTTTCGATCAGTGCTGTTTTTGGCAAATCTTAAAGATTGATTAAACTATCTTTTTTGAAGCCTGGCGAGCTATATGTACACAGGGTGTAAAGTAATGTATCTCCGGTTGGACCTGTTATACCGCACACACCATGTAATTTATGTGTAACAGCAATTTAAACTCATTACAATATCATCTAAAGGTAATTTGGTATGCATGATCTATTGACAAAATTGGAACAGATTTGTATACAAAAATAAAAATTCCTCTCGGAACCTTAGTCATGTAGTGTTTTTAATGACATACTGACCAAATTATCTCATCATTTTCTCAGAAAATACAATATCGGGAGCGAAATAACTCCAATCTTCATATGGAATGTTGCAAATTGATCTCCTGAAAACTAATCTAATGTATTTGTCACGTCCAGATCCGAGCCAGCGATGTAAATGGTTTACTTCTAACCATCAAGGAGATTCTCGGGAGCGTTCTATCGCTACAAATTGTGGTAAATCATATTTTTATTTTATTTCTATTACTGCTTGTACGAACACTGGTTAACATCTTAAGTTCGTGATAAGTAGCCTTGTGTTGTCTAAAATCGTCCACTTGTTATGCGATTTTATAGAGGAAAGGATTTCGTGATATGTGGTTGTTTAATTTTACGACTCAATAAAATTTTACACTCATCTGCTCCTTTCACCCAGAATTTAAAAATTTGGGTCATTGCAGTTTTTTAAGCCTACAGGGATGAATTAATTCATATCCAACGGAAAAATAATTTATTACAATAATAAGGAAATTTGTTTGTAAAAAAGGGGTCCAAAAGCGCTTCGTTTTCGAAATACAGTGTAATAAATTGTTATTTTTTTTTAGTTCTTTTTTCCTGATTTATTTCTAGAGATGTTTAAAATGAAATTTGGTCCACGTTACATGCCAATAAGCAGACTAAATAAGTTTCGGAAAAATTTCAGAACTACTCCTTAGTTAATATACCAAACTTTTAACTACGATGCTGTTGACAACTCTTACAGTAAAGTATAATTCCTTATTCGGTTCTATTAATTTTTGGTGTCTGAGATATTGTCGATATTTTGTGCACCGCTTGGAATTAATTTAGCAAAATATCTATTCATGCATAGATAATTAACTTAGGAGGTCGTAATACATTAACAACGTATAGGCGCCGACTTGTTAGGCACTAATTAATATATCGACAAAATTGGAGCAAATATTGTTTTCTAATGACGCGCTGACCCTACTAACTCATCTTTTCCTCCAAAAAACTAAAATATCGGAAGAAAAACCTGCAACGTACTTATATGGAATGTCTTTAAAAATCAATCTAAGTCGGCGATCTAAATGATTTTCGTCCATTAATAAAGGAAGTCCTGAACGTTTGACCGATATAAATTGTGGCAAATCATATTTCTATTACTACTTATTCGAAGACATTATCGTTGGTTAACATTTAAACTTCGTAGTAAGTAGCCTTATATTATCCGAATTCGTTTGCCCGTTATGCGATTTCACCAAAGTCGGTCCTATACTGGAAAGAGTTTTATTATATGAGGGGTATAATTTTATCATTTATTTAAATGTTGTAATGTGACTGTTACTTTCGTTTAGTAGGTAATGTTCAGCTGCGAGAATATTTACCATAAAAATACAAAAAACAATTATTTATGTAAACAGCGGTTCATAAGCGCTTTGATTTCGAAATATAATGTTTTTTCGTAAATTTTGTAAACTATTTTATTTAATTAGGCGCTAACCAACTAGCTCAATAAAAGTACTTCATAACTTTTTGAGAGACTTCAAAAAAATGTATTATCTTTTTTTAGGATTCCCGTTTCAACCTAAAATCTTGTTACTTTCCAATTAGGGTAGCTTTACAACGCTTGAATTTCAATATTAAACATTTTTAAAAATATCTAGGTTGCAGATGTTAGAAATTCGACAACACGCTCCTTTCTAAAGAATGAGGCATCTAACAGAAAAATAATATTAGGATACAATATAATATTGTTGAACCCCTCTCTGGAGTCCTGGCTACTTCCAAACAATGAATAGGGTTCGGAGACTGTGCTCGACGGAGATCATCAATGTGAAAAGGGATTTTTTTGTTATCACGCTGAATATCATATACTACATTATTTCTTACGCCGACAATGTCATATGGACCTGACCACATTCTAAAATAAAATGGTACCTGAGTTGCTTGTTTTCTCTAGCCCACACTTCATTTTCACTGGAGGACTGCTGTATTTTCTCTAATAATCAGCTTACTGTGATATAATAGAGTCAATCTGTTCTTGTCTAGTTTGTAGTAGGAGGTCATACTTGGGTTTAAGTTGATCTGGAACCTGCCAATCACCTGGCTTAAACAATTTATAGTCTAGAAGTGTTTTACTAGGTGTGACATTTATAGTAGCATTTTTCTGAGTGCGTAAAACAAATAATGCCTGATTTAAGTATTCCGCCCATAAATGTTTTGGTTCGTTAGTAACCAAAACTCTTAAAACTTTTTTAAGCTCTTGGTTTCGTCACTCTACGAAGTTTGCTCTTGCATAAGATATTGTAGTATAAAGAATCTGGGTATTTCTACTCGCCGGACGGGTTTAGTTTCCAAAGTAAAGTATTATGCGCAACCTGGTTTCAATAAAAAGTTTGATTACGTCGAGAGCGAGAACCTTCATCTCTGATTCGAATCTACTATTTACCTGAAGCTGAATTTGAACCGACATTTTCTGTCCTTTGACTACGATATCGAATAAATTTGACGATATTCCAATATGATTTATGTAAATAGGTCTATTTTTCACCATGATGTTAGTTAAGGTATTTGAATTAGGTAAGCAGAGTCTTTCCTCCAAGTCATTTTTAATATAATCAATAAAACTCTCTAAGGGTTCTGTCGAGTCCAAAGTTTGTCTGGATAGTAGGTCAGGTAGTTCATTGCCTTTTCCGCAAAATGCTCAATAAAAAACAAAAACTCTTGTAACAAAAATGACCAACGAGCCAGCTTTGATTTTGTATCTATATTTTGTTTAAGCCAGAGATAAGAGTGATTATCGGCTCTTAAAATAAAAGGCTTGTCTTCCAGATAGTCTATATCTTTTTATAGCCCACACAACAGACAAACATTCTTTTTCATTAATATGATAATTTAATTCTGTTTAAAAAGTAGCACTGCCATACGAAATTACATTTTTTGATTTACTAGTCCCTTCCTGAAAAAGAAACTTTATCACTTGCATCAGTTTGTAGTATAAAACCTTTACTATAGTTAGGTCGGTGTAAAACTAAGGGTTGAGCCACTGATACCTTAATTTTATTAAAAGCATCATCTTGATCTTTAGCCCACGTAAAACGCTGCCATTTGCGGAGCGGAGGAGACATTGTCCTGGGTGTAGAAATATTATTAGAACCTCAATATGTTTAGTCTGAGAAGTGTTGGTATCCTGACAGATCCGGTTACCTAGATAGTTGATCTGTTGCAGAGCAATTTGGCATTTGGAGGGGGATAACTAAAGATGGTGAATTCGTAAACGTTCCAGAACAAGTCTGAGTTGGTCTAAATAGGACCCAAAATCTTGACTAAGATCGATTATGTCATCTAAATATACTAGAACGAATGTGTGTAAATATCCCGCCCAAACTTCGTGAATCATTAATCTTTGAAATGTTTTTGGCGCATTTTTTGAGCTGAATGGCATAATATTAAAATGATAAAGAGCGCCATCTTGAGTACTAAATGCAGTGTATTTTTTGTACTCAGGGGAAAGGGGGATCTGCCAGTACCCACTTTTACCGTCAAAAACAGAAAAATATTTGGCATCGTCAAAAACTTTAGGCAGATTTGACGGTTCGTCTTTCGTAATGTTATTAAGGGCACGAAAATCTATTCAAAAGAGAGGATTTAGGTGTTTTTTTTCCATCCAAAACCAAGGGAGACGAGTATTTAGAGTCACTAGGCTCAAACACACCAGAATGAAGCATCTCATCATCTTTAAATTTAGTTGAAAGTGGGTAAGGTCCATGTTTAATAATTTTGTTTTCTTTTAATCGAATTAAATGTTGAGTTGTAATTGTGATTAACTGAATACCTGGGTTGGAAAACAAATCACTGAACTCTAAAAATAATTCACTAAGCTCATTGTTATTTATCTCGGGTAATTTTAAATCAATTGATAAAACATTATCATTATTTTGAGGTGGCGCAAAGTTAGACCAGAAGATCGTCTTTCTCGGATATTGCCCGACATATAAACATCGACCCGGATAGTCCAAGATGATATTTTGTTCCGGAAATGGAGCATCTAGAACTATATTTTATATCAGAGTGTGTTTTTAATAAAAAAGTTTAAATTTTATAGGACCAAGTGTTTTTATATATGAGCTACAAGCCATTAAAATTTTCTCAGAAATTTTAATAATATTTTTTTTCTAAATAATCTGGATTAAGAATATTTGCTTTAATTATATCTACAGCTGATCCTGAGTCTAGTAAAGCATTGATATTTTTTAAATTTAAATCTAAACTTATCCTGGGTAAGTAATTTTTAATGTGTGTAACATTAACAAAAGGTGATAAGGGAATATATACTGTACTACTACTATTTTAAACTAATAAAGATGAGTGTTCTACCGGTTTGTCTTTCGCGAACCATATTCATGGTATGTACGGCTATATTATAATAGAGTTTTTACAGCATTGGTAAAATCATTGGTTAATGTATTATAACATTTCAAATCTACATAAGAGCAGCAATGACTTTTTTGGTGTAAATCAAAGAGAGAACTGTTAAGTTCTTGTTTAACATTTTTTTTTATCGGCTGTATATTCACAAAGTCATTTTTCAGTTTTATTGTTACTTGTAAGTAAGTCTTAAAAATGCGTATTTTGTGCATTGTAAAATGGAGAAAACGCGTTCGTGCATTTATCTAAATGTTCACTGGTGTTCTCAGGCTAATTTGAACTGATCCTACCTTGAAAAAATTTAAGGTAAAATCTTGCACCTCTCTTTTCACCTCTCGCTTCACGAAGGGATTAAAGTTATCATGTTCCATCCTTAACTGATTTATTGCCTTTTTTGTATAACCTACACTCAGTGGATGTCACTACGTTTCGGGTCGCCATGTAAACGATTTTATTTAATTGTGCGCCCGCTAGCTCATAAAAAGTACTTTTTGAAAAAGAAAAAAAATTTGTTATTCAATTCCTCGAAACCGTCACATATGGGATGCGTCATTCCTATCGCACAGCTTAACCTAAAATCTTCTTACTTCCCAATTAGGGTAGCATTACAACGCCTGCATTTCAGTATTAAACATTTTTAAAAGTATTTGGGTAACAGATGTTGCGAATTCGACAATTTGTAGATATTTTTCAACAAAAATTTGTAGACGTTATCCTATAATTAGTAAATAAGTTTAGAACAATTTACAGGGTGTTATTTTTTCGGAGTTGTGAGTCCTTTATAATCCTCCTGAATTGTATACTACTCTTACTGAGTTCTGTAACTTTTTGGTTTGTTAGATATTTTCGACACTTTTGAACCGTTTAGAAGTAAGTTATTTAGCAAAATGTCGATTCAAGCATAGCTAATTTAAAGGTCATAACACATTAATATTAAAATTTATATATTTTTCTTATTCCCCGTATTGACTAAGTAACCTGTATGAGATACACGTTATGCGGTGGAAAATGGAACAACCAATATTGAAAATTACTTTTACGGAAAAAAATCCTAATCAAACTATTAAGAAATAAATCAGTATGGACGCTGTCAGAAACATTTTTCATCTTAAATGTAACTGGGCAAAATACCTTTGGCAGGACGACTTAGAGACTCACGGAGCGAGGATCAGGAGACGGGACATACAGGAGCAACGGTGAACTCCCTAGTCGGTGGAATGACGACATACAAAGAATGGTAAAAAACTGAATCCGGATGGCTGACGGTAGGAGAAGGTGGCAATACTTAAGTGAGTCTTTTGTTCAAGAGACGACAACATAAGTTCAAGATAATGATTCAATTTAGGTATGCATAAATAAAAAGGGCAAAATATGGAGAAAATCTGAAAATCCAAAGAGTTATAGGAAGTGTAAGGAATTTCATATTTGCCTTCAAAATTTTCCTTCATCTTTTGATTTCTCAGATAGAGGGATATCGGCGTATCATCCTGTAAGAAGGAATCCTATTTTCGTAGGTTTTACGTGGTATCTTGCTTATGATGATTAGTAAAATTAAAGACGCAATAAACAGATGTGTTGACATAGTTTTTGTGCTACAGGGTTATTATTAAAATTTGCTATTTCCAGACCCCGCGTGTATTTCAGTTATTGCTGAATATATCAGAAAGTTAAACCTATGTTGATAAATATGATAGATTTCACGTAGAATCCTGTGACATACTCAAATTTCAGGGAGTCACAGTTTTTGAGATATTCAGCTTGCCTTTTTTAAAATATTTTTCTCTCGTGATATTAAACTCACTGAAACCTTTCAAAAATAGTAATCTATATTTATTTTTATAAATAGCACCGCTAAATGCATTTTTCTATTTTTTTTTTCGTAGCTTATGGGGTCATCTGAAGGCTCCGGTGTATAAAACTACTATACTAGATGTAAACGACTTGAGAAATCGAATAATCGACAATTTCAATGTTATACTCCAGGGAGTTTTGAATGTGTCAGACAATAATGTCGAAGCGGTTGCAATCGTGTATTTTATCAGATGGTAGACTTTAAGGTCGAAATTGTTTATTTTTTATTTTTCTAGTAATTAATAAATTAATACATTTTTTTAAATGTTGTCCATGGATAATAAGTGGTTTAAAATTATTTTATTTTTTTCTCGAAAACGAGGCTAGATACGAACAAAACACAAGAGACAAAATAGTTATACTTTTAGTTGCTTAAATCGAAAAAACTATAAAAATTGCAATAAGAGTCAGTGGTATACTTTTTCTTCTCAATAATGAAGGTTGCAGTGCCCCTTGAGACGCCATTGGACTTAGTAGCTTCAATCTATTTTAGAGCTGAATTAACGCCTTAGTACTAAAAACAACACTGTCAAACTTCAACCAAATCGGCTTAAGGATATTTATGATATTTATAAAAAAAAACAATTTTTTTCTTAATTTAACACACTATATCTCAGAATCGAGACAACTCCAGACACATGTTCATGGGAACTTTTTTTCTTAAAAGGACCTAAGGGTGATTCCTCCTGCAGTTACGTACCATTGTTAGGAAACACCCTGTATAAAATAGAAAGAAATGCACTTTGCAGCGTTATTTATAACAATAAATATAGACTATGTTATATTTTTGAAAGCTTTGAAGAATATTATGAGAGAAAAATGTATAGACCATATATATTTTAAAAAATTCAATTCATATCAATATGTCAAAAAATTGAATCCGTAGACAAAATCTAAGTACGCCGCTGGATTCTACGTAAAAAATCTTTAGTGAACCGCTTTAACTTTTTTAGTATAGCTACGTTGCCCTGGTTACCCCTAGTTACTTGATCATTGTAGATTATTGAACAAATGTTGTCACGTTATTGTGAAAATAAATATGAAGTATGTCATATTTCTGGAATGCTCTCGGTGAGCGGAAAAAGATTTAAATAATACAAATAGGGTGTTCCATTTAAAAAAAGCAAATTATGTCAATATCTTATCAATTGTGACTTCCGGAAAAAGCTGTGTACGTTACTTAATTTTACGTGAAAATGTCTATAAATATCCGTTTTAACTTTTTAATATATTTCACAATAGCCTAAATATAGGCGGTGTCTAAAATAGCAAATTTTCAAAGTCACCCTGTAGCACAGAAACTATGGCGGCTAGAAACAATCTGTTTGTGGTATCTTTGGTTTCATTAAAAAGTAGCACGGTGTTGCGAATACCCTTTTATCTATACTCATAAGCGAGAAACCCCGTAAATCCTACGAAAATGGGACACCTTGTACAATTTTACCAATTTGGCAAACGGCTTTCTCTCCGGGTATGGGGTACCAGACTTGCACGGGTATTTCGTACATCACATGTTCTACCGAACATTTAATCAAGATATAAACAAACATCAGAATAAAATAAAATTATTTACGTAAAAATATAAAACTTCATTAACTCTAAACTAAATTCAAGCAATTTAATTTAAATATGTTAGCATTTTAATCTGTCCATTTTATTTGAACAATAATTTACTAAGGCCACACAAGATAATCTATATCAGAGTTAAGTTTAACCATGCCTTTTTACCAGGATTAAACTCATTCAGAATTGATTACTTTTTGTGGTTTTCTATCACTGAAGACAAATAACTTATTTGTTTAACAAAAACAAAGTATTTGAGTGAACACTTAGAAATAAAAACAAAGATATTTTTTGCGGAAATAGTTGTCTCCTATTAGGTGGTTCAGTAATGTTATTGTGAACATGAAATCATTCTTAAACTCAGACGGAAGTTTGAAAAAGTAATTCTAAGGTTTGTAATGAGTTTTTTGCACCAACATGAAACTTTATTTTGAAAATAATTACAAAAATCAATTTATGGGCCGGTTGCATCTTCTGTAACAGAAGTGAAAGATGTTAATAAAATCTGAGGTTTGAAACGTATATCGATTAAAATATGCAACTTTACCACATTTGGTTACAATAAAATCTTCCTCTTTTTATTTAATTTTTCTTTAAAATATCCCGTTATTAGCTACATTTCTAATTTGTTTCACATTTTTATCCCAATGGGAATATTAAACAACTGTTTCAGAAGAAAAAAGCCGTAAAATTCCTTTATCCGGAACTTCCCTTATTATAAATCTATCCTCTTATTAGGAATAGAGAAGTGTGACCGAATTTAGTTCAGTATATAGTCGTTTAGTAATACATATCTTTTATTTTGTTCTACCATTTTGGAATCCTACCAAAACTGTACAAGTTTCTACCTATGCCACATTTGATTTCTGGACTTAATTTAAAATAAATTGAATAATTAGTTTTGACAGTGACACATCGCCATTTTGTTCCGTCATGTCGAATTCGTACAACAAATTTACTGGTTTATTACTATATCTCGCTATATGCTTACACAACATTTGAAATTAATCTAGTAAGTAGTTTTTTCTATCTTGGATTCATACCAAAATGTTACTACTAGTTTATTGCTAAATAACACTTGATTTTCGCGCAAAATTTGAGGTAAATTGGATAACTAGTGTTTTTAATAATAATTTTTCAACGTTTCACTAGGCTACTATCTTGTTGCGCCATATTAAATTTTTACCAAAATATTACCAGGTCATCCGCATATGATCATTAATTTTTGACCAAAAAAGTCAATCGTGTAACTAGTTTTTTAGCTATCCCATGAAATGACAGACAGACCGACGGAATTGATAAAATATAATTTTGGCATTTAGAAACGCTAAAATATGAAAATATGTAAAATGGTGATTTTTTCACTATTACAAACATTTTATTCCCCCGCCATTTTGTTCCGTCGTCTTGAATTCATACCACAATTATACCTGTTTGTTTCTATACCACAATTAATTAGTGCACACATTTTTAAATCAATCCATTAAGTAGTTTTTCACACAGAATTTTTTTATATTTGATTAAGCCGCCATTTTGTTTCTTCATCTTAGATTCGTACCAAAATGTTACCAGTTAATTTCTACATATTAATTGAGTTTTGAAGGAAATTGAATACGTAGTTCCTAAGTAATAATTTTTTTAACATTTCATTAAGACGCCATTTTGTTTCGCCATGTTGGATTTTTACCGAAATGCTACGAGGTCATATGGGTATGACCCTTAATTTTTAGTTTGAAGTCAATCGGGTAAATAGTTTTTTAGCTATGCCGTGAACAGACAGACCGACTGGCACAGACAGACAAACCGAGGGAATTGAGAAAATATGTTTTTCGGCATCTTTGGAGTAAAGATCTGAAGAAATCTCGAAAGGTAATTTTTTCACGGTTACAATACTTCCCTTTTTAAGAGGGAAGTACAAATTACACTCAAAAAGGCGAATATCTTGGTCTAGTATAAGAACCTTTTAACCACAAAAAGTCGTATTTGATTGTTCTTTATATCAGATATAGTTTAGATTATAATGGAGTTGAATTTCAGTTACTATGTTAATAGATGCGCACAGGGTTTACAAAGTTTTTATTTAGCATTGCGTGCGTGTAGTTGTGAATGAATGCTATAAATATTTACTGGAGTAAGTCACTAATTTTCAAAACATGCCAGCATTTACAGTGCGGTTCTTTAATGAGTCCTCAACTTTTTTCTTTTAGAATCAGTTACGAAAAAAATTTTTAATTTTACACCCGTCAATCCACAATAATTGCTTTTTTTTCTGTATATTTCTCTGAATGAAAATGGGTTACTCGACCTACTAATTTGTCGCTTATATCTATCATATTTTTTCTCGCGTAAGCAAAATCACTGAGCTTAAATGTTAGCCTCCCATTAAATTTCAGATTGCAAAACATTGTTCAACAAATAATAAACTAAACTAGTCAATAATTGCGTGTGGATAAACCAAGAATTGTCCCCCTTTTTAAAATCTTAGAAATACGTAGAAAAATTGATAGAAATATATTTTTTACTTGGGGCGTTAGATCATCTCTACGCCAACCAGACAATGGGTTAGAAGTTTCATAATACAAAAAATTATTAACAATCCAGGGTGGTAATTAATTTTGTCAGAGGTTTAACAAAATTTAAACTACACTTATTTTTGTAGTCCTTGCTATTTATTGAAAACGTGTTTGTTTAGTACTTTATAACTTCCTCGGGATGTTTTTAAAATATCCAATCAACCGGATTTCGTCAAAAAGTTATTACAAAAATATATCTAAAATAAATATTTTTAAGCTGTTTTCGGAGTAACTTTCTAAATATAGATATATATTTTGAATTTTAAATTCCAAAAGTCGCAATAGTGTTTATTTTCAGTAGTTCCCATTGTAATAAAAAGTAAAATTTTAATTATGATAATATTATTTACAGGGAACTTCAAATTCTGTAATTTAATATTGGAAAAGAAGAAGAAATAAAACTCGAATAAAGTGAATATATACTCTATATCCTTCTACCAAGGTATTAGTCAACTCGCCTAAATTTCTACATTGAAAATTTGTTTTAACAAATTTAATTTAATTTGGCACCAGTCATGCTCGATGAGGTTGCAGTCACCCAACCGCGCTGGTTAATCCATGCCTTTAATATGTTTATTTTGCAAATGATACCATGTGAGTTCGATGAGGGGCAATAATTGCAAACAATTATTACTATAATTGTTTAGAGGAAGTACAACAGGTTATATGCATACATGCAGATAACGGTTAACATATTCATTGACTGATGAACAGGAGCAACCACGAAGTTTGTATTTCCACAATACATAATTTCTCCTCAAAATATAACACCTCTTCATCCTAACGAAAGTCACGGTCTCACTATTTCTAAATTCGGTCGTCTAAATGATATAAATTTTACTTAGTCTCATCCGCAAAAATGTCATTTCGCCACTCCTGTAATCTCCAATGCTGATGATTATTTGTCCACTTCCTTCTAGTATTTCGATGTTTCTGGTTCAAAAGCGGATATGGGGATATCCTCCATCTCGGACGCCGCGCCGGCCGTGTGGAAATAATCCCAAAATGTGTGAGAAGTATCTACATATTAAAATTTAGTAAATAAACCAAAAATATCAATCAAAAATGAAGCAGGGGCGACAAATGGAGAGAAACGAATATATATACATGTCTCTCTCCCATACATTAAAACAAATAGCGTTTTGTTATAAAAAAATGTTTTCGGCCGCAATTTTATGAGTTTTGCCTTCATATTCGAGGCGAAGTAATACCTAAAAAGACCCAAATTTTCTGAGGTAAGGGCTTTAATATTTAAAAAGTTTTGATACCGTAGAAAACTTTAATTATAAACAGTAGTCATTAACAAATCATTTACTTTGTTTAGTGTGTGTTAAAACGTATGGTTTGTCTTTTGGATATAGTGTTTATTTTCCCTAAAACATTTGTTACTGCAATGATTGTAGTAAAATATCCACCAAGGTGATTAATTGTGTAGGTTACGCTTGCAATAACTAAATTGTAGTTTTTTTTGCAATATAAACTGTAAAAGTAAAGGGTATTTTTTGTTGTACCGCCGGTAAAATGTTCCCACAGTTTGTGCTAATAGCTCAAAAACAATGATTGAATTAAACTTCTTTTGTGCCTACATAGAAAGTGAGGTAGAATTTACAAATGAGTGGTTTACATAATTTCTTTAACCGGTGAAAAATTATTTTTTGTCATCATTATAAACATTATGAGCTTATACTGTCCACTGCCGGACAAAAGCCTCCCTTATTTCTTTCCACCTCTATCTATCCTCTACCACCTTAATCCAGTTTTTATGTCATCCATCCCCCGACTATAGGGTATTCCTCTGCTTCGGTACGCCTCGTACCTTGGTCTCCGTTTCATATGTCCCACCCAGTTCCATTTGAGGTGTAACAAGTTTTAATATCTCAAAAACAATAACTGAATTAAAGTTTTTTTGTGGCTACATAGAAAGTGATGTACAATTTAAAAATGGGCGGTTCACATTATTTTTTAATAAGTAAAAACTTATTTTTTGCCTTCATTATCATCATCGTGGGCTTATTCTATCCACTGCTGAACGAAAACTTTCCTTATTTTTTTCCACCCTTTTCCATCATCTGCCATCTGGATCCAGTTTCCTACCAATCCTTTTATGTCATGCGTCCAACGACGAAGGGTCTTTCTCTGCTTCGGTACACCTCGTCCCTTGGTGTCCATTCCACAAGTTTTCTAGTCCCCCGTCTGTCATTCTGGCGAAATGTCCTGCCCAGTTCCATTTGAGGTGTAACATGACTTTGAGAGCGTCCATTAGCCTCGTTCTATTTATTAAGGTGTCATTTGGGATTTTGTCTCTAAGGGTAATTCCCAACATCGATTTCTCCATTTTTCTTTGCATAACCTGGATCTTGTGTATGTTTTACTTGGTCATTGTAAACGTCTCAGCTCCGTATGTGAGCACGGATAATACACATTGGTCAAAGACTTTTCGTTTCAAGCAAATTGGAATATCTGATCTGAATATGTCCCTGAGCTTACCAAATGCCGCCTAAGATAGATCTATTTTACTCTGTATTTTGATACGTCTGGTTGTCTCTCCTGATGTCAATTTCGTGGCCCAGATATTTATAAATGTAAACTTGTTCGATATTTTTGTCATTGATTCCGTGGAGCATTTGTAGCATATTTTGTGCTTCTTGTATGTTATTAGGAGACTCTCATCTACAAAACAGATATGGCCTATCTTTTCCCCGTCGATGTTTATTCCCATAGATTCCCAGTTTATATTTCTTAACATGGTTTCTAAGAGAATTATCAACAGTTAAGGAGAGCGTGTTTCTCATTGTTTTACACCTCTCTGGATTTAACAGTGTATTGGTTGGTCCATATTCTAACATTTCCTGTGGCATTTCCTATGGTCGATTCTGCATAGTCCATAAATACAAGTATAAGATGCTTATTGTATTCTATGTATTTCTCAATTAGTACTTTTGTCGTTAGAAAGTGGTCATTTGTCCCATATCCTCAGCAAAATCCTACCTGTTCTTTGGGGAGAAAAAAACTCTAGTCTATTTTTTGTACATTCACGTAAAAATGGTAAAAATAGATAAGCTTTTAAAAAATGGTATTAACACTAAAAACAGAGTGTAAAGTCTACTACTCACTATTCGAATCGATTCATCACTTCGATTCGTCCATTCGTCAGTGAATTGACAAATATTACATCCATACTATTCATCAATTTGTCATGCTTTTCAATGTTCCAAAATACTCAAAAAAACAAAAGATTTGATTCGGACCAATGGTTCGCCCAGGGCAAAGCCTGTTTAATTATCCACTCTATCTCCACACTATGCGGATGAATTAACAAATGATGAGTAGCGGGCTTTAAAACGAAGTGTTAATAAATTATTTCTGGTATTTAAAAAAAATGTAAAACACAAAAATATTTTTAAATATTCGGGAGGAAGGGGGTAGGTCGGGACCCTCTGATTATGTGCCTGATTTTTTTTGAGAAGGTAAATACTAAATATTTTTAAGTGTCAGAAAATTGGCCTATGCTTTTTCATAAATTGGAAAATAGACTTTTCCCATTAAATACCTCAATTTGGAATTCAAACGCTTATGTATAATTACAATAAAAAAAACTCAAATTAATTTCATAAGATAGAGAGAGACGAGTATACCCCAATATATCGATTTGCCTGTTTTCGGGGATCTCGGTGCCATTCCAGTTACGAAGTATAAAGTTCACTGTTTCAAACCCTAGTGGGCTTGCAGTTTTCCGCTCTTTAGGTATTAAATCAATAAATTCTGTTTATAGTTAATCAAAAGCAAGCTTTTTTTGCACATTTATTACTAGTACTCTATGTTGATCAATTAAAATATAAAAAAAAAGTCCTCCTTTTTTACTTTATTACATTTTATAAACTTTTATTACTCAATTGAACCAATTAGTTTCTGGGTGCTAAAATCTTTAAGCCAACTAACCAGCGGCATATACACAGAAGAATTTATTTCTTTACGAGACGCTATCTGAAATACATGAATATATGTAAAAGGGGTGATTTTTTCACTATTACAAACATTTTATTCAGCCTCCACTTCGAATTCGTACCACAATTATACCAGTTCATCTCTATACCTGAATTAATTATTGAACAAAATTTTAAATCGATTATCAAAGTAGTTTTTCAGGCAGAATTTTTAAATGTTTGATTAAAGCCACCATTTTGTTTCACCATCTTGGATCTGTACTAAAATTTTACCAGTGAATTACTACATATCAATTGATTTTTGTGCAAAATTTGTAGTAGTTCTATAGTAATAATTTTTTTAAACATTTCATTAGGTCGCCATTTTGTTTCGCTACATTGGATTTTTACCAAAATGTTACCCGGTCATATGGGTATGACACTTAATTTTTTGTCAAAAGCTGAAGTCAATCGAGTAAGAACAGACAGACCGACGGAATTGAGAAAACATGTTTTTCGGCATCTATGGGCCCTGAAACGTAAAGATCTGAAGAAACCTTGGAAGGTGATTTTTTCATGATTACAATACTTCCCTTCTACGAGGAAGTAAAAATTACATTCAAATAGGTGAATGTCCTTTAGATCAGAAATGGTTTAGATTTTAATGGAGTTTAAGTTCAGTTACTATGTTGATTTGTGCCCACATCCACTCTTTATTTTTTTAGAATTAGTTAAGACAGAAATGTTTAAATTTGGCACGTGTCAATTCCACAGTAAATGCTTTTTTTGTGTATATTTTCTGAATGAAAATGTCAAGATGGTCTGCTCGACCTACGACGTACTTAGGAGAAATTATTGGGGGTGGAGGGCTTGAGGGGTATTACGATTTTGCCAACCGATTTGGCAAAACAATATTTAATCATTACTAGAAAGATATGAAATATTTTACACATTATTACGTACTTACTAGTATAAAATATTTAATATACTTATCAAAGAATTTAATTTTGCCCTATATCATTTTTAACATCTCGCTTATATCTATAATATCGTTCTCGTATTCAAGTGACATTGCTGAGCTTATATGTTAGCCTCCCATTAAATTTTAGATCGCAAAACATTGTTTACAAAATAATAGACTAGACTAGACAACAATTGCATGTGGATACACCTAGATTTTTTAAATATTAGAAATACGTAGAAAAATTAATAGAAATATTGTGACAATGTGTTAGAAGATTCATAATGCAAAAAAGTATTAATTATAAAGGGTGTTAATTAGTTTTGTTACAGATTTAACAAAATTTAAACCAATTTTATTTTTGTAGACGTAGCTATTTACTGAAAACATGTTTGTTTAGCACTTTATATGACTGCCTCGGGAGGTTTTGCGGATTGCGTCAAAAAGTTCCGGGTAACTTTTAAAATATAGATATATATTTTTTTCAAAATTATACAGTGTTATACTGGAAAGTCCAATGTGGCAATGCCTTAAAAGTCTCAATAGTTTTTATTTGGAGTAGTTTCCACTTGAGTAAAAAGTAAAATTTTTATTATGATAATATTATTCACACAGAACTTCAAATTCCATAATTAAATCTTGGAAATAGTAAGAAAAAACAAACACTTGAATAAAGTAAATATACTTCTATTTTACAACATCACAAGTTTTAAAAAGTTTTTATTAAATTAGTACCTTGTTGGGGCGCTTCTTTTTCGCTCTATTTCTGACGATCTTTCGGGAATTATATGTATTAAACTATTAAAAACTCTTAAGAAAGTTGCGCTCATCTTTCTATCAAGGTATTAGCCAACTCATATAGATTTCTACGGTAAAAATCCGTTCTTAATAAATTGAATTTAATTTTGGACTAGACATATTCGACGAGATTGCAGTCACCCAACCACGCTGGTCAATCCATGCCTTTAATATGTTTATACTGCAGACTAAATTATACTATTATTACTGCACACAATTATTACCATAATTGTTTACAGGAAGTACAACATTTTATATGCATACATGCAGATAACGGTTAACATTCATTGACTGACCAGCAGGAAGAACCACAATACATTATTCCTCCTTAAAAAGTAACACCTCTTCGTCCTAATGCAAGTCGCGGCCTCACTATACCTTCATAAATTCCTGCGAATTCGGCCGCCTAAATGATATAAGTTGTAATTAGCTGTAATCTCCAATGCCGATGAATATTTGTCCATTTCATTCTAGTCTTTGGATGTTTCTGGTTCAAAAGCGGATATGGGGTTTACTTTCTGGGACAAGGACTTCGTTCCTTTGTTGTACTAAAAGTTAGTACTCCTTCGTACTAAAAGCCAGTAAATGTCCCCTATCTCAGACGCCATGTGGAAACAAATAATAACACCCCAGCTGGATTCACATTTTATTACATTTCAAACCAATGAATTATACACTATCTAACTGGAAAGGCTAGTATATAAATCGACTAAAAGGTGAAGCAGGAGTCAACAGACAGAGAGAAACCGATGAAGGGGTATGTATACATGTCTTTCAGTAAAAGAAATAGTGTTTTGTTATAAAAAATTGTTTTAGGTCGAAATTTTGTTAGTTTTGGCTTCGTATTCGAGGTTCACCATTAACAAATCATTTACTTTATTAAGTGTGTTTTAAAACCAATATTTTGTCTTTTGGATTTAGTATTTATTGTCAATTTCGTGGCACAGATATTTATAAATGTGAACTTGTTCGATGTTTTCGTAATTGATTTTTAAGGAGTCACTTATTATCAGATTGGTTATGAACTGGGTTTTTGATAAATTTAGTTTTTAGACCAGCGTTCTCTGATGTTTCGTGGAGCATTCGTAGCATGTTTTGTAGTTCTTATATGTTGTCTGTTATTAAAATATTATCATCTGCAAAACAGACATGACTTATCTTTTGGCCGTCGATGTTTAATCTCATTCCCATATATTTCCAATTTATCTTTTTTAACATGCATTCTAGGAGGGTTATGAACATTTTAGTAGAGAGTATATCTGAGTATATCTCCTTGTCTTACACCTCTGTCGATTTTAAAATTGTCAGTGCATTGATTGGTTGACGTTCTAACATTTCCTGTGGTATTTCCATATATATATTTAATGATTGCAGAGTTTCGACGGTTGGTTAGGCATTCGGCGAGGGCTTTCAGAAGTTTTTGTTGGTCTACCAAATCGAGGGCCTTTTCGAAGTCCACAAATGCAAGTATAAGGGGCTTATTGTATTCTATGCACTTTTCAAATAGTACTTTTATCGTTAGAAGGTGGTCATTTGTTCTACATCCTGAGCGAAATCTTGTTTGTTCTTTGAGGAGAAAAAAATCTAGTCTGTTTTTTGTATATTCACGTAAAAATGGTAACAATAGATAAGCATTTAAAAATGACATTAATACTAAAAGCAGAGTGTAAAGCCTATTACTCTCAATTCAATTCTATTCATCGGTTCGATTCATCCATTTATATGAATGAACGAATGGGCGAATCAATGAATTGACTAATATTATATCCACACTATTCGTTAATTTTTATTTACTAGGTTCGCATGGATTTCATGCTTTTCGATGTTTGCAAATACTCAAAAATCAAAAGGTTTGATTCGGACGAATGGTTCGACGAACCTACTTGATTATCGGTTTAAATACATTATTTCTGGTATTTAAAAAAATGGCCTCGTAGATAAAAAGTTGTAAAACCCAAAATATTTTTAAACAATCGGGAGGGGGGACGTCGGGACCCTCTGGTTATGTGCCTTTCTTTTGTAACCCACCTCTCTAGTTTTCTTTTTTTTTTTGAAAAGGTAGATACTAAATATTTTTAATTATCAGATTACAATAAAAAAATATCAAATTAACTCCATAAGATAGAGAGAGAAAAAAACGAGTATACCACAAGTCAGCGATTTGCCTCAGTTTTCGGGAATTACGGTGCCATTTCAGTTACGAAGTAGAGAGTTCACTGTTTCAAACCCCACTAATGAGTTTCCATTTTACCGTCTTTAGGTATTAAATCAATAAATTCTGTTTATAGTTAATCAAAAGCAAGATTTTTTGCACATTTATTACTAGTACCCTATGTTGATCGATTAAAATATAATAAAAAAGAAGTCATCCTTAAAACATTTATTACTCAATTGAACCAATTAATTTATGGGTGCTAAAATCTTTAAGCCAACTAACCAGCGGCATATACACAGAAGGATTTATTTCTTTACCAGACGCTATCTGCATATCTGATACAAAAATCGGATAAAAACAAGTGTCTATCTTTAAGGCGTATGTTCTAGTCCACCATTACTTGCCACTTAAGAAAAAGCTAATGAGTAACTGCTTGTCCATATATGGACACCCGTCAAGTAGCAATCAAACAGAAGCCATTATTTGCGTTCATCTTAGATCGGTCATAACATAATATCGCTTTGCGTCTGTTAAGAAGTAATAACCTACAAGTAATTTAATTCGATATTATGTAATTTGTATGTGCGTCGTGTTTAAGGTTACGGTCATTAGGATTCAATGTATAGAAGTGGAAATTATTTATTGCTTGCTCACTAGGTTTAAATTCTCAAGAAATTTAATTAATTAGTTTTTACTAGAAAATTTATAATCAGAAGCCTGCATATTATATTAAAATAAAATAAAAGTAGCGTATAAATGAAATAAAAGAAAAAAAAATCGGTAAATTCCTTTTACCCGGTACTTACTTCGTTAGGATTACTTTTTCATTTATTAGGAATAGTAAAGTGTGGCCCAATTTAGTTCTGTACATAGTCGCAGTAAATATGTGTTATATATACTGTCTTTTTAAACATTTTTATTGGGCGCCATTTTGTTCCATCATATTGGATTCCTACCAATATTTTACTATTTTCTTTCTACCTATGCCACACTTGACTTATGAGCATAATTTAAAATAAATTCAATAAATAGTTTTTACATTGACACATAGCGCCATTTTGTGTATTGTCCATTTCCACATTTAATTTTTCTGCAAAATTTGTTGTTGAACAAGATTTTTTTACGTAGATTTTTTAAAAAAATTATTTCACAAAAATTTTAATTAATTTAATCAGTAGTATTTTCCGGCTGATTTTTTAAATATTTTATTAGGCCGCTAATTTGTTTTGCTATCTTGGATTCATATCAAAATGTTACCAGTTCATTTTTATATAACACTTATTTTTTGGCATCTAGGGACGCTAAAACATGAAGATATGTAAAACCTGAAAGATTGATTTTTTTCACGATAACAAACATTTTGTTGGGCCTATATTTGGTTCCACCATCTCGCATTAATAACACAATTTTATTAGTTGATCCCTATACTACAATTAGTTATGGCACACAATTTGAAATCATTCCATTAGGTAGTTTTTTCAGGCTGAATTTTTATATATTTTATTAAGCCGCTATTTTGGATAAGTAGTTTTTAATATTATTTCTTTTAACATTTCACTATGTCGCCATTTATCAAGTCATCCTATATGACCCTTAATTTTTGACCAAAACTTGAAGTCAATGGGGTAAGTAGTTTTTTAGCTATACCGCGAAGAGACAGACAGATAGACAGACAGACAGACAAACAAACAAACATACAGCGAGACAGACAGACAGATAGACAGATAGCAGTGACGGCTCCTCAGAAATATACAGGAAATGTTCTCAAAAATAATTTTGTTTAAAAACGCACAAAAAATGTAGTTTATTATCTCCTGGGTACATAGCAAAATAGGTAGGTATTTCTATTATCGTTGCTTGTATATTAATACAAATCACACCAATAACAGCAGTCCGTGGGCCACCGTCCACAGATATTCTAATATATTTATTATAGACGGTGGCTCGGCCAGCCGATTCCATCATCTCACATGCTAGACTTCAGCTACTAATTCATGCGGTATGTAGTACGTTCGCATACATCCCAATGCTATAACGTTCGTCGTAGCTTATATCACCCAACACAGGCCCGTCTCGATGTGGCCGAATCCCCAGAATTTTTCCAAATTGAATACTGCTATTTTTCAGGTATTAATTGTAATTATTATAAAATGATATTACTTATTTTTAAATCAATTTGTTACATCTTTACATTAGTCATAACTAATGATGGTTAATATATTATATTAGTAATTTTCACTCCATGTTACATGTTTAAATGTGGTGGTGAAATGTGAAGTGAATATTTTAAAATATCATTTGTAATATGTCTCAAAATTCGGCCAGTCGCATCGTAATTCTTGCTGGACAATATACTTTTTTGGTTGTGTATGTAGCTTTGTCTCTGGCATCTATTTTATTTTCCTCTTGAGGACAGATACGTTAAAATATCAAAAAATTAAATTGACTGACTAGATCGTTTTACTAACGTTTTTTTGTTATTTATTAAATTTAAGCCTAGATCTGCTATATATAGGTTGATGCCTACTTAATTATCATTGAATAAGTAAATGGAAAATAAAAAGACTGACCAAATTTGGACGCGGCACCAATTTACACCACATTGGCCTCAAGAGCGATTTTAGGAAACCTTTCTGGGGGGAGGGGTTAATTTAAAAATAAAGTTTGTTAATATATTTTATTGTAAATGGTATGAGAACAACATAAATACCCATATTTTTTACCATACTTGTTGTGGCATAAGTGAAAAAAAAAAACAGCCTCTAATGAATAGTTAGAGAATAACGTCCAATTTTTTCCTGCAGCAAATTTATTACTTACATTGTTTATATTTACATCAATACTATATCTACATATATGCAAGAGACCCAATCCAACGGGTCGCTCTTGTGCTATAGTGTTCCTAGCCAAGTTTTTAATCCTAATTTTCACGTAAAAATATGTAAATTACACATAATGTTTGACCGGTCTCGGGGGAGGGGGTGGTATTTATTTTATTATCTCCTCACCGTAAAACCGCCCTTGATTGACCTTGAGCCTCGGCGGACCCTGAATTTTAGAGTACGAGCCGTCACTGACAGATAGACGGATAGACAGATAGACGGACAGACAGACAGACTGATGAAATTGGGAAAACAGGTTTTTCGGTATCTAAGGACCCTCAAAACGTGAAGATCTGAAAAAATCCCGGTGGGTGATTTTTTTACGATTAATGTACTTCCCATTTCCGAGGGAAGTAATAAAGTGAACTAAAAGAAAAAAATTAAATCCTTGCATATATATAAGTTGATAACAGTACATTGAGCTGCTACATTATCGTTTTTATTATTATGTATTATTATTAAATTATGTGCTTTACTTCAATATTTTAGTTTTCAGGCACTTCTTTAAAGTATACATAATTTTAATTTTTTTTAAATATTATTTATTTATACTGAGAGTCCTGAAAATTATATATCCAGTTTTCAAAATGTCATATTTTGCTTACCTAAAAACCACCATATACAATTTTTTAATCGAATCTCTACGAATAATAAAATTCGTCCGCTATGCATTTCAAATTTCTACATATTGATTAAAAGTCGAAAATTTGTAACAATTTTCAGTCGAGTTGGATCGATTACAAATAACAATACTTGTCCAACATACTAGAGCCGCTGTTTTCAATTTTCTATACCCAAAGTGAATCAAATTCGTATTCGAGCAAAATTATAATCTAAATGAGGTAAATCCCAGAAATCAGTTTATGCACGGAAAATAAATATCCTTTAGATTATAACAAACCGGCCTATTTTAAGAAAATCCTGATTTTGATATGAGTCTAAGAAACATTTTCTTAAATATAGATTTTGATATTTTTCGATATATTGCTTTGGATTGTCGCTGCAGTTTTTTAAAGAAACCATGGGCTAGTTTTTATTTTAAGACTTTGTACTTTTGTGTTGTAACAATTTAGCTTTGAAAGAACCATGTACTTTGTTTAAGACGTCGACCACTTAATTTTAAGACCTCTTAGGTACAGTATGTGCTGTCGTAAAAAAACCATTTTTTTGTTTAATGTCTCCAATACTTTCAAATAAGTAATATGACACCAACTTGTGTACACCAATACCTTTTATTAAGCCATCCATACACTTAGAGCAAAGTAATAAGATTTTCTATTAAAATATCCTTAATCTTACATAAAAAATGCAAGAAGCTAGTTTCTTAAATCAAGACATAAATTGCTTTATCCAAATAAATTATAAGTTTTGTCTAGATATTTAATGTTCTTATTTTAAATGCATAACTGCTTATTTTAATAAACTGGCGTGTTCATTGTAAAGGAAGAATATTTCTTTAACATTAACTTATTGATTTTAATAAAATAGTTCAATATACCGCATTTTTTAAAAATATTTTGATTATTTAATTATTATAAACTCTCCAAATGTTTGGTAGTTTCTTTTAAGATTATACAGTTATATATATTAATATAATTCTTCCACAAAAAAAAAACGTAAAATATATAAATGTATGGTATATGCAATTAGTATGGAAGATTACTAACAGATTATTTATTGATCCACAAAGAGGGAAGGATATGTTGTATATGTTAAAACAAACAATTAGGATTACAGACACACATATATTAATCTAAAAAAAAATAAACATTTATGAAAAACATATTTTACGAGTTGACTTTGAACAAAAAATCACACATATAATAAAAGTATTTAAGTTAGAGTATTAGTCAAATGAAGGCGTAACCCAAGTAACAAAAATTTAGAGTGGACACCATTAAATGAGATATATATCTTAAAAAATATTCATATTAAAAAATTGTTTCATTTCAAAGTAAAAATTGTTTGATATCAAGTGGAAATAGAACAATGATAATATTTATTACACAGGGTGTGTCAAAACTATGAGAGCAGCGCTTCCCTTTTTTTTTAAATAGAACACTTGGTAAATTTAATCGATGTTTCAATTCCTTCCTAAATTTTACAAATAACTAAAGTAAAGTCACATGTTGTGAATTATTGAGGTTTTCAAACTTTGTATCTCAGAGTCCGGCATTTTCCATTTTTTTAACAATTTTTCCATTTTTTTGTCACAAAAATCACAAAATGGACTAGGAGATATAAAGGGACTTATAGACTGGCACTTTTTTTTGTAAAAATATAGAATACTAGGACACGGTAAAATTAAAAATGTTTGAATCGCTATTAGCTGACCATAGCATACAGTTGTCTGGTTTTTCGCCTAGACGTTGACTGAGAAAAAATATGCTTAGATGAATACGTTTTATGTCGTTTGCCATGCAGGTGCAGCCGTTTTACAAACAGGTTGGAGTTAAGTCACATGCATGTTGTGGCAAGAGTGGTGGTAATCCGCGCGCATTGTTAAGTTAAAGTTTCTTGTTTTAAAGACTTAATTCCTTAAAAGGTGAAATTATTACTATTTGCGTATTTCCTGCAAGTCGTTTAGGTTTTAAATAAAAATGTGAAGTATTTCAGTTGTGAAAGAAAACTCTGCATGATTTATTGAAATAACAGAGAAATTTAAACTAAAACATTAAAAAAATAGTGGAAAATTTGATGCAAAGAAACAGCCACCTAAAATAAGGTACGAAGATTTTAGACCAAAATATCCGATTTATTTTCATTTAGGAGAACATGTTTCCTCGTCTTAAAGATATGATATCCATTTGCCAAAGCATTGTTTTTCAATTGAGATATTACACTGAAAACAAAAACCGTAAACTAAACATAAAATGTATTTATCTAAGCATGGGCGCCCGCAAAATTATTTCCGGGGGGGGCAACAATGTCAAAAAAGCAGAGCTGGGAAATAACTGAAGACAAAAAAGGCCATATATAACTTGTATATAAACGTAACACTCCAAAAGCATGGCCGGATGGACACTAGATTGTGTGCAGGAGGGAGCAAAACTAATTTTTTACCATAAAATATTTAATTCAGATTAAGTGAATATTTCTAGGAAATTATTTTTTCAATTTATATTTTTTTATATGTACTGACAAATAAATGTGTGCTTCACCAGGAAACCAGGCATTTTTATGAATTTCATACTGTAAAGCGAGCAGTCTGGAATATTATTGCACTCTAGCATTATAATCTCGAGGTTGTTACCGCTGATGTACCTGTATAACATACGAAAATTCATCCAGTTCGTTCGGGATTATTTATAAGCAAGTTCTATTCAAATTCAGTTGCAACGCCGCGGCCGTTCCCCGTTGGCCGGCATTCGAATTATTCAAAATATGCATGAACAGTCGCTCGTGATTCACGTTGGTGTTAATTGTCTGATTTCTCTTTTCGTTAGCACAAAACCACACTGTCACAAAATATTACCGATACGCCTAAAACTTCTCATTCAATTCTGAAATCAAAGCATTGCTGGGTGCACGTTTCTGAAACTGTTTGTTGAACCGAGCATATATGTGTTGCAGACTCGCACCACGATGTTGACCACATGCGTATAAGCGAAGATAATACTCTCCTAAAATCGTTTTTTCCTGGTGTTAACTACGATGGTTCGTGAATCCATATTGCCACATAATTATCAAAGGCTAAATTGACATTTCTACAATATATCATTTTTCAACACCGTCGCGCGTCGCGTCGCTCGTATAGAAGCGCAGTCAATTTTGTCTGACAGTGGCGGCTCGTCAGGGTAGGCCTCTGAGGCCGCGCCTCACCCCCAAAATAAAGGAAAAGAGAATTTTTTTATATAACTTTTTATCTATTACCAATTAGAAATATACTTTTTAACAGTTTTACAACATAGTAACATTAAAAAAAAACAAAATATAATCCCATAATAAATATTTTAGAAAATAAATTCTGACCACATCAAAAAACCGACCGTGCAATCCGTGCAAACCCATTCCTAAAGAAAGTGCTCTCGAATGAGGCGAAATAATTTTAGCTTGGAAAGTTTCGACTTCTGACCTATTTATCAACGGCCGGTGCCGATGCCGGCGAGTCACCTGATTACGACAGAGCGGGATGGCGATTGCCGATGCAAAGGAAGAATATTTCTTTGCGTTTTCTATTGCATTCTTGAGGCGATAAATCTGTAGCTTGGATATGCTTTTATTGGTTATTTAAATCACATGACTAGCGAAATATTCCAACGGCTTCTTTTTACGTGGTGCGTGCGGCTGAGAAAGAATTAGGAAATAGATTGCGATAATCGCTGATTGAGGGCGTTCTGTCTTTTAAGGTGAATAAATACGCGTTATATATTTGTTTTGTTTTGATTTGGTAAGTTGGACCGTTAAAATATTTTTTGTATTTGCTTTTTGCTTTTGAAATGAATCCTATTCACGACATTATTGCTTCATTAATTGAAACGCCTTTTTTAAGAAGAAGCGAAACTGAAAAGAAACAGATATTAGGTAGCCGTTCGACGCCGAAAATTTTAGCAATATTTAACGATAAGAGGCAAGGTAAAAAATATTCAAGAACTTTTCAAATATCTTGGTACGAAACTTATAGGTGGCTATGCGGAAGTATTTATAAAGAAAGCTTATATTGTTGGCCTTGTATTTTATTAGGTTGCGTCAAAAATAATTGGAGTTCAGTGGGCGGATATTCGGATTTAAAAAATTTTTCACGAGCAGTAAAATCGCAAGTTCAAGAGAGCATATTAAAAATTCGTTAGCACTTACAAGATTGTTGGAGCAAAATAGGGCGACTATTGCGGATGCACTACAAGAAAATGCAAGTCTTAATAAAATTGTTTATAATAAAAATTTTCGAAAAAACCGTTTATTATTAAATTATTTAATTGATGTTACTATTACTTTGGGTAAACAGGACTTGGCATTTCGAGGTCATAATGAAACAACAGATTCTTTTAACCGTGGCAATTTTAAGGAAATATTTACATGCTTAATAAAAAGAAATGCCGAACTTACTGAACATTGTGCTAAATTTTTAATATTTTTACGGGACAATCTAAGACTATACAAAATGAACTAATTGGTTGCATACATGACTATATTCAAGAATATATAAAAAAGAAATCAATGACACCGATTGTTTTTTTTTGGCGTAAATGATAGTACTGATATAACAGAAAAATCACAGTGTTAAAATTAAAAGGTATTTGACCAACGGATCTTTAAAAGAAAGATTTTTGGTTTTTTGACGTTGACGATAATAGAACAGCTAGAGAGCCTTTTTCATTTAATACAAAACAGCTTAGCAGCCTTTGACTTTAAAAATAAAGGTTGGAGTGTTACATGCTAGTGTTATGGCAGGTGAAATAAATGGGCTTCAAACCGCGCGCTATTGCTCCTTTAGCTATGTTTACTCATTGTTGCGCCCAAGACTTAATTCCTTAAAAGGTGAACAAAATGATTACCCAAAGTCGTATATTTTTTGCCACTTTAGTTTTAGGAATAAAAATGTATTTCCACCAATCACCAAAACTCTTTTGTGATTTATTGAAATAAAAGAAATTTAAACTGTAAAACATTAAAAAAATACACGGTTAAAATTTTAAAATTTGATGCAATGAATGGGACAATAAAATAATTATAAAATTTTGACCAAAATATCCAATTTAATTTTCATTCTGGAGAACATGTTTCCTCGTCTTAAAGATATGATATCCATTTTAATGATTGTCGAATTTTGCCTTTTGAGATATTTATAAACTGAAAACAAAAACCGTTGCACTGATGTACTGTTTAAAATATTACAGTTAAAGCATTTAGATATAAATTACTGCATTTCGCAAATACACCTTGCCAAGCAACGAATTATTGAAATAGAAGCTAGGAAATAACTGAAGAACAAAAATATTGCTATATAAAGCCACTATTCTGCCATATAACACACTCCGAGGGCATTTTTTTATAGCGACTTTGATAGTTTTTTAAATATAAAATATTATATTTCGAAATAATAGATTAAATATATATTTCTTCAATTAGTGGAACTGCTTGAAAATTTAAATAATTTTTTCTGTGCTGCTGTTCATATGTACACAAAATATTGAATATGTGTGCTTCCAGACGACTTTTTTAAATAATTTATTAAAAAATTATCCAAACATTTTTGACAGAGATAGATTAAAGAATGAGCTTTCTGTATTGTATAGGGATGAACAATTTTCAAATTTAGATGTCGAAAAAAGTCTAGCTTTGTTATTTAAAGATTTTAAAGCAATTTTTGCGGAAGCATATAAGCTTTTTAATTTATTTTTAACTATTCCCGCAACAAGTGTATCGGCCGAACGAAATTTTTCATGTCTTAAATGGATCAAAACCTACCTCAAGAAATACAATGACACAAGAACGGCTTTCGGGTTTAGCAATGATGTCAATAGAGCAGGAATTACTGTCAGAACTTAGTGAAGACCAAAACTTTTACGACCAAATTATAGATAAATTTGCAACCTTAAAAGACAGACGTATAGATTTAATGTACAAAAAGTAGTTTTTATCTTATTTCATACAACTATTTATTTTAAGTTTTAATAAACTAAATTATATTTTTATTATCGCAATCACCGCTATATTTTAGTGATAGGTGTACATATTTTACTTGTTTACTTTTTATTTACTTTTTTTAGAGTTTATTTTTTTAGTTTTTAATGGTTTAGTAGGGCTATTGGCGATGACCTCCATTAAAAAAAAAAGGTCAACGCGTCGCAGAATAATACCTCATGGGTGACGTGGAAATTTATTCACATTTAAACAAAATTAACCGCATGTAGCCTCACCCTTCAATATACTCACGAGCCGCCACTGCTGGGTACTGTTTATTTTCGTCCATACTAAACTTATGCTTCTATGTACACAACACTTATATCTGTAAAAATAGTACACGGCCCATGTTTTTCAGTTGAGATATTATATTAAAAACAAAAACCGTAACCCTAAACATAAAATGTATTTTTATAAGCATGGGCGCCCGCAAAACTATTTCCAGGGGGGGCAACAATGTCAAAAAAAGTAGAGCTGGGGAATAACTGAAGACAAGAAAGGCCATCTATAACCGACTACTTGTGTATAAACGTAACACTCCAAAAGCATGGCCGGATGGACGTTAGATTTTGTGCAGGGGGGAGCAAAACTAATTTTAAAACATATGTAATATACAATATTCGCATTTTCCAGGCGCCCATAATGTAAGAAAAATATTGTTTATAGCAATAAGAAGATGCTATCTACTCTATAGATAGAACGTTGTTGACTATTTAATATAAAATGCTGTAAATACACGACGGCAAATCTCATCATTTTCTGTGTGGTCATTGAAGGGATTAACATAAAATAAGAATGAGCAAATCGCACGTTCGGTTGTCCCTGTTAGGTCTAGGGATTATTATTAAACTGAATTGTAAATAGAAATTGCATTCCGTACGTGAATTCGGTAGAAATGTGTTGGAGATATAATATATGTATGTATTTGTGGCTTGAATAGTATAAAGACCAGGGATGTGCCGTAGGCCATAAAAGATATTCTACGCCGATTCCCTACGCATTGCCTACATGATATTTACGTGGATGGATTTAACGTGGAATTTGTAGACACATTTAGCCTACAATTTAAGAATAATATTTTTTACATATTTTTCATCTTTATAAGTTTGCTTGGCTTTTTGTTTCAATATTTTTGCAGCTATATATTTTAGTTTTAACATTAAAAAAAAGGTAATAATCATAAAATTTCTATATTACAATTTGAAAATTCTGGCTAAACTAAAAAAATTAAATAAATGCATATAGAAAGTATGAATATTATAAGTAGTAGCAATGTTTTTTTAGTTACGCAGCGAACTAACAGACAGACATACCGACGGAATTGAGAAAACATGTTTTTTTTAGGCTAAAAACTAATTCTGGCCTAAAATTTAAAATGAATCGAAAAAGTAGTTTTTTTAGACTAACTTTCTAACTTTATTAAGCCGTCATTTTGTTTAGTCACCTTGGATTCCTACCAAAATTTTACCACTTTATTAATACATTATACTTCGATAAATTCGGGGTAAATTGTGTAGGTAGTTTTTTAGGAATATCACTAGATGGCTTTTTTGGACATATTGGATTTTACAAAAATCTTTAACAGGTCATCCCCAAATGACACTTAATTTTTGACCAAATATTGAAGATAATCGGGGAAGTAATTTTTTAGCTATGCTGCTAACAAACGCACAAACTGATCGACAGACAGACAGTCCCGACAGACCCACGGAATGGAGAAAACATGATTTTCAGCATCGAAGAACCCTGGAACGTGAATATCTGAAAAAGTAGAGAGTAAATTTTCACAATTAAAATAATTTTCTTTTACGAGGGAAGTAAAAAAGGTAGAATAAATAATATCGATAAGTCAAAAATTATAGCGGCATATGACAAACTTTAAAATAGTAAATTAAAAGTTGTAGAAGAATAAATTAAAAAAAGTACTGGCCAAAGTTGTGAAAGATTCAAAATTCTATTAAAACTAGAAAAATTCAATTTAAACTTATATTTATAAATTATCTTTACATTATTAAATAATTTATTAAATTGTTACGTCCATTTTAATTTTAAGCTTTTTTATTTTTATGATGTCAATAGATAAAATATTATGTTGACAGAGTTGAAAATCTGTTGGCATAATTGTAATATTTCTCCCCCCCCCTCAATCAGTTCGTGCCTGTAGTTGTCAATGTTAAGCCTTTCTGTTAGACCGAAACTGACCCTAACTTATATTATTTAAATAAAAACAAGCTGAATTTTTTGTTATTGGAATCCAGTGTATTCTGCACATTGTAAAAACAGTTGTTTTATTTTATGTAAGTACAGAATGACAAAAAAAAGTAAAAATGCCTTCTATCTCCGTTGTTATAAAAAAAAACAATCGAGCATAAAATAAACAATAAACATGAAAAAACTTGTATAAGTAGAAGTATTGTAATCGTGAAAAAATCACTCTCCAAGATTTTTTCAGGTCTTTACGTTTCAGGGTCAGTAGACGCCGAAAACATGATTTATCAATTCCGTCGATCTGTCTGTCTGTCTGTCTCTCTGTCGATCTGCCTTTTCGCGGCGTAACTAAAAAATTGCTAATCCGATTGACTTCAAATTGTGGTCAAAAATTAAAAGTCATATATGACCAACATTTTAGTAAAAATCTAATATGGTCAAACAAAATCGCGGCGTTGATAAATGTTTAAAAAGTTATTACTAAAAAACTGCTTACAAATTTACCTCAATTTTTGCACAAAAATCAAATATTATGAGAAAATCTATCGGGAAAATTTTGGTACGAATCCAAGATGGCGAATCAAAATGGCGGCTTAATCAATTATTTATTAATCTGAAAAATTACTAAATGGATTGATTTCAAATTTTGTACAATAATTTATTATGATATAGAGATGAACTGGTAAAATTGTGGTACGAATTCAAGATGGCGGAACAAAATAGCGTCAAAATAAAATGATTTTCATTTCCAGGTTCTACATACCATCACGTTTTAGCCTCTCTAGAAAAGATATATGTTTTATCAATTCCTCGGTCTGTCTGTCTGTTTGTTGGTGTGTCAGTTCGCGACATAGCTTAAAAAATAATTACCTGATTGACTTCAAATTCTGACCAAAAATATGAGGATGACCTGGTAATATTTTGGTAAAAATCTAATATGGCGAAACAAGATAGAAGGCTAGAGAAACGTTAAAAAAATATTACTAAAATACCAATTATACAATTTATCTTAAATTTAGCACAAAAATCAAGTGTTATATAGAAATGAACTGATTACATTTTGGTATGAATACAAGATACCAAAACAAAATGCTGTCCTAATAAAATATTAAAAAAATCAGCCTGAAAAACTACTTATTGAATTAAATCAAAATTTTGTGTAAGCATTAAGTGTAATATAGAGAGAGATTCATTCATAAAGTAAAGGTGTGGTACGAATCCAAGATGGCGGCCAATCGAAATATTTAAAAAATCAACGTAAAAAGTCTTCTTACTCAAGTGACTTTAAATGTTGCAGAAAAAATAAATTTGACACAGAGATAAACTGGTACGAATTCAACATGACGTAACAAAATGGCAGTGTGCTTCAAAAACTACTTATATAATTTATTTTAAATTATACCCAAAAATCAAGTGTTGCGTAGGTAGAAACTGGTAAAATATTGGTAGGAATTCAATATGGTGGAACAAAACGGTGTCCAATATACCTAAAGGTTTGACAATACAGTATATACGAATATGTGTTACTAAATGACTATATACCGAATTAAATTCGGTCGCAGTTCACTACTCCTAATAAAATGAGAGATTAATAACCAGGGAAGTTCCGGGTAAAGGGAATTTACTTGTAATGTAATATTTTACTGCAAGTATTTCAAAAATAGTTACATTTTCCTATTTTTTCAGCAGATTCTAGAATATTAGTGAAATATAGGCAATTACATTTAAAATAAAAAAAAATTACTCTCGTTTCGATCACCCCTGTACGCTTTAATACTAATTTTTAAAACTTTTTATTGAGCGGCTTTTTTGATCATCCTTGATTTTTCTGCAAAATTTGAAGTCAATACTATAAATATATTTCTGATTTTTAAGATTTTTTAAACATTTTATTAGATCGCCGTTTCTTTTGCTTTATTACTTCTCTCGTAAAAGGGACGATTACAATAATCGTGAAAAAATCACCCTCCGCAATTTTTTCAGAATGTCACGTTTCAGGGGTAGCTAAAAAACTACTTCCACGATTGATTTCAAATTTTTGTCGAAAATTAATGGTCCTATGGGGATGACCTGGTAACATTTGGGTAAAAATCCCATATGGCGGTCTAGTGAAATGTTAAACAAATTATTATTAAAAAACTTCTTATCCAATTTTACGTTGAAATCAACTGGTAATATTTTGGTACGAATACAAAATAGCGGAACAAAATGGAACTTAATGGATTGATTTCAGATTTTATGCCATAACTTATTGCAGTATAGAGACAAACTAGTAAAACTGTGTTACTAGTTCAAAAGGGCGATTCATGTTTTAGCGTCCCTAGATGTCAAAAAATATGTTATCAAATCCGTCGGTCCGTCTCTCTGTGTGTCAGTTCGCGACATAGCTAAAAACTACTTACAAGATTGACTTCAAATTAAAATCAAAAATTAAGGGTCATGTGGGAATGATCTGGTAATATTTTGGTACAAATTCAATATGGCGGACCAATCTTAAAAAAAATATTATTACTAAAATTATACAATTTACCTCAAATTCTCTACAAAAATTAAATGGCATATAGGAACGAACTGGTAACATTTTCATGTGAATCGAAGATAGCAAAACAAAATAGCGGCCTAATAAAATATTTCAAAAATCAGTCTGACAAAATTACTTATTAATTTAATTTCAATTTTTGTGCCAAAATTAAGTTTGATATAAAGATAAACTTTACGGTAAAGTTTTGGTACAAATTTAAGATAGCGAAACAAGGTGGCGGCTAAATAAATTTTTAAAAAATCAACGTAAAAAAATCTTGTCCAATTAGCTCTAAATTTTGCAAATAGAATTAAATGTGGAATTGGAATAAATTCAACATGATGTAACAAAATAGTGGTATACTACATACTAAATAGAGACTCTATTCGGACGCGAGAAAGAAAGCTTCGAAAATGCCAAATGTGATTTTGGCGTAACGTCAGCAAAACTGTTTTCAGAACGACAGTAGTGAACGGATGTACACCCGGAATGAAAACACATTATATATATATATATATATATATATATATATATATATATATATATATATATATAACATCACGGAAATTTTACCACTTCTTTCCTATATTCAGGATTTGTATGTAAAATATGAAGACAATTGGATGAGTACTAAATACTTTCTATTTGCATTAATTTGTTCCTATTACTCTTGGTGTTCATTAAAAATTGAAAGTCAGTTCAATAAATGATTTGCTAATACTAATATATATATTATATTAACCAATTTTAAGAAACTGAAATTTGCTGCTTCAAATTCGTTTAGATATTTAGCTTCATTAACAGGTCTTTTTGAGACTATGGACAAACATAGTAAAGTTTTGCAACTACTAATTTATTTTCTGGAGGCTTAAGTGCATGATGCCCCTGTCCCTAAGCCCTTAAAACCATACACAAATATGTTCTTGGTAAATAGGTTTCATTATTAAAGAATTAGGTTTATTTAATAGTACGGAATACCAAATTAAGTTTATTTAATAACGAATGCCAAATATATATAAAATATTTCTCAAAATCGAATCAAGTTTCTCTAGTCGAGTTTCGGCGGAGAAACTTTTTTAATAAGTGAGTTAGCGGTAGGTACTTGTATCATGAAAAATTGTTCTAATAAAAAGTCATCGAAAACTAAATTCAGGCACTTGAAAGTTATAAAATACACAGAGCTGTATCCCGAATGGACAAATAAAGCAAACAATTTTTCTACTTATAAGTTATTTCCGAAATAACTGCTCCACTTCATTCGAGTTTTCTAAACATATTCGTTCTCCAAGAGAAACTAAGAGAATCATTGAACAAACTCGATAACAGGTTTAAGAATAACACCATCTTTGTTCCATTCAACGGGAAAATGGTTCGTTTTTTCTTTCCAATTTTCACAGAATCGCAATATTGTCCAGAATTCGCCAAAACGTTGTCGGAAACACATTGGCGTTACGGCAATTGCCATTCGGGAGTAGTTCTGGTGAACATTATGAAAACATTGTGGGAGCGTTAGTCGAACTTTTCCCAGCAATGTAATACACGGCTTGGAAAAATGAACTGGAACAACTTTTATTTGGCGAAGTGTCCTGACTTTTGTATGAAAATTTAATTTCTTTGCGGAGAATATTCACACACTTGTATTACGGAAATTTTTTACAGGTTGTCTGGTAAGTACGAGGCCAACTTTAGGCAATGTGCAGTCAATAGAAACCTAGTGTTTGAAATAACATTTAATATTTTATGTAGGCTATAGAGACTCGTGAACTTATACTTCAGTCAAAGTTTACTGAATAAAAATATAAGTTGACTCGATTTACCATTCCTCGCCTCCCGTCACGGCTGGTACATTCTGGGTACCGGTCGGGTCTCCGGCACATACACAGTTGGTCAGGCTCCGTGGTCGCACCAGTTGGTTATTGTAGTATATAGTGAGACAATTTTTTTATTTCTTTGATAAATATGAGCCAGTATGCCTGTTAGATATTGCTCTATAGATGGTTGTAAAAAACGTGTTTTATCAACTCTGTCATTTCGTCTGCCGGTCTGTCTGTCTGTCTATTATTTCGCGACATAGCTTAAATCCTACTTACCCGATTTTGACCGGAAATTAAGGATCATATGAGGATGACCTAGCAATATGTTAAAAAAAATTGTAAAAATTTAAAAAAAACAAGTCTTTTTTTAAATCGTCGATGTTTCCCAACTTTATTGTTGCATCCTCAGAACACATGGATTCTATATCCTTCATGAAATCCATATTATCAGTCTTTACCTTCTCCGTTGGCCTGCAGATATTTCCTAGATATTAAGTTCTTAAATAGTTTTCGTTAACGATCCTCTTGTTATTATGTTAGAGTGGTGTATTATTTGGAGTTGGGATCCAGTAAAAAAACAATAGACTTTTTTAAACTGTCGACGTTTCGCAATTTTATTGTTGCATCCTCAGGACACATATAAATTCTATATCCTGCACAAAAGCCATATTATCAGTCTTTATCTACTACGTTCGTCCATAGTTATTATCGAGATATTAAAATTCTAAATGGTTTTCGTTAACAATCCTCTTGTTTTTATTTTAGAGTGGTGTATTATTTGGGGTTAGGATCTAGTAAAAAAACAACACCTTATTTTTAAATTGTGGACGTTTGGCAACTTTATTGTGGCATCCTTAGGACACATATATAGATTTTATATCCTGTATGAAACCATGTCTTTACCTACTCCTTTGGTTAGCAAATATTTGCCAGATATTAAGTTTCTAAATGGTTTTCGTTAAAGGTCTTCTTGTTAAAGTGGTGTATTACTTGGGGTTAGGAAATATCTGCGGACCAACGGGGTACGTAAAGACCGATAATATGGGTTTCAATTTAAAATGGCCATTCGAAATGGCGGCCAAATAAATTTTTTTAAAGATCATCTGGTAAAAATTTTGTTCAGTTGACTTTAAATTTTACAGAAAAATTGAATGTGCAAATGGGATAAACTGGTACGAATTTAACATGACGTAACAAAATGGAGGTGTATATCAATGTAAAAACTATTTATTGAATTTATTTTAAATTATGCTTAAAAGTTAAGTGTGGCATAGGTAGAGAGAAAATGGGAAAACATTGGTAGGAATCGAATATCATAAAAAAAATTAGCGCCCAATAAAAATGAAAAAAATAAACTGTGAAGTAAACTGAGTCACACTTCCGAACAAATGGAAAAAAATCATATGAGGGCAGTTCCGGTTAAAAAAAATTTACTTAATATTTAAATATTAAATTCACTATATTTAAACAACATTTAAAACTGTAATTGTAAAATTGAACTCAATAATTTTTGTCTAGTTCTTCGAAATTCCCTAGTAGGTAAAAATTCGTAGCGCCAAGCCAAACTACTTTTAAACAGCTCCATAACAGGAGACAGTGTCGATCGGGTTTGGAACTAGTCGGCTTGCCTTTTATCTGCGATTTTCAAAGTGCCAACGGCCCAGTGCGGCAACTTATATTTTTATTCAGTAAACTTTGCTTCAGTTAATCTTCTACACGGTCAGGGAAGTCAATGACGTACTTGCCATCATACTCCTTGGCTCAAACTTTTGGCGGATGTCATTTTATTAAACAGAAAATTGACATTTTAAATACACTCATTTCCAAAAAAGTGACGCACTTGATTTTTAACCTAAGTTCAATATCTTATAACTTCTAAACCAGCGATGTTGAAGATTTTTTTTCATAGGTAGGTAATGCTTTTGTCTTCCAACAAAAATGAAGCAAATGAAAAATTTATCAAAAGATTTTTGGCTAATAATGTAAAAACTAGAACTATGTTTTTTTAGAATTTTTTTTTTACTTTCCCTGTGTATTAGCTGAGGATTTGTATAGAAACTCACACCCTGAATGAAAGACGCTTTTTGGTGAGCAATTTGCTTTTTTATTCATCGACTTATCTCTAAAATTGACCGAATTACAGCTTTTTTGCTAAAATCTTACCATGCTGCATAGTTGTTAATGGAAAAACTTAGACAATGTTTTTATTTAACTTAAAACAACAATAACTGGACAAGAATTTGTAAAAAATGTGCTTAGTACCAAATATTGGCTTCTCCATACCAACTCTGAGAGCTTCTTATCTTGTAGCATACTAGAAATTAAGTTTCTTATTCTTTCCATTGGTCCCATTCTTTTGATGTTGTATCTGCCAATTCTGTTAGGCTCTCCAGATACCGTTCGCGAGAACGCACCCATCTTAATTTATTCCGTAAATGTTTTACTGCATTTATATCGGAGCTTCTCGCAGGCCCTATAATGTGACGATACCCGCAGTTTCGCATTATTGCTAAGGTATATAGTAACGGGCATTATCCTATGTCAGAATATGCAGAACGATATTCAGGTATAACAATAATTTTAGACTTTTGCAAGTCTTCTAGCCTTTAAATTCACTTCTGCTAGGCGTACACAAACCGCCTGCTATCTATCTATCTCGAACTTGTCGAAGATTTGTTTGGACTTTTACAGGTGTATTTGATAGATTCCGTAAAATCTGCAATAAAAAGAGTTGCATCGGTAATCGGCGGCAAGAACTGAACTTAAAACCTTTTAAGTTTCTTTTAATGGGTCTGGAAATTATATATTAAAAATCCTAGCTAGCGGATGAACTATGTCGGATCATAATCGACTTTGAAAAAAAATTGCCGTCACCATAGCAATTAATATAGTCTGCCATATTTGTCAGTTATGTATTTAACTAACTTCATGATTGTCATTTTTTATACGAGAAACATATTTTAGTGATAAAATGCTCTAAATTACACCCTAATAAACGGCAAGATTAGTTGCTTTAGCGTAGTAAACGCTACGCCGCTCGTACTGTGGGGGTCTCTGAAGCAATCGCTCATAGAGCGATCCTGAATTATGAACAAATATAAGCATTGCATTGCTCGAGAAGAGATGACTGAAGATTTTACGGAATCAATCGAATACGGCTGTGAAAGTTCAAGCAGACGGTTTGTAGACGTGTAGTCGAAATGAACTTAAAGGCTAGGAGGCCTGGAAAAGGTCGTAAATTGTTATCTCAGCATCGTGCTACTCGAAGATTCTTCGTGAATGGACAAATGTGCTGTTTACTGAGAAATCAAGGTTTTGCCTTAATATGGTGGATGGGAGAAAAAGAGTCAGAGTATTTTAAAGAAATACGTTCCATTGAAGATTGCTTTTTGTTGCAATGAGGCTCTGTTAGACTTGAAGAATTTTGTAAGACTAATAGTTTATTTACTAATATCGATAAATGCTTTATAATAACTTTTACGAGAAATCGTATGAGAGTAAGACATAATTATCAGTTGAAGGGTGAGCTTCTTAAGCGGGAGGATCAAGTTAAGGAACTTGGAGTTTTTGTCGATTCTAAACTGTCGTTTGAACTTGAATATTGATAGAATTGTGAGTAGCGCATATCGAATGTTGGGCTTTGTAAATACACAATGTAAAAATTTTAAGAATAATTGTCACTTTATAATGCCTATGTTTTACTACATTAAACTTTGCCTCATCGTTATGGAACCCGAAATACAACGTTATAAATCTCGTCTAGAATCCATTCAGAATAAGTTTTTAAAGTAAGCTTTTAAAAATAATTTACGTTTAATATTTTATCACTAGAAGATCGAAGAGTGATGACAGACCTGTTAACACTATATAAAATTGTTAATTCTAAAATTGGCCCAAATTCCTTTTGATGAGCCACAAAGATATCTGAGACATTTAATCAATTTAACATACCCTTTTCTAATACAAATAGTTCGTTGAACTCTCCCTTGTCAAGAATGTGTAAACTCACTGACGCTTTTTGTGATAACTTTGATTTCTTTTATCTGCCCGCGTACTTATTAAAGAGAAAACTAAAGGATACTTTTTAAACCTTGTAGGAATACAACTTAATATTGATAGTTTTATTTTTGTATTTAGCTTTGTTTTGGCTTGCTCTTTTTGTCTAGGCAATAGTGTTTAGTGCAAGCAATAATTATTGTAACGATGTAATACAGTATAAATGTAAATTGTGGATACTTCGCTGGGAACCTTTGTTCCTGTTAAAATATTTCACACAAATTCACGTTGGAAAAAGTAAAAGTAATAGGTTCTTAAAAACGAGACATACAAAAACTTGTTTACAAATATAAATAATATAAAAATGCAGTACTGGAATTTATATACATCTCGGCTGTTCATGACCTAATAATTTGCCGAAAAACTGAAATTATTAAATTTATAAATACCAAACATCATTTTTGTCTTCAGCAGCCCTACACATCCAATATTGCGTTTAGTCCTAATTTTTCATTTACCTTTATTTCTTCATATATTCTGCGCAAAGTATATCAAAGACAGTTAATTTCGTTTTGAACTTGGCATAAGTTAATTAACACACTCCGGAATTATTTCCAAACGAAATCCCCGCGCTACTGATATTGTTAGACTTCCACAGTTTCTTGCAAATCGGGAAATGGGTTTGGTACATGTAGGTCAAGTAACACAGATATTAAATTTATTTTCTCTGTGGAATAAGTAAACTGGAAAATCCTTAGGCTATTTTGTATTTCCATTTTGACATTGACATTCTTCTTTCGTTTAGAACTTAGAATAAAATATATTAGGGATTGAAAATATCCACCTATACGGACTAAATCTAACCAAACGCATTTTTAAAGAGAAAATATATCGGTGATTTCGAAATCAAAATGATATGGGAAGGTATTAAATCTTGCGTAGACTCTTTGACTGATTTTTTCCAAAATATTTTGCAAACAATATTCCAGTTTAATCAAAGAACTCATAAAAATCATTTTTACTTCCCGCGTAAAAAGAAAGTATCATAATCGTGAAAAAATCACCCTCCGAGATTTTCAGATATTTTCGTTTCAGGTGCCCTGGATGGCGAAAAACATGTTTTGTCAATTCTGTCTGTCTATGGCATAGCTAAAAAAATGCTTACATGATTGACTTCAAATGTTGGTCAAAAATTAAAAGTCGTATGAGGGTGATCTGGTAATATTTTGGTAAAAATCCAATGCACCGGAACAAGGTGGCGACCTAGTGAAATGTGAAAAAATTATTACTAAAAAAACTGATTATCAAACTTACTTCAAATTTTGCACAAAAATCAAGCACTACATAGGAATGCACTGGTAACATTTTGGTATGAATATAAGATAGCAAAACAAAATGGCGTCGTAATAAAAATATTTAAAAAAAGAGCCTGAGAAAACTACTTATTAGATTAATTTAAAATTTTGTGCAAGCATTAAGTGTGATATAAAGATAAACTGGTAAAGTTGTGGTACCAATTCAAGATGGAGGAACAAAATGACGGCCAATTTTTTTTAGATCTTATCCAATTGACTTTAAATTTTGCAGAAAAATTAAATGTGATATAGGGATAAACTGGTACGAATAAAAAACGACGTAACAAAAGGCGGTGTACGTCAATGTGAAAACTACTTATTGAATTTATTACTTCCCTCGTAAAACGGAAGTACTGTAATCGTGAAAAAAATCATTTTCCCATATTTTTTATATCTTCACTTTTCGGAGTCCCTAGATGTCGGAAAACATGCTTTCTCAATTCCGTCGGTCTGTTTGTCTGTCTGTCCGTCTGTCTCTTTGCAGCATAGCTGAAAAACCAGTTACATGATTGACTTCGAGTTTCAATATGGAAATGACCTGGTAACATTTTGATAAAAAATCAATAGGGCGAAACAAAATGGCAGTGTAGTTAAATGTTAAAAAAATTATTACCAAAAAAGTACTTATTTAATTTACCTTAAATTTTGCACAAGAATCAAATGTTTAATGGTAATTAACCAGTAAAATTTTGGTATGAATCCAAGATAATGAAATGGCGGCTTAATAAAATGTTTAAATATTGAGTGTGAAAAAAACTACTTATTAAATTGATTTCAAATTTTGTGCAAGAATTAATAGTGTATAGAGATGAACTCATAAAGTTGTGGTACGAATTCAAGATGGCAGTCAAATGAAATGATTGTAATCGTGAAAAAAATTGCATGTTTTACATATCTTTACGTTTTAACGTCCCTAGATGACAAAAAAATGTTTTTTGCTCAATTCCATTTGTCTGACTATCGCGTCGGCTTGTCTGTCTGTCAGTTCGCGTCGTAGCTAAAAACTACTTACCCGATTGGCTTCAAGTTATGATAAAAATTAAGGGGTATGTGGGGATGACCTGGTATTTTTTTGGTAAAAATCCAATATAACGGAACAAAATGTTGGTAGTGAAATGTTAAAAAAATTATTACTAAAAACCAAATTATCCAATTTATTCCAATTTTTGCACAAAAACGAAGAGATTGTGTAATATTTTGGTATAAATTCAAGACAGCGCAACAGAATGGGGACCTAAAAAATCAGTCTAAAAAACTACTTATTAGATAAATTTAAAATTTTGGGTATTCATTAAGTGTGATATACTGATAAAGTAGCAAAATTGTGGTACGAATTCAAAATGACGATACAAAATGGCGGTCTTAAAAAATCAGTGTCAAAAAATTCAACTAATTTTAAATTATGCCCAAAAAATAAATGTGGCATAGGTAGAAACTAGTAAAATATTGGTACGATTCCATATGGTGGAACAAAATGGCGCGCATTAAAAATGTTTGGAAATAAAGTATATATACTAAATGACTGTGCAACTAAATTGAGTTAAACTTTACTATTCCTAATGAAACGACCGATTCATAAGGAAGGAACTTCCGGGTAAAGCAAATTTACCGATTTTTTGAAGATACACCCGTTAAATTAATTACACATTGGGGCTTCTAAACAGGTTATATATCGTATGTTGGTCAAGGACTGGTAATTCCGAAATTATCTTTAAGTGTAAAATGATACTTAAGGGATCGAAAAGCAAACTTTGTATATGCTTTAAACCACATCGAATTTTTGTAAAATGCCCGGAACGATATCTTGCTTGATTCAAGTTGCTGATAATTTGTACGAAATGTTAATCTGTAATACTGCTGTGAGCATTTAATGTTTTTTTTTGCGTTCTTTTATGCTCTTTATTTTTCAACGAAACTGCAGTACTAGCTATACCAACCGTCGACAATTACCATTCGTTGTTCGCCCATAGACCAGTCCCATCTTGGGAAGACTTGTCCCTTGCATAGGGTCACTTCTATTTTATGATAGGGTCTGAGACTTCTTTTTAGATAGGCAAGTGTGAGAAATTCTGAAACGATTTGCGTCTGTCTTTGACTGCTATGAATGTACGGAGTTTTATGATCACAATTGACATGGTGTACAGTTAATGATAAGTTCAGGCCATCCGTCAAAAACATCTATCACCTGGGCATCCTGTCAATGCTGAATTTAGTACATACCGCCGGAGACTAATCTGTATATACCGCCGCTCGTCAAAAAAAGTGACAACCAAAAAAAAATAATACGAAATATTTTATTATATTATTTTATGTTGCTACTATTGATTTATCCGCGGCAAAAAAGTTCGTGAGAAAACATGACCAAAAAAAAAACAAGAAAGGAACATCAATTTATTTTAGTATGTACAGTTGGCGGCAGATAAAACGGCTTAATTACTTCATTGTAAATTGTACTTTGTACTCCTTGATTTACCTGAATTACCTTTCAAATTTGACAGTTATAACATCACAAGAAGACATGATTGTGCCAGACAGTATTTCTAAACGCAGAATAATAGCACAAAATATGCCACATTTAAGCATTGCTACAAAAACTGCAATAATTTCACTAATAGAACAAGAACGGGTCTCTCGGGAGAGTTGCCTATTATTTTGGTATAGCTAAGAGCACTATTGAGGGATTGTAATATTTTCTGATGATAAGGTGTTTCAGTCTACGTATAATGGGCGGATTCGTGTATACCGACCTCTTAGTTGATAATAACTTTACTGGTACGTTTACCATATCTTTAGTTATTACTGATTTTAATGTGTTTGTCGTTTTTTAATGTGTTTTTTGTTGTTTTACTTCTTTTGAGATTTTGTAGTTATTATTATAAAATATTTTTTTGAGATGATTTCTTTTTTATTTCCATAAAGTTGAAACTTTTTACTATTTTTTTGGTATATATTTAATATACGTCTTTGAAACTAACCTTATATTAAACAAATCCTTCAATCAGATAAAAAAAATACATTATCATACCTTTAAAAATCACTCAATCCGTATGGTTATATTCTGGGTAGCAGGCAAAAAAAAAGACTGTATTACCAAAATACCATAAAATGAGGTTATACTAATTTGACACCGTACAGATTTATCTGACGCCAACTGTACATATAAAATTCATTTTTTCTGATGTCATACTATCGCCTCTCAATAATTTACACCCGGAGACTAATAGTACCTTACTCCCCTCCTAAATCCGAAGCTATTTTCTGTGCCCACCGGTGCAAGAATTACATGTTCTTGAGGGACGGCCTAGACTCTAGACTATATGCAGCACATGCAAATTGGGACAAGTCTGCTGGCGAATATATACTTTTAAAGATATCTTGTTTGGAGTAAATAAAATCGCGATATTGTTTTTAATATTATTTGACCTTAACTTCTGTCATTATAAGAAACTAGTTCTTCATTAAGTATAAATGCATTGTATATATCTCACAATAAACCCATTTTTAGACCTTTTACTCTCTCTTGAGATGTAAAATCTCGCTGACGGATCACTAAACATTTTACTTTGCGAAGCTGATGTGAGATGTCGCAGTTGCTGAGTTTGATGCACCGTTTCTAAATTTGAAAATACAAATTCGGCTAAATTATGTGGATAAACATGCAAGCTGTTTAAAATATCTTTTATTTCTTAATTTTCGTTTTTGATTTCATTTTACGGAAAATATTTTTTCCATAGCGTGGCTGAAATTCAAACCTCGGCCTAAAACCGTGAACTTAAAATAAATGAATATAATGCTAAAAAGTTTTATGAATAAGATTTTGAACGTGTACCTTGCAAAACCTAGGCTAGTATTTATGAAGTGCGTATACAAGGTCTTTATTTTCTAAAATGTATAGCACCCCATAGCAAAAACAAAGTTATGAAATGGGTTTATAAGGTGATTATTACTTAAAAATGTGTTTTTGTCTAGACATTACGAAGAACTTTTGAATGCCCTTTACAAGGCATTTGTATCCTAAGACTTGATATACTCATGAGCATATTTATTAATTCTCTCTATATACATATAATGTTCGGGTGTAAAATCACACAAAATCAAACTAGGCTATCCGCTTAATAAAGGGCCTAGACACGACAGTCCTTTTGGCGGCTCTAGCGTGAGTTTACAGACGGGGTTTTTAGCAAGTTTATTTATTTGTTCTATCCTTCTCGATAATTGAAAGTACACTAAAGTCCTTTTAGAAGGCACGCCTCACAATACGGATTTTTTTTTTTTTTGGTGACGATGGGGAATGCTTTTACGCACGAATTCCCTTCTAATAGAAGGAAAAACAGTGTGGGACTCATTGCTCAGCCAGGTTTTCACCTGATTGAGTCAACAATATCCACTAAACCCCACCGGGCCCCCATCAGATGGACCATCATTGGGCTAGCCAAGGATCCTTCAATGGGGTTGATGCCATCGGGAGAAAACTCCTATGAAGGACATGGTCTTCGCTGTCGTGGGGGGGGGTCCTCACTTGGCAGGATGTTTTTGCCACCTCTCGTTACTTGTAGTCATCTGAAATAAAAGATATTATTAATAATGAAAGTGTCGTCTTACCAGGTGGGATATTTCTCTGTTATCCTCCTTTCTTCTGTCCGGATTGCCGCTGCCTTCGTCCTACTGTCCCGTGGTCCAGTCTGCCGCTGCCAGCGTCCCTCCGTCAGTGTACCTGGTGGTCTTCGTGTCTTTGGTCCTCTTCTGTGCCCTCAGCGACACTGCTGTTCCGTGATCCGGCAGTGTTGAGGCTGAGGTGGGGTATTCTTTTACCTCAGGTTCAACTGCAGCTCGCGCCGGAGCCAGTTGAGGTACCTGGGATCCTCTTCTTTTGCCTCAAGTTCAGTTGCAACTCACGCCGGAGCCAGCTGAGGTACCTGGGAATCCTCTTCTTGGAGTTTGGTGGCCTCTTGTTGATACTCTTAAGGTTTCAGAGGGCAAGATCTAGTTTCTGAGGAGCACGGAGACTCAGAAGTTTCGATTTGCCCACTTCCATCCTAGAGTATATTAGCGCAGGAGCCCGTGTCTAGGTCTCCTGTGCCTTGTCCAATTGTTGCGTCTCGGAGCTAGCGGATCATATTCTACCAGGTCCCGTAAGTTTTCGTTGGGGTGATTTTCTGCTGCCCTGAAGGCTCTGGTAGCCTTTTGCCGCATGAATTCTTCAATAGGTGTCCATTGAAGATCACGCTGCAGGTCCTCGTTCCTGATAAACCATGGGGCGTCAGCTGCCATCCTAATGAGTTTGTTTTCTGTCCTCTTTAGCTTCATAAGGTTGGTCTTAGAGGCATATCCGAAGGATGTGGAGCCGTAGGTGAGTTGGCTCCTAGCTACTGTTTGGATCAGTAGCAGTTTGGTCCTCAATCCCATTTCACTTTTTCGACAGAGCAGTGGATAGAGTTTACCCATTGCTTGTCTAGTTTTTCTCCTCGCTGCGTTGATATGGTTGTTCCATGTCAAGCTTCTGTCCATGGTCATCCCTAGGTACTTGGCCTCGTTTGTCCAAGGGATCTCGACATCTCCAACTCGGATTCTAGCTGTTGGAACCAGTCTCCTTCGTTGGCATAGGATTGCTTGGGACTTCTGGGGGTTGATTTTAACCTTCCATTTGACACACCAGTCATGAAGGTTATCAATGTCCTCTTGCAGTCGTCTGCCCATTATCCGGGTGCTTCTGCTTTGGTGTAGGATGGCTGTGTCGTCCGCGTAGAGTGCTGTTAAGCCCTCTTCACCGATTGGGATATCGTGAGAGAAGATGGAGTATAGAATGGGTCCCAGCACTGACCCTTGTGGTACTCCAGCTATTAGTCCTCTTGGAGCTGAATGAGAGTCATTCACCTTGACTGTGAATGATCTGTCATTTAGGTAGCTTCTGATAAGCTTTATATTTCTTCTCTCGTATCCAGCCACCGACATTTTGTGGGTCAGGCCTTGGTGCCACATCCTGTCGAAGGCTCTTTCGATATCCAGGAAAATTGCTCCTGTGGCCTCTCTGTTGTTGAATCCTTTGGTGATGTACTCTGTGGTTCTGAGTACCTGCTGCTCAGATGAGTGTCCTGCCCTGAAGCCGAATTGTTCATCTGGGATGGCATCTAGTTCTTGAGACTCATCTTTTAGTCTTCTGGCTATAGCTTTTTCAGCTACTTTGCTTAGAGCAGGGAGTAGACTGATGGGCCTGTAGTTTTGTGGTAATGTCCTGTCTTTTCCTGGTTTTTCAATGACGATGACCTCTGCCTTTTTCCATGTGCTGGGGAAGTGGCATGTTCTTATGATGGAGTTTATGATGTTGCCCATCGCACTGTATCCTTTCTTGGGGAAGTACTTCAGCATTTTGTTGGTGATGCCGTCGGCTCCAGGGGCTTTCTTGACCTTCAGTTTCCTGATGATGTCTCGAACTTCTCCGGGTGAGACAGGATGTGGATTTTGTTGGGGTAAAATCCAGGCATCCAGGTCTCTAACTGAGTCGTGGACCTCTTCGGTGAGCTCTTCGTCCTCCTCTGGATGTTGGTTAAGCTGACCTTGTTGGACTATGGCATCCGCTAAGGCTTCAGCTTTGTCCTCGTCGGTGTAGATTGGGCCATTTACACCTTGGAGAGGAGGGATAGGACGTTTGTCCATTCGAAGAGCACGTTGCATCTGCCAGGCTGTTTGGTGATACGTGTCTAGGGATCTCAGTTTTTCCTGCCACTTGTTGTTTCGGTGCTCTTGTAACCGATTTCTCAAGTTTTGAGAGTGTCGGTTTAGAGCAATCCTGTCCTCGTCCTCGTGGGATCTAGCGTAGATCCTGCGGAGACGTCTGTTGGTCTTAATCTCGTTTCTGAGATTTTCAGGAAGCTCCTCGGTTTGTCGATGCCTGCTTGTGTCTTCCACTACTGTGTTTTCGTGGAAGGAATTCAGGATGGCTGTCTCTAGACATCTTACGGCCTCATCTAGTCCCTGATGAGCGCGGATCTCAGGGATTTCGATTGCGGCTTTCAGATGTCTTTGATAGGCCTTCCAGTCGGTCGTCTTCTTGGTGTTGTGATTTACTCTGTTGAGGTTTACTCCTAGTTGCAGGAGTACCGGGTTGTGGTCGGATGTACCCTCGTTCAGAGTGTTGATGTCTAGCTCTTCCCTGATGTTTTTTAGGAGCGCAATGTCCAACACGTTTGGTCTCCCGTTTCCACGGGGGAGGTATGTTGGTTGTTCTGGTCCTATTATGGCGAGTCTGTGGTCCTCGCATAGTCTGGTTAGTTTGCGACCATTTGGGTTGGTATGGGTGCAATGCCATTCTTCGGATTTGCAATTGAAGTCGCCAATGATGATTTTGGCTCTTCGTCCTCTTGCTAAGTGTTCGATGTCCTCATCCAACAGCTCCTGTGTTGGGGAGCGATACGCAGAGGTGATTTTGATCGGGCCTCTACGAGTGTTGACCTCTATGGAGATGGCGTCTAGCTCCACATCCTCAACCCCCAGGAAGGAATGTGGAACGCCTTTTCTGACCAGGATTGCGACTCCTCTCATGGCTTGGCGTCCAGGAGGGTCGTATCTGTAGATGTGATATCCTGGGAATATCATCCTTATTTCTGCTTTTAGTTTAGTCTCCTGTATTGCTAGAACGTCTGGGCGATGTTCTTCCAGGAGTTCTAGGACGTCTGTTTTCCTGGCCCTTAGACCGCAGGTGTTCCAGGAAATGAGTCTTAGGCTTTCATTTTGGTGTACTGGCATTGCTTATTTGAGTCTGCGAAGCTGTTCCTCCACAGCTTTTTTATTGTGGGAATTATGGTTTCCACAATAGAGGGCATCATTCCGGTGACGGCTTGCAGGATTGCTGCCTGGAGATCTAGTGGTGGGGAGTTCTCCTTCTTCTCCTTTGGGGGAGTAGAAACAGTTTTGGCCGCTTCTGAGTAGGTGGGTTTGGCTGCAGGTTTTGTGGCTGCAGGCTTGGTGGTGTTTTTGAAGTTGGCCCATGGGGCTACGGGTGCCTTTTTAGGGGCAGGATATTTCGGGCAGCCCTTGTAGCCGCCTGGGTGTCCTTTCTGGTTGCAGTTAGCGCAAACTGCATTTTTTGAACCATCTTCGTCCTTCTCAGGAAGTCGGCATGCGTCGGCTCTGTGTTGTCCTGCGAATTTTACGCACTTTTCCGGGTAAGTGCATAGGGATTGGGTGTGTCCAAATCTCTGGCATTTGTAACACTGTTTTACTGTGCCGTCCTTTTTCTTGTTTTCAATCTTAACAACGCGATCGGAGAGGGTGCTTATTGTCATTATCTCGTTGTTTGAGGTTTTCACCAGAAACAATGGCATAGGTTTTTTGGTGACTCTTGATGTCATCCTGACGACGCTGACATCGGTAATGCCGAGTTCCCTTAGTTCTTGGGCTATATCTTCGATGGGAGTGTTCATATGTAATCCTCTGATTACTGCATGTCTCCTTTTCTTCTCCGGGAGTTGGTATGTGTGGTAAGGGCGGTTTGTCTCTTGAAGGTGGCGGGTGAGGGCCCTATGGTCGCTGGCCGTTTTCGGGAATATTTGGAGCCTCGATCCGGAGGCCTTGGCTTTATTGAAGTCTATGTTTGCTCCTTTTATATTCCTACGGACTTCTGTCCGGGTCCCGTCGTCTTCAATCACTACCGGGGGGATTTTTGGGGTAGGCGCTGGGGGCACTACACTTATAGCGGCTTCGTGCACTATCACTGGGGGTTTCACTATTGGGGGATTCACTTTGGGGGGTTACACTAATCTCACTGTTTTCACTAGGGGGAGATTTAACCCTTTTCCTCTTGGGCTTGGTTTCGGCAGTATTTTGTTCGCCTTGCGTGGGCTGCCTGGTTTTCTTCCCTTCTTCTTGTGTAAGGAGAAGGCTTTCAAGCCTGTCGAGCCTGTCTGTAAGGCTTCGATTTTCTTCCTTCAGTGTTTTCAGATTTTCGGTTAATCTGAGATTTTCTTTCTTGAGACGGTGGATTTTCTTCTCAGATTTGATTTCCGTAGAAATTTTGCTAATTTTTGTTGTCTTTCCTGGCTTCATCGTGATTAGCACTTTTGGTTGCACTAAACACAAGGTGATAATTCCAGTAAGGAAAAATATCCACTTTCACACTTTCACTGTACGGAGCCGGATGAACCGAATCGATCCGTACTGCTTCAATGCAAAGAGCGAACTGACGCAATACGGAGCTAATGTAAGTTTTTATCCGCCAAAGTAATGACTATTCTATGTGTTGTGAGTCGGACCTTCCTGCTCTTGATGTCATCACGTCAATCTGAAATAAAAAAATATTTTTTTATTTTTTTATTTTTGTCAATTATTAATTAAATATATTAAATTATTCAAAATAAATCAGTTGAAAATTCAAAAGAAGCATAAAAAATGTATGGAGAAAGAATGCAAATTTAGATTTATTTGCAATTTTCAGTTACCAATAATTACGTACACTAATTGGCCAATAATGATTACAGAAATCGATATCGTGGATTTTATTTCATTTGGGAAAAATTTGTTTTAATAATCTACCTTATGGTAGATATGAAATTATAAACGGAATTCCAGAATTGCCATTCACTATTTAGGCAAGCGTAAACTAGGAGCAATAGCAGACTTAAAGGCAATATTGAGATATTCAAAATCAACTTTAGGTCTGTGGTCCTTTGCTGAATTGGTAAAATAAGCCGAAAATATTAAAAAAGTCGAAAATCGGTGTAGAACTGTAAAAAAATAGGCGTCAGCATAGCATGGTGCGGCGTGGTCTCTTAGAAAATACACTTTCAATTAAATTTTGTGGTAATGAGTCTAACGATTAAAGTAATTAGTTATGAAAATTAAATTTAAAATTATACCTGACTGATTTACTATACGAATTTTCAAAATGGCTACCGACTTGCACAAAGTTCATCAATGTCACGAAACTAATACATTTACTCGGTATTCAAGGAATTCAAAAAATGTTCTTTTTTACTTTCTTCATAAAAGAGAAGAGTTGTAATCGTGAAAAAATCTCCTTCCGAAATTTTTTCAGATCTCAACATTTCAGGGTACCTAGATACCGAAAAACACTTTTTCTCAATCCCATCGGTTTGTCTGTGTGTCTGTCTGTCTGTTCGCGGCACAGCTTAAATACTACTTAACCGATTGTCTTCAAATTTTGGTCAAAAATCAAGGGTCATATGGAGATGACCTGGTAAAAATCCAATATGCTGGAACAAGATGGCAGTCTAGTAAACCGTAAAAAATGATTACTAAAAAAAAACTAATTATTAAATTTACCTCAAATTTTATACAAAAAATCAAGTGTTACATAGAAATGAACTGGACATATTTTGGTATGAATATAAGGTAACAAAATAAAATGGCGTCCTAATAAAATTTCAAATTTTGTGTAAGCATTAAGTGTGATATAGAGTTAACTGATAAAGTTGTGGTACCAATTTAAGAATGCAGAACAAAATGGCTGTCAAAATTTGCCGGTGTGTGCCAATGTAAAAACTACTTATTGAATTATTACTTCCCTCGAAATAGTAATTGTGAAAAAAAATCAATCTTCGAGATTTTTTCAGATCTTCACTTTTCAAGGTCCCCTAGATACCGGAAAACATGTTTTCTCAATTCCGTCGGTCTATCTGTCTGTCTGTCTTTCTGTCGGTCTAGCTAAAAAACTACTTGCACGATTGACTTCAAATTTTGGTCAAAAATTAGAAGCCATATGGGAATGACCTGGTAACATTTTGATAAGATAAAAGTCCAATATTGCGAAACAAAATGGCATCCTAGTCAAATGTTAAAAAAATTATTACAAAAAAAACTGCTTATGCAATTTATTTTAGCACAAAAATCCGAGTATTACGTAATAATTAACCAGTACAACTTAGATTTGAATGCAAGGTTGCAAAACAAAATGGCGGCTTTATAAAATATTAAAAAATTCAGCCTGAAAAAACTACTTAATAGATTGATTTCAAATTTTGCGCAATAATTAATTGTGATTTAGAGATGAACTGCTAAAATTGTGGTACAAATTTAAGATGGCAGAACAAAATGACGGCCAAATAAAATACTTGTAATTGTGAAAAAAGTTTTACATATCTATACGTTTCAGGGTCCCTAGATGCCAAAAAATATATTTTCTCAATTCCATTTGTCTGTCTGTCGGTCTCTATGCCTGTCTATCAGTTCGCGGCGTAGCTAAGATCTACTTACCTGATTGACTTAAAATTCTATTAAAAAATTAAGGGTTATGTGGGGATGACTTTGTATTATTTTGTTAAAAATTAATACGACGGAACAAAATGGCGGCCTATTGAAATGTTAATACAAATATTGCTAAAAAACAGATTATCCAGTTTTTCCTCAAATTTTGCACAATAATTAAGGAATTAACCTGGAATATTTTGGTATGAATCAAGACAGAAAAATAAAATGGCGGCCTAACAAATTATTTAAAAAATTGAGTTTAAAAACTATTTATAAATTTTGGCCATCTATTAAGTGTGATATAGAGATAAACTGGTAAAATTGTGGTACGAATTCAAGACACAGAAACAAAATAAGGGCCAAATAAAACGTCTAAAAAATTAGTGTAAAAAATATTGATATTCAATTCAATGAATATCTTTTAGCAAAATGAAATATACAAAGATTAGCTGGTAGAAATTCAAAATGGCGGTCTTATAGAATCGGTGTAAAAAAATCAATTTGTTTTAAATCATGCCGAAAAAATATGTGAGGCATAGATAGAATTGCTACAGACTATCTACGGAAGAAAACAAATGGGTTACACTTTACCATTCCTAATAAAAGAAAAGATTCAAAACTAGGGAAGTTTCGGGTAAAGGAAATTTGCCGATTTTTTTAACGTAGTTTAGACTCAACGCATGTTGCTCAGCTCAGTTCCAGTTTGGAAACCGAAAGTTAACGTATGTCTTAACTGATATTTAATTGAAAAGGAAATCTTTAATCTGTAGCTTCAAATATACTAAATAAATCAGAGTAGCGCAATTAATCATAGCTATATAAATATTAAAATTGAACAAATCTATATTAACTTAAAAATGTTTTTAATCATTACGTTATCGGTCATTTAAAATAATAATATTAATTTGGATAAAATCCGTATGAATATTAGTTATCAAGGACATGCATGCCGCGTGTTTTCCAATGAAATCTGTACCACCATGCCCAGGGACGTAGTCAGAAAATTCATTTTGAGGGGTGGGGGCAGTTGGTGGCACAAATAGTTCTACAGCACACGTTTTATCGTTGTTTGAATCATATAGAAACAAATAGCTTTATACAAAAACATTGAGCCTTCTAAGTAGAATTTCTAACTTAGGACTTTATGTAGAGGGTGTCTCACATGAGCGGGCCACTCGATTTTACTCCATTATGGTTTAGCTAGAATTAAAATTCAAAAACATAGTTTTGTAGTTTTTTCCGGGCTATCGGTTTATAACGTGACATAAATGGTTTTTGAAAAAAAAAAACTTTACATATTATAAGTAGGTTTAGAAGTTTAGCTTAAATGAAAATTTTGTATGTATTCGATTTTTAAATATCGCTTCCGTTTAACCGAAAACGACACTAGAAACAAAATATTGCCGCATAACCCTATTAAATTTCAGCACAGATTGATCGAGCTTTTTCCTCTGATTTTAGAAATATATCAATTTATATTTTAAAGCTTCCGAGATATTCGCATTTGAATATTACCACAGCCTACTATTGGACAAATAGACTATACAGGGTGCTACAAATTCGAGCGCATGCATAGGGATATCGCAAACAGTAAAAGACATAAACTCGGATACAAAGTTGGTTAAATCAGGGCACAGTTGCTCATTAATATGCCGTTTGCAAATTGACAAAATTCTAAATCACTTCGGAGATATTCGCATAAATACAATTGGTCCCGATTTTGTTTTTATTATTCCTGACTTAATTTGAATAAATAAGTTTCACGTTTTTATTGTAACTTTTGCTTCTCTACGAGATTGCATTTTCAAATTTTAAATGCGATGTTTCTTATTCGGGCCACCACCATCAACTTCATTTTTTTAAATACGGTCCTAGGTTTTTATTCAATGTTTTTGAATCTTATGACCTTCCAAATACAATGACGTATTACATTGCCCAAGACATGTTATTTGTTTTTACACACACAAATTCAAAAAATCCTCTTACATATTGCTTCTTATGGGAGTTTATTTTATTACACATTTTTTGTGCAAGTTTGATTGTCATTGTATTTGGAAGATCCTAAGCTTTAATAAAAAATCCGAATTTTAAAAAATGTAGTTGATGATGGGGGCCCGATAACGAAACGTCGTATTTAAAAATTGACAATGCCGTCTTGTAAAGAAAAAATATTTGCAATAGGAAAGGAAAATTTATTTTAATACCTATTAAAATAAAGTCAGGAAAAAATAAAACTCGAGAAAACTCGTAGTTATGCAAATATCTCCGAAGTGGTTTGCAATTATGCCAATTTGTAAACGGCATATTAATTAGCACTAAATTGCGCAACTCTCCTCCATTTAATCTACTTTGTATCTCTTACGGTTTTCCGAGATCTTCATGCATACACCCGATATAGAAATATTCAAACTCGAATATATCGAAAACTGTTTAAAAGATAAATATAATATCATATACATTTTTGAAATCAGAGCTCTATCGATCTTATTTAATGAGGTTGTGCATAAAAATGTTGTTTTCGGTGTCGTTTCCTGTTTAAGTGAAATTTAAAAACCGAATACATCAACTCTTTTCGTTTAAGCGAAATTATCTAACCCACTTATAAAATATAAAAAGATTTTTTTTCAAAAATCTGTTTTTCCACCATAGTTTTTTCGATGTTATAATGCAATAGCCCAGAAAAAACTACATAGGTTAGGTTTTTGAATTTTTATTCCAGCTAAACCATAAAAGAGTAAAATCGAGGGACGCCCTTACGTGAGATACTTAAGAATAATTAATAATAATTTACCTATTTACATCAAATCAATTCTATTTATTTCACAAAATAATAATATCCAATAGCAGAACAGGCAATCAATAATAACTAATATTTTTAATAACTATCTACGCAGAGAAATATGAACGTTGAAACATAATCTATTCACCATATACAATCCACGTGCACGGCACCATTGAGCATATTATAAAACTGCATGCGTCAACTGTCAAGCGGTCAAAACATTGAAAACGGGAGCGTATCCAGTTGCTGGATGCACTTATGCTTATTACTCTTTATATTTTCTTTGTTTTAATAGGTAAGAGTCAGCTTATATTTGGGATTCTTACGAGTAGAGATATTTTGTGTTGTTGTGGTTTGGGTATTTTATTTCGTTAAAAATATTGTGTTTGTATGAGCGTACCATATAATATATTTAGACAGATTACCGGGGGGCCCGTCCAGGCCTCCCCCTGTCTACGTCCCTTGCCATGCTACGCCACGCGCCTAGACAAGTACACACTATTACATTCGCCTTAAGAGAAAGAATAAAGTCTAGACCAGATGCTGCAGAGATACATCGCCCATTGGCCGGGGCTCCATTCGAACACGAGGAAGTTTCGTAAGTATCGTAGATAACTAAAATGACCAAATAAATTAACACACGAAAATGCCGCCCTCGGCGGCAAATAAATGCGTAAACAATATAATAACTTAAATAAACACAATAATTAGCATATTTACGTGCAACCGTTAAATATTCGATATGTTTACTTCAATAAACTTAACTCGAGCAATATGTTAAGCTGACAGACTGTAACGCACGACAGTACACCGTTACACGCGTACATACTAAACGCATAAAGACAAGCATACCTAAATTTAACGGTATAAGAAATTTCAAAACCTAGATTTAATAGAATAGAATTCAAGAAAAGAAAGGTCTAAGGTGGCGTTTATGTAGAAATTAATAAAGTTAAATCAAGGATAAAAGCACTCATGAGTTAAGTAGTTTTATGATAAATGTCTTATAGAAGTCTTGAAGACAATTTTTTTAACTAACTATTGAATTCAATTAAAATTTTTGATTTTTAGGTCATTGAGAAATTAAAGAATCAAAATTGATTTTATCATGTTTTTTGGGATTGTTTTAGTAATTTTTTTCACAAAAGGGGTAATATAATAATAGACCCTATATATGTAATTTCTTAGTATACCGTCACACCTATGCTTGTCTATTATATAATAATAATAATATATAACTTCGAAATTTGTTTTCCTGCATTTTAGAGAATACTGATATACCCAAAGAAACACTATATATAGGAAATTTTCCTTTCGGCACTAAACACGAACAATTTAATTCCCTTCAGTTCTGATAACATAACATGAGAGAAATCAATGGTTAATAGAGAAAAAAATCTTAAGAGGATATCGAAGGGAATTTAAATTCGCAATTCTGATGCGGCACATAAATCATCAAAAAAAAAATTATTGTACTAAAAGATCCCACATATCTCAGAAATCCATAAAGCAATAAATCAGGTGCAAATAACACAAATAAATGTATATTTAAAACATAAATTTAAAGTTTTTTCAAGTGCTTTGTTATTTTTTGACATCGCGACGCCTGCAGACGCTTGAACTTGTAACGACGTCAATTTTCTTTTAGCTCCAAAGAATTATGTTTTACTTAATTACATAATTTTTTTTAACAAATATTGTTATCTCCGCAATCAAATTTAGACAAATTATAAAAATGTCTTAGAAATAGACGTGTTTTCAAAATTTATAAATTTGAAAGTTGCAATTATTTTCTTTCTTCTTGACAACGCTAAGCCTTGCTAAGTGACGACGTCGATTTTATTTTAGTCGTAAATAAAGCGCATCTTACGCCATCAAAGAAACCCTTTTTAATAAATTTTGCCATACTCGTTAATTTTCGAAAAAAATGGCATTTGGAATTTTAAGTGAAACATCCTGTATAGTGTAGACACACGCGACAGTTGTACAAATATTTTGACATATTTCTTATTAAAATCAAATTACTCGATTTCTTGGACTGCAGCAACCACTAATATGTACCCAAAGAAACAGTTAAATTATATAAATGAGGTTTTCTTTTGGGCATTGAACATGAATCATTCATCAACATTTATCAAATAATTTAATTCTCCTCATTTCTGATAAAATAACATGTGATAAACTAATGATGCTAATAGAGAATAAAATCATAAGGGGATATCGAAGTGAATTTAAATTCGCGATTCTACTGTGTTTAACCGAATTTTGTAAAAAAATAACAGAAAGCCTACAGTTTTTCAATAAACAAAAATACAAAATTTTTAGATACATAAGAAACTAAATTATGAATAATTATAACTTTCCGCTAACCTTGACGAAAAAGCGATATATTTTTCTAAGGGAATTTTTTTTCTCCGAGGGTTAATAAGATGTTGAAAAGTCGACGTGTTATAAAATGACTCCGATATCCTCTTAAGAAGATATCGCAGTGAATTTAAATTCTTGATTCCATGACAAATGGGAATTACTATCCGACGTTTCGCCTTCAATTGCACAAAACATCTTCAGAGGATCTTTACTTTACGAGATCTAAAAACTGAATGAGCTCGGAGAGATTCTGATAGGGTTTTATACCCGACTTATGCTCGCTGAACCGTGACCCGTGAACTTTTCACGGCTATGGTCAATTAAGAAAATGATGGTTCTTGGGATTAGACCGTGTCAAAATAGAATTACTTTCCGACGTTTCGCCTTCGATTGCACGAGGCATCTTCAGGGATCTTCACTTTACGAGATCGGAACACTGAATGAGGTCGGAGAGATCCACCCTTTCAAATATTCTTAATAATTTTACAGGAAAAACACATTTATATATTAGAAACTCTACGCATTTTGTAGAAAAACTTAAATCAATCCAATTAGATCCCAGAGATATCTTAGTCAGTTTCGCTGTATACGTCTGTGCCTATAAATGATTCAATTTCCATAATATCAGACTTATTTCACCATAATAGTATTGACAACTCACTTTTAGATCTAATTGAAGCATGTCTTACATCAACGTATTTTGTCTTTCAAGGAACCTTTTATGAGCAAACCTCAGGAGCAGCCATGGGATCTCCACTGTCACCGGTGGTAGCCAATATCTTCATGGACGCTTTTGAGGAGGAAGCCTTAGAGTCGTCTCCACTAAAACCAAAATCATGGTTCAGATATGTAGACGACACTTATGTAATTTTGCCACATGGTCCAGAAAACCTCCCTAGGTTTCTTGATCATCTAAATCAACAACATGCTAACATAAAATTTACAATGGAAATTGAATCAGAAGGCGCGATTCCCTTTCTAGATATTCTTGTACAAAGGAAAGGGGATGGTTCCTTAGGACACTCTGTATATAGAAAACCAACGCATACGAACAGGTACTTAAATGCAAATTCCCATCAGCATCCAGCACAAAAGCAATCAGTCATTAATTCATTGGTTTACAGAGCTCTCGCGATTTGTGACCAAAATTCTTTAAAATCGGAAACAGAAAAACTGACTCAAGCTTTAAGAGGGAATGGATATTGCACTGATGATATTAGACGATCAATTAGAAAATATAATAATCCTATTTCACGAAATGATACTAATAAGGAACTACCGATAGGAAATGTAGTTCTTCCATTTATACACGGAACCATAGAACAAAATTGCAAGGTTACTTCGCCGGTCCAACATACGTACAATCTTCAACACACACAAGAAAATTGGACAATGTTTGAGATCGCCAAAGGACATTATTACTTTTCAAACGGAAGGAGTATATGCAATTCCTTGTTCCTGTGGTGATGTTTATATTGGAGAAACTGGACGATCCATATCGACTAGGCTTAAGGAACATGAACGATGTATCAGAAAGAAACAAATTGTACAATCTGCTGTATCTGAACACCAACATTCTACTGGGCATGTCATAAACGTAAAAGAAACCAAACTTCTTGCATCGGTTTCGGCACTCTATAAACGCAAAATTAGAGAATCTATTGAAATTTATAAGTATCCTAACAATTTTAATAGAGATACGGGCTTAAGTCTACATCAAACACAGAAACCGATCGTTACACCGAGTCACGCTTCGGTAAACACAGGTCGACTATAAATAGCCGGCCTAACAGAATATCGGAAATCCTAAAGCTTTTCAATAAACAAAAATATACACTTTTTTGAAACCGGAAAAATAAAATGAGAAAAAATATTGACTATCGCATAATCTTAACGAAAAACGAAAATATTTTTAAAAGAGACTTCTTTTTTCTTTGTCGGTTCATAAAACCTTGAAAAGTCGACGACGTCTTTTTGCTGTACACTGTATAACTAACTTTTTTGTACATGCCAGGCTTCGTTGCTGTATCGCACATTTTTTTAATATTCCAATTATAGTTGAAAAACTCAAAAATTGCTTTTTCAATTTTTATTGGTCATTTTTTTAAATAGTCACCAAATGAACACGTTTGTACTTTAATACCAATTTTTAATAGCATGTTACAAGATTTCTTGAGTGGACAAAGGTATAATACAAAATAGAAAGTTTTAATTAAATCAAGCAAACTAATAGCGCCTAGATGTAATTATATTTTTTTGTTTTCGTCTAAGGCATATTTGATATATTTAGTTAATAGCGCTAATCTACTAAAAACATTAGAGCTTAAGTTTTATGGTAACCTGCTATAAATTATAGTAGACATAAATTATTAAGCACTGGGAGGAAGAAACTGTTTAACTTGATTACAAGCATTAAACAAAAAAAGAACTGTTGCAATTTAATTCAAAACAAATTATTTGTAAGAAATACATCGTTATATAATTGCCTGCAACCTTGCAACAATTCAGTAAGATATTACAGTATGTATATTGCAGCTTTATAAAGGGAGATACATAGACTTCTGAAAATGTTGGTAAGCTTTTTTGTAGGCTTTTATTGGAAGGAATGAGTTGAAGTATTAAATAGTTAAAAGCTTTTATTTACCATCACTTATATGTTAGTTAGTCAGTATGTATGTTTGGGTTAAATGTTACTTAAGTCAATTTTCAAGCAGTTCCCGTTATCGGAATTGACTGAGATTTGGTATAAACACATACCCGATTACAATACAATATTATGGTGTCCAATCGTGAAAGCCTTGTACAGGGAGCGTTAAAAACAAGGCTAAACAGTACAAAGCATTTCCCGTTATCGGAATTGACTGAGATTTGGTGAACATATATAAACCTAACGATAATATGATATTATGGTATCCAATCGTGAATATCTAATACAGGGTGCGTAAAAAATATTGCTAAAAAGTACAAAATAAATTAAATGTAAAAAACATAAAAAAAAACTGTTATTTATAAACTAGTGAATCGAAAAGTAAAAAATAATTATACTTACATAAATTACATTACAGATTTTTTAAACATTGAAATCTTTTCTTAAAAGCTTGAGGCGTGACACGTCGTCACACTTAAAATAAAGCTTCAAGCTTTTACAGCCAGCAGGTGGCCGAGAGCGTAAAGGTTTAGATTTACTTCTGAGTTGGTCTGGCGATCCTGGGTTCGAGTCCTAGGTGGGGCACGACTTTTCAAGTCTGCAGCCAATATTAGCGGTAATGAAATCACACATACAAATGTAAAATATATATACTTCATGCGCTACCCCTTTCACGCTGATTGACGTTGAATGTGGGTGGATAGGAGTTGTGGATGCCGATACACAGTTGTAAGTCGCTAAGCCAGATCAAAGACTACAACGTAACCCAGGAGTTGACAGCTCGAAGGTGGGGTGTGGCCGAGGATCAAGAGTGACCGAGGACCGTGGTTCATTTTCCAGAATGGTCACTCCCATAGCGGAAAGGATTCGTTAAAATAAGCTCACAAATCTAGCAAAAGCTTCAAGCTTTATGTAAGTTTAATTATTTTTTACTTTTCAGTACAATACTTTATAAATAAAAGCATTTAAAAAAATATATATTTTCAAATTTATTTTGTTTTTGTATATTGTATTGTGCTTTTGTTTTATTTAAATTTTGAGTATCAAATTTAAACCAAAATAATCCACTAACTTTAATTGATAAAGATCATAACTATTCATTTTGGTTTACACTATACTTTTTTGTATGAATTAATAAGAACTAAAAGTGCAGTAACTTAGTCACATGCACAAGCAATCTGTATATTATAGTTAAAGTTTGTAAATTTAATAATGGGAAACCATTTTACTTTTTTATTGAAAATTAAAATTTACTAATTAAACTCCCAAAATTTGGAGTTAACGTGTTCTGGTATGTATTAAAAAAATGTAAATACCTTGTTGTATACTATAAAACGATCGTATTGTTCTGACGATGCACGGCTTGTCATATAATGTTATATAATTGAAACTTTTTTTATTTGTTAGATTTTGAAAGTCAGATTTTATGGCTTGTTTGCTAAAATTATGGCTCGTAGTATTTGTAATACCTTTAGGGGATAAAGAATATGGACTACTTTTTCCTTCCATGGCCTCTGGGTTACCTGTGAACTCAGAGAAAGGAGTATTAATATTTTCCATTTGGTTAGTTTCAGTATATGGGTTAGTTTTTTCTACATATACATTATCGTGCAACTGATGGTGAGAATACCAAACTGAAACGTCGGTTTTTTTTGGAAATTTGAGAGTTTTTAATGGTTCGCCCTGTAGCTTTAGCTTTAATATTTAAATTAGACAAAAGGTAATTTAATTTAGTTAAATTTTGGTGCCTCTAGGGCACCACTGTGAAATTTGTTGGTTTGATTTAATGTTTTGTACTCAGTGCCGTATTCGGAAGACACTAGAGATTGCTGACTAAATGATTTGTAGCTTGAAGAGCTTTGTAAGTTTTTATTGGGTTCCAAAGAAATGTCATTAAAAATTTCACGCTGAGGACAGCCACGTCGCGTCGGCTGTCAAATAAATAAGGCAAATTCATAGGGTTAATTTCATCATGTAAAGGCTCCAATTCGGCCCTACATGAAGTGTCAACATGATTTTTAAATTTGCCTTTTGGAAATAGCCATTGGATATTTCTATTAATCTAATACATTCTGTTTTTTAAGAAATAGATTAATAGGTTTTTATATCTAACTTTCTGATGTCTTTAAACTTTACACAATGCTTTTTATATTAAATAGATACGATTCACGACAGTATTTATTATTTTATTGCTATTTTGTATATATTCTTATCCGAAAATTATTAAAACTTATGTACACATTTAAAATTGCGGGGTTTGTAATCAAAACACTAACAATTAGAAAGAAAATCTCTTATAAAGGTATGGAAAGAGTTATAATTAATTTCTGATAATTCAGATAATTCAGTAATATCTGCCTCCCATATCTTTAGTTACAGTATTACATATGATCTAATTTTGTTCTAGTTATTCTATTATAACATTATAACAACCTACTACTGTTAAACCGGTAAACAAAATTTAAGTTTTATATAAATAAAAATAAAACCTGAACACTTTATTTTCCTATGTCGAGTAAATTAAAATTAAAACTTTAAAAACTTTTCCAAAGTTTCCACAGCACTGTTCGTAGGTTCTAAACTTGTTTTCATACTGAATTTGTTTAGGCGGATTTTGTTGAATTTTTAATACGTAATTTGTTAACGTGAAACAAGCAAATACAACCAATACAAAGTTTCCAAGTTACCAGGTTGGTCAATATTAATAAAATTAATTAATTCATTGATTTTAATTTTTGTAAGAATTTTTAATAAAAAAACTATTTTTTGTATTTTTTACAAAATTTTGCCTTTTTAAAATGTTGGTATGGAAATAAAAAACTATTAAGGTACCAGGGACTAATCGCGTTGAAAAATGGTTTCAGTCAAATTTCCTGAATTTTTTACATGTCATGAAGTATTCCTAATTTATGTTTGCAAAATAATGGAAGAAGGTATTGAGGGGTGTCGATCGTATACTTTTCGAGCTATAGCGGTAAAAGATATATATCAAAATATATTATATATATATATATATATATATATATATATATATATATATATATATATATATATATATATATATATATAGTTCTTTGTCATTCGTTGTTCATATTTTTTATTTCCTTTTGTTCGTTCGTTGTCCATCTTTTATGGTAATGGATAAAAACGAGTACAAAAATCAAAGGAATTTGGAAAAAAAAATTATTAACCGCTCATCGATGTAACAGCAGCCGCTGCAGTATGTCGACACTCTGCACCTTTCATGCATACCCAACTAGGAAACCTACACGTTTCGACATCGTTTAACTTGATTATTAAATATTTATTTGTATACAATGATGAGTAACACCTCAAAAGATTCGTACTAATATCACGTGTATCCTTAACTATACGGGATATTTCACTTAAAACTCCAAATGTAGTTTTCTTGAAAATTAACGAGTCTGTCAATAAGTGATAAATAGGGTTTTTTCGATGGAGTAAAACGCCTTTATTTAGGACTAAAATAAAATCGACGCTATCACCAGTATCATTGACTTCTATTTAAAGCCAATGCCAGTATGTACATATATCGCGACACCAAGAATTTTGAAAATATATCCATTTCTTTATTCTATTGTTTACTGAGATATACAGGTTGTTTCATTCAAATGCTGATTTCTCGGGAGTCAACAGAGGTATCAAAATTTGGTATAAAGTGGTTATTTAATTAAATAAAACGTAATTATTTGAAGCTAAAAGAAAATTGAGGTCGTCATGAGTACAGGCGTCGCGATGCCGAGAATAATTAAAAAAACTACAAAAACATTAGGTTAAAATGTCAAATTAACGTAAAATTTTATAGTTTTCAAAAAGTATGTTTAAAAACAAGTTATCAACAAATAAATATTTTTCTTTTAAAGAAGCGCTATGATGACCGCGCTGATTTTGTTTTAGCTCTTAATAACTACAATTTACTTAGTTAATAAAATGCTTTTTACCAAATTTTTATATATTAGTTAACAAGAAGTCGTGGATTAAAGAATGTATATGTTCGTTGTTTAAAAATTATACTAAACGAATTTTTAGACAACGAATATATAAATTCTATAATAGCCAGAAACAGAATAACTAACACAGCATCACAAACAATACTAAATAAGTGCATATCAATGCCGTACAAAGATGGTTTGTCAGAAAAATTATAATACAGTTTATCCAAATATAACATAATTATAAGTGATAAATCACATATTTTATTAACACATTTATGTACTACTCTAAAAAGTGAAAGTCCAAAAAAGAAAAAATCAAATGTAATTTATTCTGTACCTAAACTGTCCTAAAAAGTATATAGGTATGACCACACAGTACTTAGAAAATCGGTTAAACGGCCATAAATATACAAAGAACGCTTTTATGGTCTTACATAAATACGAAAAAAGTAAAAAACATGAATTTAACTTTTCCGAAACAAAAATCTTAAGTCAAGACAGCAATTATCATAAATAGGCAATAGAAATGATTCATATACAGAAAGATCAGAATGCAGTAAATGACATAAATCTATGTCAAATTTATCACAACTTAAATAAATAATAATTAAATTTAATGAAAAAAAAACCTAAAATGTTATAATGATTTTCAAAGCACTGTAAATAAACAATTATACATGTTTTCATGCATCCACTGTATACCAGAATGCATAGGTTTTTAATAAAATTAAAAAAAATCAAGATAATGGGTTTTTATAATTACGAAATTTATATAGATCTGGCCCATCGGCTAAACCATTCAGAACATCAAAAATGTTATTGTAAATAGTATTGTCGTTTCCAGGGTAAGGCACATATACAATTTTATTTGAATTACTTTAAGTTATAGTTGTTTTATTAAGTATAGTATATGTTAAATATTTGCCTATGTTTTTTTGAAAAACACTAGTTCGTATGTTATGTATATCTTTTTAGACATGCAATAAAGTGGTCTTGAAAAAGCTTCAAACAAGCAGCGAAACGTCGAGCTAGTTGCAGAAAAATAAGTTTCATTAATCAAAGCTTTAATTTTGCTTGGGTATTTGGGTATAGGTTTGATTAATGAAACTTATTTTTCGGTCACTAGCTCAACATTTCGCTTCTTGTTTAAAGCTTTAAAGCTTTAAAATATACATAACATCTGAATTAGTACTTTTCAAAAAAACATACGCAAATATTTAACATGTACTATACTTAATAAAACAACTATAGCTTAAAGTAATTAAAATAAAATTGCATATGTACCTTACCTTGGAAATGACAATATTATTTACATGCAGTGACATTTTTGATGTTTGAATGTTTTAACCGATGGGCCAGGTCTATATAAATTCCTAAATTATAAAAACCCATTATCCCATAATTTTATTATTTTATTAAAAACCCATGTGTTCTGATATACAGTGGACGGCTGAAAACATTATAACATTTTAGGTCATTTTTTATTATTAACTTGACTTAGATTTATGTCCTTTTTGTCATTTACTGCATTCTGATCTTTCTTTATATGAATCATTTCTATAATTGCCAATTTATGATAATTGCAGTCTTGACTTAAGATTTTTGTTTCGGAAAAGTTGAATTCACTTTCACTTTTTTTGTATTTATGTAAGGCCGCGGAGGCGCTCTTTGTATATTTATGGCCGTTTAACCGATTTTCAAAGTACTGTGTGGTCATACCTATATACTTTTTGGCAATTTAGGCACAGAATAAATTACATTTGATTTTTTCTTTTTTGGAATCTCTTTTTTTAGAGGAATGTATAAATTTGTTAATAAATTATGTGATTTATGACATATAATTATATCATATTTGGATAAACTGTGTTTTAATTTTTCTGACAAACCATCTGTGTATGGCCTTGATATGTATTTAGTGTTGTCTGTGATGCTGTGTTTCTAATTCTGTTTCTGGCTATTATAGAATTTATATGTTCATTGTTTAAAAATAAACCATTTTTTTTAAATTTTATTATTTTAATAAGTTTAATTAATTAAATGAATTTTTAAACAACGAACATATAAATTCTATAATCCCCGACTTATTGTTAATTAATATATAAAACAATTGGTAAGAAGCATCTTATTAACTAAGTGAATTGTAGTTAATAAGAGCTAAAACAAAATCGGCACGGTCAGCTTAGCGCTTCTTTAAAAGAAAAATATATATTTATTGATAACTTGTTTTTAAACATACAATAAAATTTTACGTAAATTTTAAATTTTAACTTAATATTTTTGTAGTTTTTCTAATTATTCTAGGCGTCGCGGCGCCTGTACTCATGACGACTTCAATTTTCTTTCAGCTTCAGATAATTACATTTTACTTGATTAAACAACCAGTTTTTACCAAGTCTTGATATCTCTGTTGGTTCCCGAGAAATCAGCGTTTGACATTTAATCGAAACAACCTGTATATCTCAGTAACCAATATACTAAAGAAATAGATCTATTTTCAAAATTTTGATTTTAAAAAAAAAAATGCTTCGATTCTTTTTGGTATCGCGACACATACTGGCGAGAGCCTCGATTTTATTTTAGTCCTAAATAAACGTGTTTTACTCCATCGAAAAACCCCTATTTATCAATTTTTGACATACCTGTTAATTTTCAAGAAAACTACATTTGGAGTTTTAGTTGAAATACCCCGTAAAGTTAAAAATACACGCGATATTAGTACAAATCTTTTGAGGTTTCACTCATTATTGTAAACAAATAAATATTTTATAATCCAGTTAAATGTTGTCGAAACGTGTATGTTCCCTACTCGGGTATGCATGAAAGGTGCAGAGTGCAGACTGCAGCCTCTGCTGTTTTATCGATTAGTTTAATAATTATTTTTTGACTAAATTCCTTTGAACGAACAAAAGGAAATAAAAAATGGACAGCAAATTAATAATAAAGAAATGAATGTTTAGGGGGCACTCGTCCTTTTTCCAAAATTTTGCAGAAACATATTTTTTTTTTCTACTTTAATATTAAGATTTGGATTTGAATAGGTATTTGGGTATATCGTATTTCTTCAGTATCTCAGTTTTTATTTGGCACTGAGCATTTTTGTTACTCTGTTGCTTATATGTATGTCTCCCTGTATATTACTTGGTATATTATAATGACATAAGTACGTATATTTAGAATCGCCAATTATTTAACTTGATGTCATATCATGATGATTGATCGCAATATTATTTTCTATGTTGTACAAAGTAACGCGCTACTTCCGCCATTTTGATTTTCTTTAAACAATGATAGATAAGAGCACTCGTGGAATTCAGACAAATCTTTTGTAGGTGAAACATACAAGCATAATATATATATATATATATATATATATATATATATATATATATATATATATATATATATATCTGTTAAATACAGTATCCCCTCCTGTATTTTCAGTCGACTAAAGAAGTGCTTTAAGATGCCGAGAAATATTACAAAGGGTTAGCATAGAAAGGAAACTTTCAGAGCTTTGATTAATTAAGAAATTATGGTTCTTGGAACAAGGCGGTGTCTGTCCATCACATCTCGTAGAGTAAAGATACCTGAAAATGTCTTGTGCAATTTAAGGCGAAACGTCGTATAGTGATTCCAATTTGACACGTTCTAATCTCTAGAACCGTGGTTTTTTATTTACAATGGGTTGCTATTAACGTTCTGTATAAAACAGTAATATCTATGTAATAAAATCATACCATACACTATTAGAGAAATTTCTCTTATGAATATAGGAAAACAAAATTTAACAGGGAGGGCATTTATTTTGTATTTAAGATACAGGGTACGGATAGTACAATTTTTGCAAAAGTTATTTTGCCCTCTCGAAAATAGCACTTTTTTGATAAAATTCCAATGGGGATGACAGATTCTTAGTGGCGTGGGACATTTTAAAAATGCGAATGGATTTTATGTAGATAACTTTTCCACTATTTAAACTTTAAATACATTTTAATTGCACGATAACATATCCTGCTATTCTTAATTAACATCTATAAATTCTAAGTATCACTATCCGAACTAATGTAACTTAAATAGGTAACTATTTTAATTTCCTAGACAATAATTCAAAAACATTTTAAAATATTGGAATAATTACTGCTACGCGTTAATACAACTATAATATTTTTATTAGTAATTTATCTCTAGCCTCAGCATAGGCGTACGACTTAGCCAATTCTAGCCATTTCTAATAAAAAAAATCAGGGTGATTTCGCCAGTAGTCAGTCTTTATCGATTAACTTTAGCTTTAGACTTTAGTAATTAACATGTTTCTAAACTTATAGGACATTGTTATGCTAATGCGGTTATCTATTTAACCTAATGTAATAATCAGAAAAAAAATTATTCTGGATTAAACATGCATTTTTACTTAAATTTAAAGGTTGTATAAAAAAAGTTTGCTATTAATCGACCATACGTATTTAATTTGCAAGCCAGGAATAATTCAGTTGTCGGCTGTTCCAAAATATTACATTTTTTGATCAGTCACGTAGTATATTTTTTCCAATTTACACAAATCAAAGGGTATATTTCGTCATAGCAACACATCCAGGAAAATATTAATAAAACTAATAGCAAATAATACGAGCAAAGTAGTGTACCAACAAGTACTAAAAATAAAAGTTACAAAATTCTGGGAAAATTTAAAATATAAGATACCTATTCTGTTAAATAAACAATATGAATCTAAACTTAACAAACATGTTACCTAGGAACAAAAAACAAAGTAGTTTCAAACAAGGTACACACAAGCAAAATAAATAGAAACACACGTACTTATCATCAACCCAGCAAAATTAACAAAAGAAAATTTAACTGGATAAAGCACCATATTTCTGCCCAGCCAGTCCTATTCAATTAAGGTGAAACCACTAGACAAGTGTCACAACTCACGTTTTTATTCCCGTTGACTTCCGCTTCTGAATCAAGTTGCTTTTCACAATTACCACATTTTTCTTGTCTTTTAGTTTCCTCAACTTCTTCTTCATGTTCTTTATTTTTTGAGCTGTTTCATATTCTTCATGTTCTTAAATACTTTGAGTTGTTTTCCTTTTTATTTTTTTTGGTATTTTTTACAATTTTTCCTTTCTAATTCTCTCGCCTTCTTTTTGGATATTCTGAACGTTTATCAAACAAATTTAACTTTTTTTAAGAACATAAGCTCAAAGTAGAAGGCTGAATCTCGGTTAAATCATTTAAGTTATTTAGTTTAAGTCTCTTCAAGATCTTTATTTAATTAGTTTTATGGTCAATATCTGGAGTTTGCTTTTCGAAAATTTCGTCTTTACTATTACTATGGTCACTAACATATTTTTTTATATTTTTTCTTTCTATTTTCAAATTAATTTCTTTATAACAAACGTCATTCCTTAATTCATTAAATACTTTCCTAAAAAGATAGCGCCACTAGACCTAGGCTGACTCTCTTTATTTAACTAAGTTTCGTTTCTCATCTGTAGCAGGAATGACTTGAAAGGTGCTTTCTGACCGGATAATATCAATTTGAAAAATATTAATTAAGTTTTATTAAAGAAATATATCCTTTATCATCGACTTCATACTAAACAATGTCATCGTCAGTGTTTAACACTTTATAGGTCGTTTCAAAATCTGCAAAAATTTGTTGTGACGTTTGTTTTATCTCTTCACTAGCTTGAACGTTTTCTAAAGTTTTTTGAATAATTTGCCTCGAACAGTTCATTAAAAGCTTAAATATAGAAACAACCACAGACTCCATCATGGGCAATTCACATTTAGCCAACTGAATAAGCCATTCAACTATTTTATTTTATTCCCTTAAGGCGATCCTGTAGCGTGGTCCGCGCAACTCCGTAATTTCTACATGCTACCCTTACTGCTTTTTTAGTTTCTCATAGTAATATTGGTGAAATATTCTTTTCTTGTGACTGTTACCATGAAAATAAAAAAAACTACTGTTTTGACAAAAAAGTGGATTTATAAAAGTGTAAAATTTAAAATCAGTGCCTACTCCAGTAGTCGGCCATCAAATATAATTTGCGATAAATATGCTCTTGTTCAAATTAAAAGACCGACGACCGACACAAAAATCAAAAATGCTAAGTAATTTTAAAATACGTACTAACTAAGAAAATGCACAAAATATTACTTATGGCTAATAAATAAAATTTACTTTACTTAATCATATATCACAGTTGATGTTTTACAAAACTTAAACACTAACAGTAGAAACTGCCAAAAGTTTTTCTTTCTGATTTGGAAAATACGATGATCACGTAATAGTACGCACTTAAAAAAAATTTTGTTGTTTATTTTATTTCTATTAAACTCATTTTGTAATTATTTTATAACTTAACAAATATTCTAAAAAATGGTAATTAAAATCCGTCCTAATTTGAACTGTTAATTTCAAACTTTGTACCTACCTAAATACCAAGGTAGTAACCCTCCATTTCTTTATTTACAATAGATAGTGTGGCGAACGACTAAGGAGTGAAACACACGAACATGTTTCCGAAACAAAAGATAAATTCATTAAACTACATTTTTTCAAATTTTGTTTCATCTTATAACATTATCTGCAAATACTTAAGAACCTCCTTACTCCCGTTTTTGTTTCACAGTCATTTTTACTTTTACTGAGTGTATACGGTGATACAGTTTTAATTGTTTTACCTACCTACATACATTTGTTTCTCATCTACAGGATAATTACTATTCTACCGCCACCTCAACTGAAAAATTCTGTATTTCTCTACATATTGTGAATACACTGGCAGATATTATCCAGCCTGGTGAGTGCAAAAAATGTACATTATATCTGAAACACTTCGAAAAGAAAATCTCCAATATTCTCCTATTCAAATTTAATTTAATGTTGTAGCATTATCTGCCCACCCTAAACTCAATACCTGCCTGTCCGATCTAACTATAACAACACGACAAAAAATACATTAAGATCTAGTTTTTTTTAATTTGATTTTATCTTTTTCTATACACCTTCTATTATAAAACCCAGTGTATTACACAGTAATTATAAACACTGGACCCAAGTGCATCTAAAAAATGTAAAAAATTGTTTTGCGGTCGTATACATTTTTGACGAATGTGCGCACTTAGATAGTTTTTTCCCTCGGATGATAATATAGAGTTCCATGAAGAGGTAGAAACTCAGCAGAGAAAACTTTTTTGAAATTGGTTCATTAATAAAGAAAAGATGGTGTTTTTAATGCAATATAAGTGTAGAGCAGTGTATCTATAGATGCACTTGCGGCAGCGTTTCGAGTTATTGGTAAGATAACAACTTTGAAATTATAATAATATAAACCTTAGTACGCATTGGTTTTTATTATTAGACAAGTCAGCCTAAACGTGTAGCAGTAAATCAATTAACTTGTGTTTATCCAGTAAACAAAATTTTAGTTTTATCTCAGCTAAAATGAAACTCAACTAAAGGCTTAAACAGCCAATTTTATTTTTCGCAGGCAGCTAGTAAATTAAAATTAAGCCCTTAGAAGCTTTCTTCTAGTTTCCTCAGTGATGTTCGTGCTTTTTGAACTTGTTGCTTTAGTAAGCTTAAAACATACATTTACATTTTGCATAGTTCTATGCGCTCCGTATTTTCAATGTAATATTCAATAAAGTGATCCCTTTTTAAATAATGGGCAAACATTGCACAAATCATCATAAAAGCCTGTTTTCTGAATATGCAATTATTTGAAATTATTAGTTATCCAAAATCCTGATTTGTTTTTATTCTGTAATTCCTCAGCAATTAGAATTCTACGGATGACGACAATTTTAAAAAGGAAATAACTTCCATTTTGTATTACTTTATTTTTGAGACTAAAGGCATGTAACATTAATCTATACATTGATTAATATTCTATTTGGAAGAGTCAGTAGCGTTGCAGTTTTTTCTCTGACTCACCGCAATTTTAGCGTAAACTTGCACCAATAATGAAAAACAGTAAAACATCTTTAAGTCAAAGACCGTTGCTACTTGGAAACCGTGTTTTTTGCTATTTTTTAAATAAGACTATTTGTAAATTTAATAATAATATATTCCATGTTTATATTCGTTCCAAATCTAAACGGAAAAAAGCTGAGCCAAATTTTTAAACATGTTTTTATTAACATAATAAGCATATTATCTTTTAAATAATGTAGTTAATCAATCCTTCGTCATTTATACACATTGTTGGTTAAATGTCTACTTAATACGTAAACAGTGATGTAGCGATTACTTTTTATTATGGTTAGGTTGTATCAAAGGCCCAATATTTTTTTAAGGAACAACATGAATTATTACTATTGAATATTAATATGACGAATCGATTGTGTTGATAAAACTAGTCGATAATCTAAGGACATGCATTTTGACCTGATTACCGGATTGTATTATTATAGCAAAATAAAAACACTATCTGTTATCCTCCAAAAATTATTGTCTCAAATTCTTTGGAAATGACGCACAAACGTACTACCTTTCTCTCTTTTCCATGAACGGATTGAGCGTCGGTTGTTTTCTTTTAATTTAAGTTTGTTTAAAAGGAAATTTGAAAAACAACATTTTAATAATAATCAGAAAGTCTATCAAATTTTTAGAATCATCAAGTTTTTCGCAAACACTAATCTTCACAGGTACAGCCCTGATATCAAGTTACATTAAAGCAGAAAGCAAAGTTTAATAATTAAATCTTATTCGTATATATCTTTTCAATTTGTACGCCGCTCTTCATATAGCAGCTTCTAAGAGAGCTCATGCTAGAGATAACACACCCCAATACTAAAGCTAAAGCAATAAGAAAATGATAATATTGAGTATGTTTGTACTTAGAATACAATTATTTCACACAAAATATTTTAATAGTGGTGACATAGGAATACCTAAATAATTACTGCCATTTTACCAAGAAAAAATTAGTTAACTAGGCAGCGCATAACAGCCTTAAAGAACGCTTTGCCCCTCTTTGTAAGATATTCATTCTTCTTGAGTTTAGATTAAAAAATTAGACTCGCTTAATCATTAACTTAAAGAAAAGTACTGTCTATTTTTTTCATTTTAATATTTTAATTTTATTTCACCTAACAAACTTTTAATATTATTATTAACTGAATTTAAAATCTGTTATTTTAAATAATATGTTGTTTTAATTATTACCTGAAATAGTAACCAGCGTTTAAAGCAACTTTTCTTTAAGTATAAATGCTCCCTGCAGCTTATCCAACAATCGAATATCAGAGAAGGCGATTCTAATACTAATACTGAGTACAAGAATCAAAAACATGTTCGTGTGCAAATAATTCATATACAGGTTTTGATATGAAAATTATTCGAATCCATTGTATTTATTGAAAAAAATATTTTTAAGAACACTTTTTTAATTATAATTAAAAAGGTATAGCATTAAATATACTTATTGAATGGAAATGTTAAATAATTTCTTCATCCTTAAAAAGATCTATTTGTATGATAAAACCAGAAAATATATAGCTAATTTTGTAAGACAAGTTGAAGAACTTACAGTTTATGTGAATTTTCTGAGTTTGCAATTCTTGTAAAAATGACAAATACCTAAGTATCCAAATGACTTTGTACTTTATATATTTTTTTAGAATGTGAAAAATAGATAGATAGTAACTGAAGCAGATAATAACCCCCAAGAAGTAGTTGTTGTATACGAATACATAACTTTTGATTTTATCCGGGTACTGAGTATTCAAATACTACCCAGTCTAGTCACCGAATGGTCATAAGTAGGTACACAAACTTTTGTTCACACTTTTTTTACTTTTGGCTGTGGAGGTGTTTGGAGATGATTATACAAAAGTCCCGGAGTGTATCCATGTTTTTAGATATTCTCACATATCTTGCTAATTGATGGCCCTAACGAAAAGGTTATTATATATGAAACTAAAAATAATCAAAATTGAATTTATTAAAATTTATAAGTCGGGGAAAAACGTTGTTATCTCATGCGTTATATTAAAAACAAAAATGCTCAGGAAAGTTACAGAAGATAATTTTTTTTTAAATGGTACGTTAAAAAGTAAAATTTCTACATTGTATAATTTGGGTATGTTAGACTAATCCAGTTCATTGTAACATAAAATTTACAAAAATCATACATATTTCGCTAACTGTACCTATGGTTATTTCTTCCGGTTATATTATCAAATAACTGATTTATAACACGTGTCGAAATTGCGTTATAACTTTAATTCCGTATTAAAAGTTTTTTGTCTTTTTACAATTATTATATGTAATTTTAACATAAATGAGATCTTTATGGGATAAGTAAATGTTTCGTAAAAACAAAATAATTTGAAAATATTTTTATGTAAAAAGGAATACACTCCAATCGTAATGTAAGGAAGGGCTCAAAAACCCATAGTTAATTTAAATTAAAACCGGAACTAGACTCTGTTGTATAGAAATTTGATAATTAAAGATCAGATATTTAGGGGTCTATTAAATTATAGATTTATTAAAGTATAGTAGTGTTCCAAGTAACTTATTTTATTTAATCTTTGGAGCTAGATGTCCCCCCATGGCATCATTGTCGATGGGGAGAATTTCACAGTCTTCAGCCACATCCTTTTTCTCAATGAACGGATTACCGTCCAGGCAGTTTTCATAAAATTTGTTTCATATAAAATATCAGCTTATACCAGTCTTTTTCAACTGCACTTTTTAACACCATAGTACATGTCTAATTTACAAAATATTAGGTTCAACACAGCTTCTGGAGCTTCTCTCAGTCACTGAATCGGTGTTTAACTTTCTTACCCCGAGTCCTGGAAGAAGCTTGTTACTTACCAGGCATGAATTTGGAGGTGAACTGGAAAGCTATACTGTTTTTGCTGCCACTTCAATATGCCAAAAATAGGCGAAAAGGCCCAGATGTCCCCATTCAAAGGGGTAAAAGATTTAAAAATTAATGCTACTAGAAAAAGTTCACAGAAGTCTCCTTTGGTGGGGCGCCATAACATTTACCTTCCAGCTTTTTCAATATCTATTAAAAAAGACGACGTGGAACTGGTAAATGCCTCAACAGAAAATTGACCTTTTCTTTTCAGAACGTTGCAGGCACATTCTGTGAAAGTATGCAGAAAGGGAAATTGTCGGATGCCTAGGTGCAGTGGCGGCTATTCAGGTGAAGTAGGTGAACTGCTAATTCATCAGGAAAAATAAACAAATAAACATCTAACTATATTTATTATATATCTCTTAAATTTTAAGTTTTTACATTCATTTATTCACCTAATTGGCAAAAAAAACTGTACATCTCGAATAAATATTTTACTTGACCGTTGGCGGCATGTCCTTTTAAAACTTTCAATCGAACTTTATTATATCAACTATAACAATGGAGCAAACCGCTTCGACTTACTGCTATGTTTAGTTTACGATTTTCTTACTACGTTACCATGACAACGCTTACGTGATGACGTCGAGCACATGGGAGAATAATGTTAACCCACGTGTCGTTCAGTTTGGGGTGGTTGGTTACTTTTATTTTCGCGGATCCTTTGCAGTTTGCTACACTGCTTTGTTATAATTATTGTTTGTTGTTGTTATATTTATTGATGTTGTTGCAACTTTATTTGGTGTCGGGTTTATTAATTTACATTATTGATGAAGCCGACCACGGATGCGGTTTGCATTTTGTTGGAAACTTCATTTAATCAATGGAAAAAATAAGATCAGAGTTTTCATCGTCATCCTGGTTTTCGGCGTACAAATGGTTATGTAGTAGTTAAATATTACAAAAATTGTTTTGCTGCTCTTATTTACTAGTTTCCAATAAATATTCAGTGTGGAATAAGGAAGGATTTGCAGGTATGTACTATGTTAAATATATGAAGGTCTTTATATAAACATGAATACTCGGCGGAGCATTTAAAATGTAAATAAATGCTAAAAACATTTGTAAAAAATCAAAACACTATAGCTGACACTTTAAAAGAAAATGCTAAACTATATAAAATACATTTTAGGAAAACGTCCGATTAAATAGACTATTTATGTGCTTCGTAATTGACGCAGTTTTGTACCTTACAAAACAAGAGTTAGTCTTTCGTGGCCATGATGAGAGCAGCGAGTCAATAAGTAGGAGGAATTTTAAAAAGCTTTTAGGTTTATTAATATCGAGAAGTTCTCAAGAACTAAAAGATCATCACGAAAAAATTAAAGATGTTTTTACTCGTGACTCGAAAACTATTTAAAACGAAATAATTGGATGCATTTCTGATTATTTAAATGATAATGTAAAAAATGAAATATTAAACACCCAGTTTTTTTCTGTGCAAGTGGATGACACCACTGATAATACGCAAACCTCCCAGTGCTCCATAATTTGGATTGGATTGGATCAATTTGACTATAAACATAAAATAATAGGGCCATGTTACGATGGCGCAAGTGTGATGTCTGGCCATCTAAATGGCCTTCAAAAAAAAAAAAAGAAAAAGCGTGAAGGATACGAGAATTGATTTAGTATACAAAATTTAAGTAAGTCGTAAAAAAATATTCTACCCCTTCCACATATAAAAAAAATTCTGGAAAAAATTATTGCGATATTTTCCTGCTTCATTTGCACTTCACTTACTTTTTCACTCACCAGCCGCCACTGCCTAGGTGCAGATTATGTAATAAGTATGGGCTTTGTATTGTTTTCCCACAGTTGGGCTTAAAGAAAACGTCTACTGGACTTTCCTTTGTTAATGGGCTGGGAGTATATATGAGGTTAAGACCTTCACAAAACCAGCAATATTTTGTGGCATTTAAATGTTTCTATAGCAGAAACTATTAACGTGCTCGTGTCATCTAGGGCTTAACTCTGCCATTTCTATTACTTCTACAATTCCTATTTTAATATTCTCTCTTGCTATATTTTCCAGGGTTCCAGCTATATATTCCGTCAATCTATAAAGCAACTGATAGTATTTCAATGAGTAAAAATGTGTTCGTTGAAAAACAAACGGCTTTGCTGCAAATAACGTAACAAATAACTGACAAATTTTACATTTATTTATAACATTTTAAAGATAGATGAAAAGATACAAGGCTCTATATATCAAAAATGAAAGTATAAAAGTTATTTCTAAAAAGAACATTCTATGACCGATCTCTTGAAAATCGTTTGTTATCTTTAATTTTGTATTAATTATATATATATATATATATATATATATATATATATATATATATTTATATATATATATATATATATATATATATATATATATATATATATATATATATATATATATATATATATATATATATAAATTTTTTGCTTTGTGTTCTTTGACCTTTTTTTTCAATATATATTTATTAATTTTTGTTGGTTTGAGGTATATATGAACATATTTTTAAACATATCTTTCGTTTCTAAGGTGACGTTTCGACCATAGTTTTGGTCTTTTTCAAACCTAAAATTTGTTTAGCACTATTTTTTTAAGTTTATACATATTAAAAATTTCTATAGAACGTAAAATAGTTGAATAAAAGTATACGTGCATAATCCACATATCTGACATATACTACACATATTTAATTTACATTTTAAAAATATTGTGGACGTTTATTACAGACAAATTACAAGCCACTGAGCGAACACTGTTACAGTAAAGATATATACAATTTATTTAGGTTGTTTATGTCTTTTCTCTCTTGCTATTTATTCAAAAAATTCTCTTTTTTTCCTGAGGGATTTTAATACTTTCACTTGTTCGTAGTTGAAAGTATATATTCCGTTAATGCGGTGCTGTTCTTTTTATCATATTTGTGACTTTTCAGCTATTTTCTAAGTATTATTGTCAATATAAACAAATGTGTTGCAAGGGATCTGAAACTAACTTTTTTTATTAATTGGCGTTTTCGCAACTTAAAATCGAAAACGCCAATTAATAAAAAAAGCAATATAATCAGATCCCTTGCAATAAATGTTACGGTGTTTATATTATAACAATATTTAGACTGTAAAAGATATGATAAAAAGAAAAGATAACACACCAAGATGTCCAAAAACATATATATACAACAATGAAAGTATAAAAAAAGTTGAAAAAAAGAGAATTTTTTTGGCTGAAAAAAAAAACAAAACCGCCATATGACAAAAAAGACATCTAAATAAATTGTATATAATAACAGTGTTGTTAGTCTTGTAATTTTGTATAAACGTCCACAATATTTTTATATATATATATATATATATATATATATATATATACTTTTAATATATATTCTATGGTAAGTCCTAAATTTTTAATACTTTATAAACTTAAAAAAATAATGCTAAACAAAATGAAAAAGACCAAAACCAAAAAATATATGTTTAAAAATACTAATTTTGTTGTTAATGTATTGACCTCAAACCAAGAAAAATTAGGATAAATATATATATATATATATATATATATATATATATATATATATATATATATATATATATATACATATATCATATATATATATATATATATATATATATATATATATATATATATATATATATATATATATATATATATATATATATATATATATGAGATACGAAAAATCCAAAAAAACATGGAAATAATTTACCTTTGAGATTATTATACCAAAAGCCACCGTTCTTTTGGTATTTTCATCTGAAAATATTTCGAAATACAGTCCAAACATAAAAAAAAGTACGTACGAAACTCTATCTAAAAACCATTTGTTGACTAAACTACCAATGCCTGCTCTAACCTACTTTTTAAGATTCGTAAATGTTTCAAGATTAAATAGTTTCAATTACCTTAATTTAGTGGATTATCACACGTGGCTCAGAAACTGAATCATCGCCATTATTGTTAGTCGACAATAAACCAGTTAAAATCACGAATCTCCTGTAGTGCCAATTACTCTATAATTATCCACAAATAGCCAAATTGGTAACACGATATGAGACACACTATCCATCAGCCATTTGCTGTTAACATGTCAAATCAAATCATCCGGAAACACTCATCCATATAAAAGGATTTCGAGCTTTGGGGCTTTATACAAGTATTTTATTTAACGCCACTATTATCTCTGTCTTGCATACGGGCTTTTTAAAATTTAAAGCCACAGTTAATATTTAATCCTTTAATCCTATAATGTTCCGATGGAGGTGCGTTCGAAAATGTAAGGGGGAGGATGTAAGTGTTTTTATGGCAGGAGATAGATTAACTTTTATAGACGAGGAATTATCCGTAAATAATTGTATTACTTTAAAGTCAAAGGCGAGAAGAACGAGTTCTAGTAAATTAAAACATAATATTTAATTGAACGGAACGGTGCAAGGCCCTTTCTAAATTTCAAACTAACGAAATATATAAAAAAATTTAATTGTCTTGGCATTTAGTTTAGCCATTTCCAAGAAGGCTGCTTGAACACGGCAATTTTGAGAATGCATAGAAATATAATTAAAATGTTTAGAACATAATTAATTTGCTTGTTTGATTTGTGTGTCGTTTGAAAATAAATCGTTATATATCAACTTTAAAAAGTTAACATTTACTTACATAGCAAATAACCCTTGGTCATAATTTATATACAGCTTTAATTTTCAGTTTATAGATCGAGTGTCTAGACTCTAAAAAAAGAGAAAAAGCTTAATGTGATTAGAAATCTTTTCATCAAAAAAACAATTTAAAAATAGCAGTTTTATCAGACTGTCCTGATGAACAGGACTGCGCCAAGAGCTTTAATATAAATCTAGTAATGCTGGCAAAACGAGGCGATCTCGATTATCGACATATTCCTATTCCTGAATAAACCTTTCAGATTCAAATCTAAAGACATACAAAAGTTAAATAAAATAATAGAAACTGCTGGGATCACCCGGTTTTAAAGGCTTTGATATTCAATCTTAAAAGAGCTTAGAATGGATGAACATTCAATATAATACGTTATCATCTATTTTCTAAATTTGAACTGTTAAAAACTATCAGTTTCTGTGGGAAGCTATAAAGTTTGAACGTTTAACATGCATGAACATCAGTAGGATAAATGTTTCTTATAAACAATAATAAAATGTAACATATTTTTTTAAACTTTGTTAAAAATAAAAATTACAACATTTAACTTTCGTCCGTGGAAATTCGTGTTATCTACTGGCTGTACGGCGTACGCCCCTATGCTCATAGATACCCTCAGAGTCCCATGCACTCTGGAAATTCATCTCAAGGTCGTTGTTTTTTTTTAATATTATTAGGGTTTCCGGCCTTACTTGATTAAAGCATTCTCACAGAATTCGTTAAGTCGTCGGGTTAGAAAAGCCTTATTGTGCTATAAACGACTTATGTAAAATAATCGCCTTAGTTATCACATTAACTTAAACGTTTATAACCATTTAAGGAACCAGGTTCGTATTAAATATGATGCTGAGAAAAAGTGTTAAAAATGTCTAAATTGGTTATAAACTACACTTCTTGAATTTCTGTACAGTAAAAGTGTTTTATAAAATATGCACCAGAAATAAAATATTTCCTAAAAAGTGAGGAAAGAGGTAATTTTTTGCATGTCACTGCAGGCCAGCAGTCGAGTGCGGAAAAGATACTTTCCGTAAGAGTTAGGAACACAGTTTTTTTCTAACTCCGTGAGGAAACGCCAAAACATTATATTTTAATAATAATTATTAAAATAAAGAGAAACTACAATAACTAAACTAGTTTTTATTATTTATATTAATGGTAAAGGTGCAGTTTGAAGCACTCTGCAGATTGATCGCTGTTGCCAACAGATTCGTTTGTGATAGCAGTAGGGGTGCATAGTTGTTGGATTCATGGTAGAAGTAAATATTACTTCTTGAATTTTAAAGCTGATGCCAAAATTTTCGCTTGAAAAACATGCAACTGTGTTTTGGGGGGATAATATTTGGTTCGACAATTTCCTTCCTTATTTGTCAATTTTTCCAAATACCTTTCAGCAGCACTTACCGATTGACACCCCCAATCTTTTAACGTTGGTAATTCCTTCCCCACTATCTGCCAACAAGATTGCTGAGGATCGCCGAAGAATGTGGCGTGTATATAATGCGGAGTTGAGAAGATAAGCTGTCATTTCGGATGAATATTTTCCAAAGCTCATCACGCTATGTTGTACAGGGTGTTCCGTTTCCGTTGTTTTTATGGTGCTACTTTTTTTGTGAAAGAAAGATGAATCAAACAATGTGTGAAATTGAAAATATTGCATTTTTGGTCCCCCCTTGTATTTCGGTTGTTGTTTAAATAATCGAAAAGGTAATAACTAGCTATGATGCAGTTTTTCACGTAGAATCCAGCGGCGTAGTCAGATTTTTTATGCGAGCTGTCGTTTTTGAGATGTAACACAAACTTATAATTTTTTTAATGAGATACCCCGTATATTTTCATTTTATATTATTCAGTTCATAATAAGTTTATCGAAAATATATAATAGTCTATACTTTTCTATTTGAATCTCCCAGTAATTGGTATTTTTTTAGAGATAGATTCAGTTTGTGGTAGAAAAACAAAATAAAACAAAATTTTTATCATGATAAATAAACTACTTGTCAAAAACCTCGAGTTCGTTTTGAAGCTAGATTAGGTAACCGCAATAATTATTTTAAATTTTATAATAAAAAATGGCTAGAAACCAAACGTTTTCTAATGAAGAAAAATACCATGTGTTGCTCTGCTTTGCACAATCTAACGAAGATGTTAACGAGGCTTCGGAGCTATATTTATTAAGGTATGCTTTGTCGTATTTTATAATAAATACATTTTTATGAAGCTGTTGACGTTTTAAATATAGATATCTAGAACGAAGACATCCATGTGATATTACATTTTTTAGAATGAACAGAAATCTAGTTGATTTTGGATTTTTCAATAAGCCGCAAAGCAAAACCTATACCAAGGAAAAAGTGGAAGACGTAGTTAATGTTCTGGCGTCCATTGATGTAGATCCCTCAAATTCTTTCAGAAACATCCATCAGAATAGTGGGGTTCCACAAAGTCGGGTACAAAAAATTTTAAGGAATCAAGGTTATAAACCATTTAAATTCAGATTGGTGCAACACTTACATCCGAGCGACGTGCAGCGTCGTATGATTTTCTGTAACTTTTATCTAGAAAAATGCGACAATGACCCCTGAGTTTTTAAGAAAAGTAATATGGTTCGATGAGGCATAAATAAGTAGCGTCGGAGTATTAAATAGGCATAATTCTAGATACTGGTCGCAAGAAAACCAACATCGAATATTTCCTCGCGAACAACAGGGTAGGTTTGGGTTTAATATTTCTTGTTTCATATTGGGTTCAAAAATAACGTATCGTGTATACCAGGGGAGCTTAAATACAGATCGGTATTTCCAAATATTGGAACTTATTCTACTGGAGTTATCCAGTAGAATAAGTATCCAGTATCGATAATCCATCTTTGGCCTATTTACGTGACATATATTTTCAGTAGGACGGAGCACCTGCTCAAAATTCCGGTAGAATAAGGCAAATAATTTTCTTGGAAAATGGATAAGGACTAATAGTCCTGTAAGATGGCCGGCGAGATCGCCAGATCTCTCGGTTTTGCATAATTTCCTGTGGGGTACTTTAGAAAACAAAATTATAAGACATGACACCTTAGCCGATGTAATAAACGCCACAAGAAGGGCATTCAATAACCTTGATGATAATGAAATGCAACAACTTTAGTGGTATGATTAGTTTTTGTTGAAGTTGTTATTAGTTGCTGGTTAGAGGTATTAGAGGTAGAATTATTAACATGTTCATTTTATTTAATTAATAGTACTTTTCAAGATTGATGGATTCACGGGTTTAGCAGCGAAAAACAGGTTAATTAAAATTCTTTTTATTATAAAACCGAGCTATCGGTTTGATTTTGAACTTTCTTCAAGGCAACATGCTAAAATTATAACAATATAAGATAAATAATGCTATGATAGTTATTACAAATGTACTTACATTTTACATTATAATGATTGAATTATTAAATTGCTAAAATTTGAAATTTTCTTGTGAAATAGTATAAAACAGGGACATACAAGGTAATAATTTATTGTAGAATTAAAAAAAATTCTTGTTACTATAAATAAAATATACCAGAAAAATTCATTTGTTTTGTAAGCAATCCCAGCTTACTACCAAAAACTAAGTCTATCTCTAAAAAGTGCAAATTACTGGGCGATTCGAATAGAAAAGTATATACTATTATATGTTTTTGAGAAGCTTATTATGAACTGAATATTATAAAATAAAAATATACGGGGTGTCCCATGTAAAAAATTATAGGTTTGTGTTAAATCTCAAAAACGACAGCTCACATTAAAAATCTGGATACGCCGCCGAATTCTACGTAAAAAACTGCATCAAAGCTAGTGTTTACCTTTTCGATTAGTTAAACAACAACCGAAATACGAGGGGGGCCCAAAAATGCAATATTTTTAATTTCACACTGTATCTTAAAAACGAAGGGGGCTATGAAAATTTTGTTTGAGTCATCTTCCGTTTCACAAAAAAGCAGCACCATGTCGAGAAAACCGCAACCCTCTATGTTCACTAGTAAGAGAGATACTCCATAAAAACAGCGAAAATGGGACACCTTGTACATATTGTACGGTACATGCTCCTTTTGTAGTTTACAAAAAAATCTGTATGAGAAATGGCAGGTAAATTTGCGTATTTTTTGTGGGGTCCAGATATTTTCCTTGTTTATCTCATTTGAGATGATAAAGTTTTATACTAAGTACTAGTTGTTCGAGTAGTCATCTTTACAATAAAAAAATCTCCCGTTTCCGTAATACCATCTGTGATTATTTTCGCAAGTTCATCGCAACGGCATGCGCCGGCTAACCCAAATGTAGCTGCTACTTTGATTATGAGATATGTTTCATCTGGTGCTTCCAACAAGAATTTTGAAATAACCACTTTAGTAAAAATGTTTGCCCCTTTTGGTTGGAAACCCATATTTTTCTCTTCTCTTTTTTTAGGTAAGACTTAAAATATCGACTAATATCAACATTTTTTTGAATTTTAATAACATTCTTAAGTATTGAATATCTGGGCCAAAATGTATTGGGTCGGCTGGTTTTGCTTAGGTGAATGAAATACGCCAAAAAAACTTCCTATTTTAAACTTTAACCTCACGTGGTGTCCATAGCACTGTTTAGTAATGTCATTTGCAACTCAGGCATTCTTCATAGGACGAGTCTACAATATGAATCTCAAGAAAATCCTAAAAAAACAAACAAACAAAACGTAGATATCTTCTAACTTGACTACTAAGACCGCGAAGAGAGAGGTCGAATGTATTATTATATAACGCAAAATACTGAAGAGAGATAAATAACTTTCTTTCTGGCAATATATTGAGCTGTGAAGCAATAAAGACTTTTATAAAAAAAAACGACTTCAATAAAATGCACTAAAAAGTGAAAAAGAAAAATTTAGTCTGCAGAGTTGGCGCCAAACTTATGCTTATTTACTTAATAACAGAAATATATGTATGTACTGAGTGATCTTATGCCTAATATCACAAGTCTAATCGCTTATTGCTTAGCGCCATCTTCCAAAGTAAAACTAATATTTTCCGGATGAAATAAAATATTATTTTTTAATTTTCAGTGTATTTTTTGAAGTCACTTTTATTTTGCCTTTAAAAGTTTTTATTTCGTCATTTTTGGTTCTATTTATACGAGTTTTATTGTAAAAGTAAAGTTTAACAAATAGCCACTGGGTCACTGTAACATTATTTTATAATAGCATGTATTATTTTACAATATTCATTACTATACATACGTACTTTTCCTTCCGAACAGAATGACGAACACAATAGTATATTGTTCAAGGTAACATCGTATAAACTGTTCAAAATGACGCCATTTCACCATTTTAACTTTTTTTCAGTATGGGGACCACTTCGTTAACATTCTTAATTTCCCTGAAAATTTCATCTAAATTGGTCAACCCATCAAAACAAAAATACATTGGATCGAATTGATAACCACCTCTCTTTTTGAAGTCGGTTAAAAATATGATCTTCGCATTCGTCCCGTTCGAAGGAATATATTGTTTTAAATTCTGATTTAACAAGTTAGAATATAATACATTTTTAATAATAAGGTTGCCCGCCTTAGCATGTCTTTAATAATATAAATTTTTATAAAACCGACTTAAAACACCAAAAAAGTAAAAAATAAGATTTTATTTCACCTGAAAAATTTTGCTCCATAAAATCGACGTCAAACTTATTCTAAATTACTTATAATATCTTACAGTCTTTATTAGTTTGACGCCGTATGTAAATGTATATATTCTACCTTGTCAAATCACCATATTTTTAATCCAATTAAAAAAAAATTAAAAAAAAAAGAGGCGGTTAGCAGTTCGATCCAATGTATTTTCATTTCTTCATTTTTAGTTCTATTTATACGAGTTTTATTGTAAAAGTCAAGTTTAATAAACAGCCACTGGGTCCCTTGCATATTATGTAACATCATTGTATAATAACAATAATTTTTGCCGCGTTAATACATTTTCTTCCTGACGGAATGGTGACCGCATTGGTAAACGCATATATTGCTCAATCTAACATCGAGAAAACAGTTGAAAATGGCGTTCGTCCTCAATTTTACCATGCAATAGTATATTTGTTATTGCTTAAAACAATAAAATTAAAAGAAATTGTACATTGTCGCATTAGTGCAAAACAGTACAACTTTTCAAAAAAGTGCAATTTTCCGCAAGCTCCTACAAAAAAAATCAACTGTTATGAAGCGGATTTATGATCACAAAGTGTATCTCATAAACTCACGTTTTGAGGAATTTCAGTCTCCTAAAATCATAAATTTTTGTAACGTTTTAACGCTACCAATGTTCAAACTTATCGATATCGTCAAGAATTTTCCGACATACCTATCGCTATTTTTGCCTTCTCCGTTAACATCCGCTTCTGATAATTGAATTGTATTAAAAGCAAATTGTGCGCCTGCCTTTCATCTGATTAAAAAGGCCATCGCGAGCAATAATTAAGCAAATTTCGAAACAATGTAATTAGTTAATACAATCAGAGTAATGAACTGAAACCTTGCGGAAACAACTTTAATTTGATATGTGTATATGTGTTATTAAAATAAATGTCCTGCTTTTACACAGGGTAATTCTAAAATGTCTGTACAAAATTATACCTCGTGTTCCTAAGATGAAAATAGGCCCATTTAAGGTAACTTACCTTAGACCGAAAAAATTTCGTTAAGGAGTTATCGCACGTAAAAATTAAAAAAAAAATGTATCTTATTATTTTGAATAAAAAATGTTGCTTTTACCGAAAGGATAAGAGTTGGTATGTGAGTTAGAACTTAAAAAAGTCCGTCACATACAAAAGAGCTTGTCCTTTTTTACCTGGTTGCAGCTAAATATTTTTATCTCAAATATTTCTTGCTTTTGGTCATGTCCACTATCTGTATCGTTGATAATTTTAACGATAATTTGCAAAACGCTAGAAAAAGTACTCTTTAAAAAGATAGCTCATAATCCTGAGGCCAAAATCAAACAATCTAAGCTAATTCCAATTAATTACATTATTTCTCAAGGACTTGGTTAGGGAGTTATCACACGTCAAAATAAAAACATTATCTTAATATTTTGGAATAAAAAAAATGTTGATTTAGCGAAATGGATGAAATTTGGTACGCGAATTAAATCTGTAAATGTTTTTTTTTGTATTTTCTTGGGCGGAACGCAATCGTCTTAACATTGATCGGTCATATATAAAAAAAGCTCTTTCGGTTTGGTGACCAGCTTTTAAACTTATTTTGTGGGTAAATAATTTTACCACACACTGGTTCTGTGAATAAGGTAGAACTTCTATTCTGGTTGTCTACAGTATCCACTGCCTTGATAAAGAGCTAATACGGCCAAAATAGGACAATTTAAGATAACGTGCCCTCGTCTGAAAGTGATTTGTTAGGGCGCTATTAAACGTCATAATTAAAAAAAGATATTTTAAATAAAGATACATGTTTTCTTATTGACTTTTTATTAAATGTCATCCTCAAACTAATTTACCTCTCACTACAATAAATACTATGAACAAAACAATTTTTTTCCTACTGAAATTTCTGCAGATAACGAAAATTAACAAAACACGGAAATTATTTGGTTTAAGCTTGTCTGTCAGTAAAAAAAGCTGTAACACTGTTGGCCATACAGTTTAAAAAATACTACCTTTTTGAACAGACCTTGTAAAACCTTGTGAGTGAATACTGTAGACAAAATAAAAAAAACAGACGAACATATTATAGGTAGCGAAAATTACTATAAGACAACAACATGTTTGAAATTATATTATTTACACAAAAAGTTTAAAAGTCGTTTACCAAACAACTAAAGTATTCTAGATTTTTTTGTATGAAACGGGACAAGGTTTGAACACCTGCGTAACACGTATCAAAAATATATAAAAAAAACCTTTTTTAAAGTACTAATTTACATATCAAACTCTCCAATTAAGCACTTTAGAACTTTGGTAAATAAACTAGCTTACTTCTACTATTTGTTAATGATCGTTGGAAGTATCAAGACAGTCGATAGTATACTTATACTCTATTGTGACAATGTCAAAAGAAATGACCAAAAATATTTGAAACAAAATTATTTACCTCCAATAAAAGTTTAAAACTTGTCCAATCAGGTAAAAAAATACGAACTTTTTTGTATATGACAGGTCAATCCATCCAAAAAAATAGTCAAAAAATCCGTTTTGCACTACTAATTCACTTGCCTTTTTCCGACTAAGGTAAGTTACACTAAATCGTCCTATTTTGGTGTCAAAAATACGTGGCAAAATTTGTACACACTTTTTAGAGACACCCCGTATATTATCTATGAATAATAATAATTTGTGGGTAGATGAGACCAACATTATGTTTCATTGTAGGTGATTCCTCTTGGAATTTGTAATAAATAAGCTTACTTAGGTGGCCAGATAGGTAGATGGCAGAATAGTTGCTTTCCTAACCAACCATGTACAACACAAATTAGAAAGTATTTACATAATAATTCTCTTTACTGCACTGGGATACGCGCTCTCGACATGCAAAGTGTAATAATATCTCCTGCATTATATGTAGCCATTTCAGGTTAGGAATTTGTTTTAAGTACTCTCTTATTTTAAGATTGGAACTAAAATAAATGAACATGAATTATTCTGGATCTTATTTCTATGTATCCTGTTTCTCCGCTGAGAGTCAAAGCAAGGCCAATACATGATACTGGCATAATAGGCCAATCAGTAGAGCACAAAATGATTGATTTTGTGACAAAAATACAACCTGAAAACCAACTGCGGAATAATTTGAAAAACAGTTTGTTGGCACACGCTGATATATTTCCTACTAGTAACTATTATTTATTAATTTGTTATAAATATTTAAGCGCAACAAATAGTTTTTTTTGTTTTTTTGCTTAGAAAATCAAAAACATTCGAGCAATCGCGATACTATACAGAGTTGAATTGTAGGGAATCGAAGTACGAACAAATTGAGCTGTCAAACAAGTCTACCGCATGATTTGATGAAAATTCAGCGTTTTTTCAAAAATTTACAACTCACAATTTTTTTAAAAGTAGCATAATGGGAAATGGTAGTCAATATGAACTTTACATAAGCACAAGACTGGTTTAAAGATGCCTAAAAGTCGCCGAAACCTCCTACCATCAGAATAATTGGCTAAAACTCGGTATTACCCCGTTTTTTGGAGCGCTGAATTTAAATTTGAAGTTAGTTTTTGTTCAAAGAAATTTATTAGGCTTTAAAAAGCAATTTTGGCGATATTTTTTAAGGATTTCTTGGTATATACCATCTTAACTATAGGAATATATGGTATATTCGGATGCAGCGCCAAATTACCTATAAGAATTACCTAACAAATATTGAAAATTGTCATAGTTCAAAAATCGCTAACAATTATTTCATAAAATTATTGCAAAAAAGCTAGAAAATAACGATAGCTCTTATATAAAATCAACTTTCCTCTTGTCTAATACAAGAGAAAAACCCTTATGCACAACTAAAAAAAATAACACTGTAAAATACCTTTCATAGGTAAATGAAAGGTGTAATGAGGCTTCAAGCTCGTGATGTACGTTCGGATGACACTAGCATTCAATAAAGAACGTCTTTATTTGTGACTATTCTGTTAAATTCTCTGGTGTGGTGTGACCTGATATATGTATAGTCTTTGTTTCGACTTTCTTGCGCTTCCTCTGAAAATGTACCGATAGAAAATATCGCAGTTTCTGTAATAATTTTATGTACAGTAGCGAACATGTAAAAAAAACGGGTACAGGGATATCGCAAGCTCAGCTGTCTTCTTAGCATTAGTATTATAAAATGGCGCCGAACGAAGTAGCTAAACCGATTAAATAAATCAGATCTTATTGAAATTATAATGTGCAGAAAAGTACCTGAAAATCTTACAAATAGTCCATACCTAAAATATATTACACAAAACTGTTGTGAAAACTGTGGGAAGCGGACATGTAAAAAAATATAGACGATACCATAATGTATGAGTGTCAGTCTCCTTCCCGTATTCGGTGTAAGATTGAATCGGAGAGCAAAAACTGTGAGTTTATAACCCTACATAAATTAATTGCTCATACTGAGGCTCGTATAATTGACCTAGAATTAATTATTGAATTACTTCAAGCAAACACCGCTAAAAATGTAAACAATGACAACATAAATTCCTTGGATTCCAACGCTAATATTAACACTGTAAATAGACATGCGATAAACACCACAAACGCGTTGCCAAACGCTTCTCAGTCGGTAACAACGAAATCTGTATCACAGACTTTATCCCCTCTACTGTCAAATCAGCACGTGCAAGGATCACCTACTGAACTTTGCAAGGAGAAAGATAAAAACAAAGCATCACTAAAAAAACATATGTTTACTAACAATCAGGTGGGAAACGCCATAGAAGGTGCAATGACCTCGATAAAATCAGCAGATCCTTCCAACCCAGTTGATATTCGTAGCGCAAGCAAGCCCAAACTTACTGCTAAAGAGAAACCCATTATTGGTACCAACAAATGTACTAATCGTACAATACAAACTGTGTCAAAACTGGGGTACTTGCATGCTTATAGGTTCTGTTCATCGACAACATCGGAGGATCTTCAAAAACATCTCAAAAATACAGCCCCAGATATTAATTTCACTGGTGCTATTTGGAATAAAAAAAGAGGATTCAATGTCATTTAAAATCTCTTTCCCGATTAAAGATGTTCAAAGGGTTTACGACACAAATATTTGGCCAGAAGGAGTGGCTGTTTAGCGTTTTAGATTTCCCAAATGAAATTTTGCTGCAGCTGTCAAACATCCGACAACGAAATAATGGTACCAACTACTAATAATATTAGAATATTGGAAGAAAAGGTCACTAAAATATTTCAATTAAATATTCAATGCTTAGGTAATAAAATTTGTCAACTTTTATTGCTTTTAGAAAATAACCCCTTTGAAATTCTTTGCTTTAGTGAGCATTGGGCTGACGAAGCATCATTGAATTTTATTATTATATTTAATAATAATTTATTATCTTGCTATTGCAGGCGTAATACTGTACATGGTGGTGTCTCCATTTATGTGCGTAATAACATTTCTGCGAAACCCTTAAATCTAAGTTCATTTTATCAGAAAGTTACTGGCGAGTTTTGTGGAATATAGTTGGAGAAATCTAATACAATTGTAGTGTGCGTATATAGATCTTGTCTTGGTAAGGCAACTGAATCTCTTTATCTACTTGAAGATGCCCTGAATTATATTATTACAATGTCTAAATAAATCGTAATATAAGCTGATTTTAATATTAATTTTAAAATGCCTTATCCTAATAGCATTCTGATTGAATTAATTAACCTACTTAACTCACACAATTTAGAAGTTACGATTTCAGATTCCACTAGAATCACTTCAGAATCTCAGAGCTGTATTGATAATGTAAATACAAATATTTCAATCTGGAATTATTGACCTTTGCAAGTCTGATCACAAGGGATTGTTTTTTCATCTAAAAAACAACATTTTACTGTGCAAAACATAAAAATAAGAAAAATGTCTGCTAAAAGGTTAAATAAGTTTAACGACTCTCTTTTAAAAACTAACTGGAATCTCTTTACGAACCCTAATATTAGCATTGAGGACTTAACATCCTATCTAATATCTACATTCTCTTATACGATTGAAAAGCATTTTCTTTTTAAAAATATATCTTTAAATAAGACAATACGACCAGCTGTTAGCTGGTTCAATGATGATTTAAGAAAGCAACGAAATAACCTTTCAAACCTTAAAATGATTGCCGATGTTACCAGATTGCCAGCGGACTATATGATTTATAAAAATTATAAATATTCCTATCAGTAACAAATTCAAACTGCTAAAATGTCCGCATATAATGACTATTTATTAAATTCTAACAACAGATCCAAGACTTCGTGGAGTATTGTTAAATGTGTATCTAATATTAAATCTAAAAATTCGGATATTACTGATATTAGTTCTGAAACATTTAATAACTATTTTTGTACTATAGCCAGTACAATACTGAATTCTTTACCAACCAAAAGATGACCCCTACCTATTTATGAACAAAATGCCCCGCCCATTATCGCCGTTTTTACTTTCTCCCGTATTCGAAACTGATGTTCAAGGTGCTAGAAAATAATCTCAAAAATTCCAATTGCCACGATATTTATGATATTAATACTAAAATGGTAAAAAATGCTTGTCACATTATTTGTCCATTTTTAACAACTATAATTAATAAATGTTTTTCTGTAAGGCAGTTTCCGAATTCACTTAAACTCAGTAAAGTGTTGCCAGTTTTTAAGAAGGGCGATAAAAATTTAATGCCCAATTATAGACCAATTGCTATAGTTCTATTGTTTGGAAAAGTTATCGAAATCATTCTGAGAAATAAAATTGTATCATATTTAAACAGATTTAAAATTATTACAAATAGCCATTATGGTTTTATGAAGGGCAGGTCTACGATTCAGGCTATAATGGAGGTCGTGAGAGACGTAGTAGAGGGCCTCGATAAGGATGAACCGCGATCAGCAATGCTTGACGACCTTAGTAAGGCTTTTGATTGCGTCTCTCATGGCATACTTCTGGACAAACTGAGTCATATGGGTATTGTTGGTGCGCCACTTTCCTTAATTCAGTTCTATTTGTTAGACCGAAAACAGATTGTTTCTATTGCAATTTGCATTGGTGTGCAATCTACTCAGTAACAAATATGTAACGGGGTGCTACAAGGATCCGTCCTGAGCCTTCTCCTTTTTGTTATTTATGTTAATGACTTTTATGTCAACATGCTTCCTAGTAGATCAGTTTTATATGCGGATGCTGCGACTCTGTTGATATCTGCGGATACGTTGCATCAGCTAAAGGAAAACACAGCTAACACTCTACATATGGCGGAGAAATGGTTTGCCTCTAACTTATTAAAAATGAATTGTAACAAAACGCAGACAATCGATTTTAGTTTTTCAACTACTTAAGAGGCTTGCAACGTTAAATTAGTGGGAATAACCATTGAGAGTGGTTTGAAATGGCATACACATATTGCCGATCTTTGCCAAAGGTTAAGTAAACACATTTTTTTGTTAAGACAATTAGGTAGAACTTTTTCAGATAGGATTTTGTTGACGGTTTACTTTGCAAACTTCCATTCTATTCTTAGTTACGGTACTATTGTGTGGGGTAGATCTCCAGTTGCTGATCGAGCTTTTAAGGTTCAAAAGAGGGCAATTAGAGCGATTGAGGGTATTGGTGCTACCATCTCTTGTAGACCTTTATTCCTTAAATACCGTGTTATGCCACTGGCTTGTATCTATATGTATCAGATGCTGCTTGAAATCCACAGACAACCTAGTAACCTTCCACTTCTCTTGCATAAACATAATTATGGTACAAGATCCACGAATGCCTTACTGCTTGATAGATATAGACTTACCAATTCTTGCCGTAATTCCCTTGACCCAAGACTCTGCAATAAACTTGGCAGCGATGTCAGGTCACTATCTCAGTCTAAGTTTAAGCGTAAAATAAAACCTTATTTCTTGCAAAATTCTTTTTATTCGGTTAATGAATATTTCCAGGCACCATCGTTGATTTTGACGTAATGTTAGAACTTTTTATTCTATCTAATTGTTTGTTTGTTTTTTTTATTAATTGTTATAGCTTACATTTAGATATATAGGTTTGTATTTTTTAAAATTTTGTCTTTTAACTAAGTAAGCTGCTATTACTTTCACTTTTCTTTTTTAATGTTAGTAGCTTATATGGACTTGCATCTAGTAATCACCTCTAAAATTACAGCAAGTTGGTTGACTAGCCTTTTGTCGATATTTAGTATTTCAGATGTAACCGCAGTATTGCTAAAAAACTTTCTTGAAGTGTTTTCCGAATTTGGGGTACCTGTTCCTTATCTGACTATATCCTCGTTTATCCCAAGTCGTTGCACAAATATTTACTTTCTCAAGTTCCACGGTTTTTTTTTTCTCTAGAATAATTCTGGTGTTTCCTTTTTAAAGGAGAACTGTAATGGCCGGCAATAATTAGTTGAGGAAGGTCGAGGATTCCTCCACATTTATATCTTCAGGTTAACTTTAGGAGTAATTTTTTGTGGAACCGATGATGTTGAAAATAAATTAGAATCTCAAGTATCATGATTTGGTGTTAAAAAACTCTGCATGTATTCACTTTGCCCAGATCGTCCACTACAACCCCATTTGCTATGAAGAGAAAAGCTGGATTTTCCAGATTGTTACACTTCTGGACTACCTGAAAATGAAAAATTAATAGTTTTAGCAAGTTTTAGAACGCTTATAGGATGACTAAAATATGCAAATTAAAATAATTTTAATTTATAATAATCACTAGAGGATATCCGCAAGTTCGGTAGTGCATGGAGGGAAAAAGAACATTTCTGCTAAAATTCAACTTTCTGTCATCAGGGACTTAGGAATTTTTTTTTTATTTATAAACCCGTTTTTTGCTAAAAAATTTTAAAATATTTAAAAAAATGAAATAAAATATACGTATTCAAGCGTTCTTCCGAAAAAGTAACCGTTTTTGTAATAAAAAATATTGTTATATTTAAGCGCGGTTTCACCGTCTTTTTACGTCAAGAGGTTTGAGCAGGTTCGTAGCTAAGTTACGAGCATTTAAGGATTTTATATATTAGTATAGATAATTTTGGTTCGTATGTAACTTAATATATTCAATTTTATATATTTACTTACCTTGTAATATCCTTTTAACAGTGTGATCCAATAAATTTTGTTGTATGTTTCTGTCTCGCTAATATATATTGTGCTCCAATATTTTGTTGTAGTTTGGGAATATATTGTGACCGATGTCTTTTTTAATAACTTCGTTCTTTAATTTAAGCTGGCAGCATCAATAACTTTTTGAGGCTGAGATTGAGGTAGTTGCTTTATTTTATGTCTTTTGGTCTGAGGGACATACTCTTCAAAGGGTTTTAATGGTCTACCATATTTTCTTTCACATGTAGAACTTGCTGTGTCGAAATTGCAGCTCTGCAAATGAACTTGAAATACTCTGTACCAATCGCTATATTTTGTATCAAAAATGTCTCTCGTTCTACTTGCCGATTTTCACCTTACATTGAAATAGCCTATAAATCTCCTATTTCTGCCGACAACGAATACTTATTTTCTAACCACTCCTCCAAACTCATATGCTCTATTATAACATTGCACAACTCCAGGCTTTTGAATTTAATTTTAAAATTATGTTTTTGGTTTATTTTAAAAAAATAGTTCAAACACCAAATCAATCAAATGAATTTCGTGGGTTAGACAAGATTTAGGGGATCATATATAACAATAATATATTCTTGCTAATATTCCTACCTTTCCAGTGCTTATTTATATATGAAAAAAAGTTTTTGTCAATAAATCAGTACCAAGATTGGATTCAACCGAAAATATATTTTAAGAAACATGCATTGGGTTAACAAAATCTTGACGTTTGAAGAATGGGGTTTCAGCCGCCTCTGGACCACTATGCGCCATCGGATAATTAGATTTTGAGTTATTGCACTTTGAATTTTTTACTGCCTTAAATTCCAGTCTTGACCCGACACTGATGATCCGATTTCAATTCAAGAAGAAAATTTTGGAAACTCAATTATCGCACTTCAAAACGCTTATTCTCATTATGCAGTAAAATGTTGCGAAACTGGTAAAAAATAGTTACAAACGTGACTGAAGACGGTTGAGCGCATGAAAGCAGTTCTGGGCAGTACATCAGACGAGAGGAGGCGTATATATAGTAACAGAAACGCGCCGCAATTTATTAATTTTAATATTAGATTATCTTTTTTTATCTCCACACAATTGCCAAGTGCTTTTCCATAAATTAAAAGCTTGCAAACATATTCCCTGTAGGAATAATATTTGCATTACTTAATTCTTGTTTACTCAATCGATCAGAGAATTTTGACAAGTGCTATCAATAACATATAGTTAAGGGAATAAAAACCACTGGTGTTTTATTGGAGTATGCTGATGTATTATTTTAATAACATGTTATACAAAAACATGATTTTTTGGAAATATTTACCGGACACCCAGTATACCATCAGGCAAATGTACTTAATCTATATTAGCACATTATAAGCAACCTGCTTGGCAGTCGTAATTATTACATAACCATATTTTATCTATTATGTTCTTATATAGCCGTATTCTAATTATTGCAAGCATAAATAATTTTACAAAATATTTTGGGAATAAATCACCCCATTTACAGCATCAAGTACAAATCATAAAAAAAACCATAAAAAACACTTGAATACCTGACCGCTGAGAGAGACCAGAGGCAACCTTCCCAATATTTTGTCAAACATTAACTAGAAGGTTTATAGTCGACTTTACTGCAATAAAAATTACCATGCATTATGAACTAATTACCAAGAACAGTGATTTCCGAATTGTTTATTTAGAAAAAAATAATATGATGCCCAAGACGTAACTGATCCTATGATTTATAGGTTGGGTTCTAAGACTCTTCTGTCGGTATTAAAAAAAAACTATTGTGCTGCCACATATGTTGGGGTTAGTTTATCGGTTCTATAAACATAGACGGTTCAATAATTATATTGCCCCTGACCTAGCTATTAAAAAATATATATTTTTGCTTCAAAATTTGCAGAATCTTAATAAAAATTGGTTTAATCCAAATAATAATATTCTTTTCAAAATTGTCATTAGTCTTAAACTTAGCATTAGCGACTAAACGAGAGTATTAAATTGTTATTTTAATTAATATAATTGTGTTCACAAAAATACTGAATATAAAAATAATTATTCTTCCTCATTTTCGTTATCTGATGAATCGTCATTTTCATTCAAATTAATAATTAGAGGCTCTACGACGACGCCCAAAAGTAGCTTTCAACCAATTTTTAATAAGTTCTTCTGTGTGCGCTACTGATTTTTTCCAATATTTCTCGTCTTAATCCTCTTTAATTCATCTCTACATAGCATTACGAATGCTCTAATGTTTTTCATTATATATTATATACAACCCGATATTGTTTCGGACATTTTTAATCGATGAAAATTGATTTATATACCATTTTTTGTAATATATATTTTTTTAATTTTATGATCCATGTGTGAGTTGGAAATATACAGGAAATAAAATGTTGGTAGTGACTAGTGCAAAAAAATAAAGAACTAAAAAGTGCTTACAAACTTAATTTTGCAAAAATAACCAATTTCACGGCGGTCTATGTTTGAGTTGTGAACGTGATGAAATAAAATATCGGTAGTGTAAAAAATTAAACAACTAAAGAGTGCTAATGAACTTAATTTTGAGAAAATAACCGAATTCAAGGTAAGTGGTCGATAAACTAGTGAAGACAAAAAAAAACTTTGCCAGAACTTAGTATACGACAAACTGCAAAAGTAAAGACTTAAAAGACTTAAAATAAAAAATAAAAAGACATGCGTTTTCCGCAGATCACATAAAATGTTCGGTGAACTATTCGTCGGAAAAATATGTACTTAGAGATTTTAATGAAACTGTATTCAAAAATCGTTATATTTTAAACTAAATTATAGATTGTGTAAAATTTTGTGGGGCATTCGAGCTGGCACTAAGTGGCCACGATAAAACGGCTTTGTCTGAAAAGCCAGGGGTTTTTCGAGGGCTTATAAATTTTATTGAGGAGTTGGGCCAATATAGACTATCCGCTAGACTATGTTAGGTATCGAGAAATCGTTTATAGAAGAAATGTGCATACAATTTCAACGAACGTGTCATTCAGCATTTTTCCAATTCTAAAGAACGAAGAGTAGACCTGAACTTCAAAAGAATTTAAAGCTCAATTTAGAGATAAGATATTTATTTCTATTTTAAGTATGCCTATTTTTAAATTTGTTATCGACCTCCCAATATAACTCACCACGAGCCGCCACTGCACTTAATGCTTGCAAAAAATTTAAAATTATTTTAATATGTAGTTTTTCTCATGCTGATTTTTTAAATATTTTACTAGGTTGCCATTTTGCTTTGCTATATTCGATTCACACCAAAATATTATCAATTAATTCCTATGTAACACTTGATTTTTGTGCGAAATTTAAGGTAAATTGGTTAATTAGTTTTTTAGTATTATTAATGTTACCAGGTCATTCCCATAATACCCTTATTTTCAACAAAATTTCAAATCAATCTCATGGGTACTGTTTAAGCTGACTCGAACTATCCGAGAGACATACAGAATGGTAGACAGACCGATAGATTTGATAAAATATATTTTTTAGTTATCTAGGGACGCTCAAATGTGAAGATATGAAAAATCTGAGAAGGTGATTTTTTCACAATTCCACATCACAATTACGTCATTCTGTTTTGCCATCTTGGACTCATACCAAAATTTTACTAGTTGATTTTTAAAAGTAAATTTTCGTGCGAAATTTGAGTCAAATCGGACAAGCAGTTTTTTAATAATAATTTTGATTCACTAGGTGGCCATTTTGTTACGCCAAATTGTATTTTTACCAAAATGTTAGCAGGTCATCCACATATGACCCTTAATTTTTGAGCATAATTTTAAGTCAATCTGGTAAGTAGTTATTTAGCTATGCCGCTAACAGCCAGACCAACAGACAGACAGACCGACCGACGGAATTGAGAAAACATGCTTTTCGGCGTCTAGGGACCCTGAAACGTTAAGATTTACTCAAAATTAGTAAAATGAGACTGGAAACTTGAAAATAAAGCTATAATTGAGTTTACTAGTATTTTCAGAAGTACCGTAATAGAAGAAATATTCTACTTAATAAGATATTTGGCAGCTCTAGTGTCGTATATAGACGTTGCTTCTGGGGTTTTGTTTTGAGACGATGAAAAAACAACCAAAGAAAAAGTCTTCAGTTGGTGATTTCTAGATAGGTAGGCATTTCGAGTAAAAAGTTCTTACCTTCTTTTAGTTTTAAATAAAACTGGAACTGGTGGGGTTTTACGAGCCATAAGGTTCTTACTTTATGCTATTTCTTTCATTTTCTAAGTGGCTTTTGGGGGGTTTTACCCAGAAACCCTCCCTTAAATACGCCACTGTACAGCTCCGTTATGTGCGATTACAAAATGGGCACTTTATGTATAAGTTTTCCTACATCTCCTTTATTGTCGCATAGCATACTACTGTACTCATATTTAACAGAAAATGTTCCTTTACGACACTTTCGCTAGTCGATAATTAATCGATATTACTTCCCTCGTAAGTAAGAAGTATTCTAATCGTATCTATCGTGTCGGTCTGTCAGTGCGCGGCATAACTGAAAAACTACTTATCCGAATTGCTAAAAAATCTGGTAACATATTGGGATGGAAAGAATATTTTGGAAAAATCCAATATCATGGATCAAAATGGCAGCCAAACAAAAAAAATAATGATTTAAAAAACTCAGATTTTACACAAAAATTAAATGTAATAAACCGATAAAAAATTTTGGAAGGAAGTCATCATAAGGTAAGAAAATGGCGGCATATTGAAATGTTTAAAAAATCAGTTGCAAAAAAGAACTTGTTAAACTAACCTAAAATCTTACACAAAAACCAAATGGGATAAAGAGATAAGCTCGTAAATATATAGTGCGAACCCTGTATGTAAAAACAAAATTCCGGCTCAATAAAATGTGAAAAAAATCGCTAAAAGTCTATTTCCTACAATAAAACTTATTTTTATGATTCTTGGTTCATAATAAACGAATAATTTGTTTTGTTCAAAAACTATGTAAATAACGTTATGAAAAATACAAAAAACAATAAAAATAAATAAATAAAAAATATAAAAAGAAAACAAAAATTTGAATTAAAAACTATTAGTTGTATCATTATTAATTCAATAATTAAGGTTCTTGTTTAAAATAGCGCCAAAGTTTAAAACAATATTTAGCTATTGAATGACCCTTATTTCAAAACGTAAAATCCGATATAATTCTGTTTTGCCACGCAAGTTGTTTTTCTCTAAATGGTTAAATACTTTAAATTGTTTATATGCCAATAATTAAGGGTTAACAGTACAAATTTCGAATTGCTAGTTAACATTTCTAAATTCAAAATCCTGCCGCCCAGACGGCGGACGAATTTTATTACTATATAAAATTTAAATTAATGGTTTCTAAATTTTTACTCAAAAATTAAAAATGCCGCCGCCAACATGGTAGACAAATTTTAACATATGTGCTGATTCTACTAACTATCGATGTTCAGGTGTACATAAGAGTGCAAATTATACATTTTTAGTCAATATTTAAAAATTCAAAATTTGGGACCGATAGAACTGACAAATTTTGACATTTGTGCAAATTCGTAAAAACCTGTATTTAATGTTATTTAATTAACAACGCAAATTAATTTTTGCCTTCACTTTAAAAAAGCTTGGAATTTTAAATTATTTTATTATATTTTTCCATAACACTTTAATTTTACTGTATACTGTCTGAACTGATAGTTAAATACGTCATAAGAATATTTAATAAAAAAACAAAATATGTTCTTAATTAATTTTTCATAAATTAATATAACTAAAACTTTCAATTTATATTTAAATTAATTTAAATTAATAGTAAAATACTGTACGACGCCAATTCAAAGGTAACTAATGACAGGTGCAAGCATCTTCGATAAAAACCAACCAGAACCAGATCAGGTATATCAGGGGCTCTTGATTTTTATTTTGCGAAACGGGTTAAGGTGACCGCAAGTCGGATATCAATACTTTGCTGGCTTCTTGAGCACGATATTTTATGTAATTTTTTTATATATTAAACATGCAACCATAATACAGTTCGATGAACACAATATCATTCTAAACAGAAATGTATGTTTTCTTATTTTATGTATCTCAAGATTAACGACAATTTAATAGCAATATTAATGTATTCATGATTCACTATCTACTAATGATCATCAACCCTGATAAATTACCCTATTGCATTTTTAAATCATTTATTATTTATTTTTAAATTACTACTTCGAATAAATTAATAAATATGCCCAATTAAAAATTATATATTAAAGTTTAGAAGATATACCGGGTGACAATGAAACTACTACTGGTGTGTTGATAGGGTTTAATATTGTGAACATTTGCGACATAAAAACAATTGTATCCCGTTTCCGGTTTCCACGGAGATGACCGCGACTTCGTTATTTTAAATAGAACAGCCTGTATATTTTATGTTTTTTGAACTCTCTTAATAATTCTAAACAACTTTTGTATAACAACCTATGTCTAAAATGTATAGTTTTCCAAATAAACCACTTAAAATTGTGCCATAATTCCCACTTATTTGTATTGTATGGAAAAACGGAGTAGGGCAGGATAAAAACAATCACGGTTATTTACTCTTTATTCAAGCCTTCATCCAACAAAATGTCAAGAAAGAAAATGTTCCGAGTTTTAAAAAAAATGTGTTTTTCGCAAATTGATTTTTCAAGTTTTGATCAGACCCTATTCCATAACGGGTCAACTGACTGGAACAAAATATTCACTACCCAACCCTACTTTTTTATCCTTTATCCACATATGATAAATTCAACTTCCATAGACCGCTACAAACTTGAAAATTTGATACCCTATTTTCATGTTGTTAATGCTCATCTAAAGCAAAAATCAATATTACTAGCCCTTATTTAATTATACCACCCGGCAGAGTTGGCTATGGATTCAAAATAACCTACAGTTCAAAGGAATACTCTCTTAATTCATTTAAATTTTAACAAAGAAACAAATACGATATGGTGAAAACAAATGAATTTTATTATACCTAGAAATGATTATTATTAGCTAATAATAAAAGAAATAGAAAAAAGAACAGTTTTTGAGTTATACCAATATTATTAATAGCACTAATAATTCGATTTCTTAAAATGTCCAAATTTTTAGATTGAGGTAAATAGATTTTTTTCCTTGATATGACCCCAGAAGAAAAAATCTAGAGATGTCAAATGAAGCGAACGTGCTGGTCCATTCGTTCCTATCCATTGGTCCCCAAACCTGTCATTTAAATAATTTACACAAATTCGAGCATTATGGGCCGATGCACCATCTTGTCGAAAGAAGATGTTGAGAATTTCTGCAAGATTTCTGCAAATTGTCCAAAAAATTGGTAACTTTTGTTTCTAGAAATTTCAAATATGTTTGTGTTGTAAGGGGTTCATTAAAAAATATTGGACCTACAATTCTCGTTCCTAAAACACCTAGCGACACAGTAAAACCAAAGCGTTCTTGGAAAGATCCTTCTCTAAATAAATGTTGATTATCATTTGCCCAATATCTTACGTTGTTTCTGTTGAACTTTCCCAGATTCATGAAACGAGACTTATCCGAAAATAATATTAATCTATTAAAGTTATTATTATGGTTAGAATTTTCCATGAACTATCGGCAATGTTCAACTCGCCGAACAAAGTCATTAACACACAAGTGTAGGTAGATTTGGTATTTGTAGAGTTTGAACTTATGTTTCTTCAAAATAATCCTTGCACTTTCTCTGTTAACTTCAACTTCACTTTCAATTTGGCGAGTAGAAATACTTGGATCGGCATTCACACGTTTATTTCAGCCTCTTCACTAATAATGAACTTTCCTCCTTCATTTTCATTTTGAGGAACTGTTGTACTACAAACGTTGTACTAGCCACGGAAAATAGGCATAGCAGGCATAGAGTGTTCGAGCCTGCCTTTTATTTTGCAAGCACTCGCCATAAACGAGAAGCATACCTATTTGTTTCTCCCTTGTAAAACTTCCCATTTTAAATAGATTACAAAGAACTTTTAGTCTACAACATTAGAGACACAAAATAAAGCACCTGAATTTACAAAAAGTGCAACAATCTGCCAAGCCTACAAGTGATAAAAGTTACTTGTCAAAATTCAATTGCTTTTAAAAACCATAGCAACCTCTGTGAAAGCTAATATGATTATTTTAATTTTAGCAAAACTTTGTTTATAGGTAGTTACCACACTAGGTTAAGTTATTTATAACTTAACTTTCATATACAAATGCAAAATTGAAAATTAGGTACCCTATTTTTATGATGTTATGGTGCATAAAGAGTACATAACCGTGATTGTTTTCATCCTGACCTACTCCGTTTTTCCATAAAATACAAATAAGTGGGAATTTTGGCACATTTTTAAGTGGCTTTGTTTAGAAAACTATACATTTTAGACATAGGTTATGTTATACAAATGTGGTTTAAAATTATTAAGAGAATTCAAAAAACATAAAATATACAGGGTGTTCTATTTAAAATAACGAAGTCGCGTTCATTTCCAGGAAAACAGGCAAACGATATACAAATGTTCACAATAATCGACCCTATCAACACACCAAATTCCATATCTTTATCTCTAGCCATCTTCAAATGGCGCCCTGTGTAGTAGTTTCATTGTCACCCCGTGTATTAGATATAGATAGATATGGAAGATAAAAGTTAATTTTAACATCAACTTTAAATCAGGTATTAAGAAAATTTACAACTAAAGTTAAAAATCATTTCAAAATTTGATACCTCGTTGTTTCTGTATATGTATTTTTATTTTGACTATTATTCCCTGTAATTATTCCTGGAATTGTGTAATATGTCTGTGGACGTATTTGTAATTTTTTCTACAACGCCCAAAGAATAAAAAATATTTGTACACTCCTGGACAATATACTCCGGACAGCTGAATTTACCGTTAAATTTGCTGATGAAAAACTTTTTTATTTTTCAACCGATTTTATGACTTTTTCGTCATATTTTAAGAAAATTATTGGGGTTAATATTGGTTATTTTTAAGAACATGTTCTCTCATGCCATAATATATAAAGAGAAACAAAATTTTGCTTTTATGCACTTAATTCAAAACACCCTATATAATAATTGGGCAGTGGAATTATGTCACAATATACTTTAGCAAAAGGGCTTGTTAATTCTTGACATCTTATTTTTTGATTTATCGTAATATCTGTCCTTGTTTAGGATATATAGAGTTTTAAATAAACCGCTGACAATACTACAGTATTCTCAGTTTATAACCCTTCAATGTTCTTTATAATCTAGATAGATGTACATTTGGTTTCCTAGCGCCTAGAGCAAATTTTATTTATTTTTCATTGTGGTCAGTTTTTATACTGTAAAGGTGTTTTAAATTTGCCTCTTTTAATCTTAATTTGAACATGAGAGTTTAACAGGCAGTCAAAGCAGTAGCTCTTCGTGATGACGGTCGAGAGGTGCGCTTTATATTGCCGGTGGCTTAAATTTACCAAAAAGTATTATCAGTGATGCCAGATTACAACACAAATATTGGACGTGCACACCAAACACAAGCCTCGCTCCCATAACCCATCAAACTTGCTTCAAGCTAGGCCTGTTGAAACATTTTCGGGTTTATCAAGCCAGAAGGTTTACAAGAAGGCTCAAAATTAAATTTATTTAAGGAACAGGATCTGAACAAAACTTGTAAAATTGACGTAGTCTTACCAACGGCTTATGCAAGGCGTTAGACAAAAAATTGCTTCGCATTGAACGGTTAGAGCCGTCAAGTGATTTATAATGTTTAGTTTAAAAAGTCCAAATCTTTCTCTAAAATTTTTAAACAAATTCAAGAAACTAAAGTTTATTTAAGGAAGAGTTATGTAGTTAAAAAAACTCGAATGATTTTCGTTTCACCCGTTATACTTAATAAAAAATCCGAATTCAATTAATTTCGCACTTATTGCAAAGCGACAAATCAGTTAAAATGTCGGATTCCTATAAAACACCGAACGGGCTTCAAAACTGTCAACCGCGTTGATTTATTGGTTCACGATAAATTGTGTATTAATTTTCAATTTCGAAGTAAATCTAAACAGACTTAGTGGAGGAAACAATATTTCATCGCATCCAAATGACTATAAATTTTTGAGAAACGTCTGCTGCAGTCGCTGAAGATGTTTTCACTCGTTATAATGATGAAGTATTGCTCCAGATTGAAATGCAGTTCAGGTGCCTGGGTAATATTTAATCGCTAAAGGACATAAAATCTTTAAAGCACTCAGTAAATGTACAAGTAATAATCCGGACAGCTGCACGTACAGAGCTGACAGAACTTCAAGTCAATTAATTGGAAAATGTAACTCTAACTTTTTGGATTATTGAAATACATTTTAAATAAGGACTGATGGCGGCTATTCAGGTGAAGTAGATGAAGTGCTACTTCACCAGGAAAAATAAACAAGGAAACATCTAACTATATTTATTATATATCGCTTAAAATTTAAGTTTTTACATTCATTTATTCACCTAACTGGCAAAAAATAAACTGTACATCTCTAATAAGAATTTTTTAAAACTTTCAATCGAACTTTATTAAAACAACTGTAACAGTGGCGCAAACCGCTTCGACTTTGCTGGAGGTGCTATGTTTAGTTTACGATTTTCCTACTAGGTTACACCATGACGTCGAACGCATGGAAGATTAATGTTAACGAGCGCAATGCAACGCTCTCGGTGAATTGCTAACGCAGTACACTACACCCACGTGTTGTTCAGTTTGGGGTGGTTGTTTACTTTTATTTTCGCGGATTTCGCTGCAACCGGTTAGTTCCTCTGCAGTTTACTTGACTGTTTTGTCTTTTATTTATTTATGGTGTTGTTACAACTTTATTTAATGTCGGGTTTATTAATTTACATTATTGATTAATCCGATCTCGGAAGTGGTTTGCATTTTATTGGAAACTCCATTTAATCGATTGAAGGAACAAGATCAGAGTTTTAATCGTCATCTTGGTTTTCGGCGTACAAATGGTTATGTAGTAGTCAAATATTACAAAAATTGTTTTGCTGGACTTGTTTATTCCTTTCCAATAAATATTCAGTATGGAATAAGGAAGGATTTGCAGGTATGTTAAATATATGAAGGTCTTTACATAAACATGAAGACTCGGCGGAACATTTCAAATGCAAATTAATGCTAAAAATATTTGTAAAAAATCAAAGCACTATAGCTGACACTTTAAAAGAAAATACTAAACTATATAAAATACATTTTAACGAAAACGTCCGATTAAATAGACTATTTATGTGCTTGGTAATTGACGCAGTTTTGTACCTTGCAAACCAAACAAGAGTTAGTCTTTCGCGGACATGATGAGAGCAGCGAGTCAATAAATAGGGGGAATTTTAAAAAGCTTTTAGGTTTATTAATATCAAGAAGTTCCCAAGAACTAAAAAATTAAAAATGTTTTTACTGGTGACTCGAAAACTATTCAAAACGAAATAATTTATTATTAATTGAATTTAATTGAATGCATTTCTGATTATTTAAATGATCAGGTAAAAAATGATATAATGAACATACAGTTTTTTCTGTCCAAGTGGATGACACCACTGCTATTACGCAAACTTCCTAGTGCTCCATAATTTTAAGATACGTTAATTCAGAAGGTTCAGTAGTCGAGAGATCCTTAGGATTTTATAATGTCAGCTCCGATAGAACGACGGAGAATTTATATTCTCTATTGGATCAAATTTTAGACCAATTTGACTATAAACATAAATTAATAGGGCAATGTTACGATAACGCAAGTGTGATGTCTGACCATCTAAACGGCCTTCAAAAAAAAAGAAAAAGCTCCGCAGGCTGTATTTGTCCTTGAACAAAGTTTAAAAATATTTCTAAGTGTCGAATTTTTTTGCAAGCCTTAGTGGTATTCCCTCATTTTTTCATCCCCCAGCCAAACGAACGTATGCTCTTACATCTTACGCATCTACGAGGCATATACCAACAATTACAGAAACTCGTTGGTCTTCAAATTCGAAGTTAGTAAATGTGATTGTTCAAGTTGCGTTTTTCAAAAACAATCGTTTGAATTCATTTTTGCATATCCAATATAAAACGCTATCGTGAGGCGCTCTGTGAAAAAAGAAATGAACATTTTTTTTAATACCATGTGTGATAAAGCAAATTCTATTACAGAAATAAGCCATTACAAACGTGAACTTGCTAAGCTTTCATCTGAAGAAATTAGGGCTAAGTATAGAAACCTTCTTTATGAAATATTGGACCGTATTTTAATGGAAATGACACTAAGCTTTTAAGACTCTGAGAAACTTACATTTTTATGTTTGGCAGATTCTGGTAAATTTTCCGAATATAGTTTAAATTTTCCGACTGGCCCGTTTGAAAGTTTGTTACAGTTATATGGGGAAATATTTTCAAAAAGTCAACGACTTAAAAATGAGCTTGGTCTTATTTTTGCCGATGACAGTAATTGGAATATATCACTGCAAGAGCAAGTGAAAAAATTTAATGAAAATAAAGATATTTTAACCAAAGCATATAAAGTGTTTGCCCTTATTTTGACAATACCGTCGACAAGTGCTTCAGTGGAAAGAAGTTTTTCTTGCCTCAAAAAAAACTTATTTAAGAAATACAATATCTCAGAAAAGACTTACTTCTCTAGGCAATATTTCAACTCATCCATTTTATGAGGATGTTATAAATAAATTTGCTGCTATGAAGGATAGGAGAATTGATTTAGTACACAAAATAGTCGTAAACAAATATTCCACCTCTTCCATATATAAAAAAAACCTGGAAAAGAAATTGTTGCGATATTTTGTTGCTTCATTTGCACTTCACTTACTTTTTCACCCGCGAGTCGCCACTGCCTAGACCATGCAGGCAAAAAATATTCATTACATATATTCGATGAGTAGAATAAATCGGCTAATATATTGAGTGCAACAACACTAAAAGCGATGTGTTTTTGTTTTTTATGCATTTTACTTCAGTCCCTTCAGACGTCGCAGCCTAATATTATATATAAATATTTGGTGTTTAGTGCGTTATTTCCAAAAAAAATATTTGAATTACGAATTATTTCATCGAATTTGATAATTTTTTAAAATAGAATAGAAAGATTACTTTCTTTCAACTAATTTAGGAGAAAAAAACATATATGGATGAACCGGTTCATCTATTGAAAAGAAAATACAAAACTCGATATTTTTATTGTCATTTAATGCGAAAATTTCTTATGATGACTGTTTCAAGAAAGGATATTTTACAGTGCTGCCAGATGGACCTTGTTTTATCAATTCAATTTTCGCCTTCGTCTCCCGAATAACTGTTAACATTTGTGTTTATTATACCACTTTTTTACGTCAAAGACAAAAAAAAAGAAATGAACATTTTTTTTAATACCATGTACCAAAATCCAAAATGCAGTCCAATAATTTTCGTTCCCATAAAATGTAAGTAGGTTAAACGTTTTGGCAACACCATTAGAAAAATTTGACATTTGTCCTATCTTAACGTATCAATATTCTTTAGTTAAAAATAATCATTTTTTGTTTTAAAATGCATCGAATTATCGATCTAGCAATCCTGTGCGTATATTGCATATATATAAGTAACGTTTTATGAAAAATATTTTAATTTAGCAATATTGTGCATAAATGAAAAAAAAGTAAGCACATACCACCTTTCAAGAAATAATTCTTTGGATCTTTTCAAAGAAAGTGGTTCCTCCCCGGGTCCCTCTATAAATGTTTGTGTGGAAATCATTAATTTAGTAATCTTCACTAACAAATGCCTTTATTTAAATAATTTATCAATTTTCTTTCAAATAAAAAATCAGATTCTTTTACTGAGCTTCTAATTTTTTGAAAAAAGATTAAATGCAAGTTTCAACTACGCATACTTTGCTAAACGAAAATTACATAAACATATTTTGTAACAGGCTTTTATTAGCTTTATTTGTTTGTTACTGTGTATGTAAACAAATCTACGAAGTCGATTTTAGCCTACTTCTAATTATCGTATCCATTTGGAATTTTTGCAAGTATATGTAATTCGACAGACAATACAATAATTTGGTACCTACTCGGTACCAACTTGCATCGGTCGATTTTAACCCACTTTTGTTTTTCGTATCGATTTGTTCATAATTTCAAATTCAAAATTTATGTGAAGGTTGTGGAGTTTCTAAGAAATGGTTTTATACTTTATTTTGACCTAAAAAATCAAATTAGAGAATTTTTGAACTGTCGAAAAGTAATTTTAGCATTTTTATTTCTTTTTAAAATATCTGCAATTTTGTTAGATATTGATCCAAAATATCATATTGTTGTATGTTAATTTATATAGGAATCTTTAACCTTAGGATATATTTGTTCGATAGTTGAAAGTTTTTAAAAATAAGTCTGTTAATTTCCGATAATTTATAGCCATTATTTGTTGCAATTGATCTAATTACCTCACTTTCTCTTTCTGGGCAATGTTTGTCACATGGACAGTGATTTGCAAAAAAAAATGGCTACGACCAATTCCGCGGGATGATTTAGTGCTCAATAAAAACACTAAAGTGTGTGAGCTACATTTTTCTAAAGGTAGTATAATTTGGGATATTTCAGAACAGGATCCGAGAACAGGTAAAATTATTTCAGTACATTCAAAAAAAACCCCGATTAAAAGAAAATTCTGTACCAAAGGTTTTCTCAAATTGCCCTAATTAAAGTAAAGATGAAAAAAATAAGAATCTTGATGAACTACATCTTTTGCAAACCACAGAGCAAAGTAAAGAAGAGTTTAATTTGCATAGAGAGGCTACATGTTTTCAAAGTTTTGAAGAGTTTTTAAAAGTATTT